>JAREIS010000009.1:2897500-2905000 GCA_030060385.1 Muscicapa striata striata | reverse complement strand
TATACAAGACCAAGATATGAAGCAAGAAAGAATGATATTATTATGCAGAGACCTACAGGAAATAGTTTACTTTCACTCAGGAAGGAGAATTTAGGGATAAAAATACTACAGAGGTTTGAGCTCTTCTCATACATACTTAGGCTGTCTGAACCTGAAATGTTGATGAAAATTAAAAATAGCCTTATTTTTCTGCTAGAGAGAGTTTAATATTGAAAATAGACCTCTTTTAAAATATTATATCTACTGATTTTCACATGAAAGCTATCAGTTCAGTATGTGTTTCTAACCATACTACTGTTTTCTCAAGATGGATTAAGTCACAAGGTGTCAAAAACAAAACTGTGAAAATTAGATTGACCAAATTAAATTTCATTCAACTGTGCAATTGTCAATTCTACTTCAGTGCTATATCTAAACACCTAAATCAGGCCTCAAAGTAGCCTTGAAAAGTCAAGATCCCAAATGAAGTTCAACTGAAATACATGACAACTGTGCTGTGATTCCAGCTGAATGCTTGTACACACAAGCTGCTATCTCTGATGGCAGAAAAGAAAAACCCCACCTAATTGTGAAAATTGTTGAAGAAAACTGGAAGTACAAGTATATATTAACTATGTTCAGAGTGTGAATAAGGGAAGTTCCTTTGGTGGGAAGAAATTAAACTGAAATTGAGATTAAATACAACCTGTAGTCATTGTCAAGCAATGACAAAAAACATCTAATTGCTCAAAAAGACCAATAAACATCCAATGATTAAGATTCAGGCTATTTCTACTTTTATTTTTACCTTTCTACTATTAACTTCAGCAAACAGCCTGAGTTCCTGATCAGGAGAAGCAGCTCTGATCACCAGAGCAAGGCTGTGAATGCATCAGATCAGGCCACTTTTTTATGCTCTAGAGTCTGGATGAGGTTTCAAAGAGCGTGTATAACAGGATTAGGTTTGAAAGGGCTTCATTTTTATAGAAAAAAAAAAAAGTTTAATACACATGCAACCTTTAAAAACTTTAGCTAGTCTTCCCCCATGTTCCTCGTCAGCTCTGTGCACATCATTCAACTTCTGCAATAATGGCACTATTTCCTAAAACTGTTGTCAAAGGTATCTTACAGAAAAGCAGGCAATTTGGAGTCATATAAGATTGAGTCTGGATGTACTGTTTATATTAGAGAGGATGGTCCCAAAGGGAAGATCCATTCAGATGAATGTTGGATGTCCAGATTGCAGAGCCTAGCTGTCACATCCATAAGGATGCTGCAAGTCAGAGTTTCCTCAAGAACCTGACACAAAGTCTTTTATCAAAGGCAGGAAAGGTGACGTTGTTCAGCTCACATTCCCTCTTCAGAAACTGCTGTTGCTTTTGCTTCAGCTGTGAAGTGACTGCACTTCAGTGCAGCAGATGAGTGAAACCTGACAGAGCAAATGTGCCCGCAGCCTGCGTGCTGTGCTCCTGATGCAGTCCCCTGAAAGGAAACACTTCCAGCTCTATCACTGCAGTCATTTGCAGCTTCTCTGGGTGATAAATACCCCATCGAGAAGCTCTGCATTGAGTATGAGTGGGCAGGCTCTCTCTACCTCCAGCTTCTAGATCCAATTAAAAAAAAAAAAAATCAAAATTACTAAATTTTAGGCCCTTATACCACGGTAAAACACCACACACAGCAGAACTGATACAATTCTACTATTCAAGACCTGTGCAGAGACATGTCTAGGGAGCATGAACCCACCAGAGAGCACTGACATAAATGTCTCAACCAGCCCTGAAAATATGCAAAATGTAGTAGGAAAAGTCTCATGGTGTCCACTATGTGGTTTCTTTTCTTTATAAAGAAGTGAATGGCGGACCCCAATAAAGCCACAGTGGCAGTGAAGGTTCTGGGTAATAATTTTGTGGGTATTCACTCTGTGGTGGGTTTTTTTGTGAAATAAACTGTGCACTTGGATGGGGAAGGATAAGCAAGTTCAGGCCAAATGTGCATTTTCTCCCTGTAAAGATTGCCGTAAGATTAATAAATCTGAATTTTCTTCACAGCTCTGCCTACCTGTATCATAGAAACCTGCATCTTTTACCAGGGTTGTAAAAAGAATAGCCTAGCTATGCATTCCCTAAAGATTCAATTCACCTCTCTGCAGATTCAGGACACTGACTCTGTCTTACTTATGCCTGTTCTTGATGTCTGAAAAAAACAGTGATCCTGTTCTAGATGTTTGCAAAAGGATGCACATCACAATTGAAAGGTACACATTACAGGGAATTTACCAATGTGCAATTGTCTCTTGAATTGCTCTGGTCAATTTTGCAAAGAGAATTGCAATTATATTATCAAATTCTCTATATGGAGGATCTAGAATTTGCTTGAAAAGTATTTTCCTTAAAAAAAGTTACTACTCTTCAATTTTTAAGAAGCAAAGAATGTCAAAGTTAAATCATGCTTCCATTACATTTTCTGAGACTGTAAGAGCTTAGCAGGATCTAAGGAATATATTTTGTTAGACCTTATATTCAAGTTTTGTTGTCATTCCCAATACACCTCTATTACATTGATAGAAAAATATGTTCTCTATTGCCAAGTTGTGTGGTAGATGAAGTGTCTGTTCTATATGTAGAATTAACTGAGAGCATTAAAAAGTGTGATTGCTGTTACAGTCAGCCTTACTTCAGGTCAGAGCAAGGAAAAATATTCACAGCAAGATCCTAGTTCAGTTTTTTTCCTCAGTTGAAGAACATATGTGCTGTAATAAACGACTAATTAAGCCCTAATTAACTGAATGTTGCCAGCCTCCCACATAAAGGGTGCAAACACACTTTGTAGCTCACTCCAGGGTGTCTTCTGGGGTGTTGGCAGAGGATCTTCTCACTTTGTTTTCTTTGCCTTGAAGATTGGAAACGTGGGGTCCCTTTGTTGGGCACTGCCATAGGTCTGGGAAGGTTCATAATTGATTAACTCCCAGTTTGTGAGAGAGACAATTCAACACTTAGCCTACCACGAGATGGGAGAAGGGAATCATCATCCTTCCCTGAACTGTGCTGGCACCATGTAAGCAAAGGAAGTATGATGGTCCCTTTGAAGTATCTGGTCAACTTCTGACCATTTCAGTTTTAACTCATTGTAACAATGACAAGGCTGGCCAGAATGAGAGATCAAAAGCTCTGTAAAATTAGGTTGTGTGAGTGTTTGGCTTGAGGCAGCTGGGTAGCTTTAAATAGCTGTTGAGGACACTGAAAATGTCCTGAACTGAATTAAGATCAAGTACAACCCCTCTTCTGAGAGCCAAATCCCTGCCCCCAGTAATTGACTTTCTATTTTAAAGTGATAAACAGTGCCAGAGGTACTCCTACCCTTTCAGCTTGAAAAAGCTGGGGTTTGCAGCATACACCTTTCCAAAAACAGAGGAAAAAAACAATAAGCCAATCCCTTACAGGGAAAACTGATGCTATAACATGGTGATCACATGAGCCTCTGATGACATTTTCTCAAATTTTAGATATATTGATAAAGCAGGAAATTAAAAGAGGAAATAACCATTCAAACAAAACAAAACAAACAAACAAACAAACAAACAAAAACCAAAAAAAAACCCCAAAAAACAAAAAACCCAACACTTAAAGGATAAGGAAAAAAATATCTGAAGCATAAGGGGAAAGAAATGTCTTAGGGAAAGGAGGCTTTACAGATAATACTCTTTCATCTTTCCAACCTACTTTTTCCCCCTCCCTAGTCTGTCCCAGATAACTTAGCTGATTAGTCAATTGAATCCAACAGGCAGATAGAGACCTTGGGAGTATGATGAAAGTACTAATGCCACAAAAATTACTAACTGGGAGGAAGAGCCATTATTTTTGTCGTCAGATGAGAGTTAGCCAGGAAGTGCTGCCTCATTGAGTGCAAACTTTTAAATGCCCCATCACAGAAAAAACATTAACTGGAATTTGCTCCTCTCCAGGCATTGCAGTCAAACAATTCCTACACACAGCACTGACATATACAAGGATCTGGTGTGCACACTGATAAACTATTTTTTTTTCTGCTTTCTGGAAATATGCCTGTATATTACAAAAAGCTTCTCAGTAGGAAATGTAAATATATACATTGCAAAGATGAATGGATAAGAAGAAAACCATCTGTTCAAGATGCAGAATTAGGTATTTGATCTGAATCACCAAAACTGCTTCAGTTTGTGTGACAGCAAATCAGGTGTGCATGAGTTGGGTTTGCTCAGAGATTAAAGTGAAAAGGGCATAAAATATGATTTAATAACCCTAGTAAGGAACATCTGCAGAAATCAAAAAATCATGAATTTATAATGCATTTTTAACCAAGAGATACGTGTTTGGTTTAAACATTTAAAAAAGGAAGTTCCAGGCAAAAGCTCTGAGGAAAACAGTGTATACCAGGAGAACTGATATCCTGAAAATATTTATTTCCCTGTTTCTTCTCAAAAGTCATGACTTTTGCCTAAATACTGTCCTTTGCTTTTGTCATCTGAGTAGCAAGTCTCACCTCAGAAGCACTTCAGTACTCAGAGAGACAGATGAAGCAAGGTCTGGGTTTTTCCATGGAGAAGAAGTGTGGGTACCACTTCACAGAAGTCACTGCAGACACAAAGGTGATACTGAATCAATGAGTGTCCCTCTTCTTTATTTCCTATTATTTTTATTTCCTATTATTTTTATTTCCTATTATTTTTATGTTTAATGAGCATATGTGAGAAATGTTGGTATGTTGATATTTCAGCATCAAGAATGTCATGTGCAAGTCTTTGAGAAGAATCATAACCTTAGCAGTTGGAAAGGATTAAAATGGGCTTTGGGATTCAGAAGATCATAATGGAAATTGAGCTCTGCCATCTCCCACCCCACACTTAGGTGAGTGATTGCCCCCCCAAAACAGCCTACAGACTGCAGAAGACTCCAACCCATCAGCAATGGACCTTACACTTCAAAGGCTACCAAGGACAAGTAAACAAATCCATTTCCTTCATCAGAGAAAACGATAGCTACGGATCAAGAAATCAATATGTCAATATAACCCTTCTTTGCAAATTGGCACAGTGTTGTCAGCTATTTGCTGCTCTTGGATGTGGCTTTGCTCTTCTCTCCACAAGCCCAGGATTTGTGCAAGGAGATCTGATGGTGCATCATGGAATCAGGGAATAGCAGGGAATTGAGTGGCACAGACACAGACCAAGACCATGGAGTGTCTGGTACAATTGTGTCCACGGGGCACTTCAGCAGCACAGTGTTACTCAGTTCAGCAGAAAACTGTCATAAGCAGCAAATTACAGAAGTAACAAGGCTTGAACAACAAGATAATTAAGAAAAGTAATTGATGGAGACAGGAAAAGAGCAAGATCTGATTTTGATTACTTGTCTTCACACATACCTGATTTCAAGGGAGATGTCCCTGCTCATTGGAGTGGGGTTGGATTAGATGACCTTTAAAGGTCCCTTCCAACCCAAACTGTTCTCTGATTCTCTGATATGTGTATCAGAGGATCTATCTTTGGGCAGGGGAGATATTTACAGAGGGGGTACACAATGAAGGGACCCGATTCCCAGCCCCTTCTTGCCACCATGTATAAAAGATCTTCATTGTGTACACTTCACTCTCTGCTCAGAGCTGTATACATAAATCTCCTTCGTATTTTTGGCAAGTAACCTGCACTGTGTTAAACTAATTTGATGGTTTAGCCTGCAATTGAGGAGATTTCTGTGTAAAAACTTATTTTCTGTTCAGCTTTTACACAGTGGCTTTAGTCACAATTTATGTCTTTCTGTCAACAAGCAGCCATTAATTTCTTGCAGTTATAGTCAGTTCCTGATGTCATTCTTCCCTCTCTGTGTTTGTGCCTGACATTCCCTTATTCTATTCATGGCTTTTATGCTGCTTGTGCAGCAATTTAGAGGAGCATTAAATCAAGCAAAGTATTAAAACAAAATAACAGGAATTTTAAAGCAGAAACAAGAAAATAAAACTGAGACAGAATTATTTCATAAACTTTAAGAAGTGGGAAAAAAGAGCAGGTACCTGAAAACAATGTCTCTGCAAGAATCATGCACCTGCACAGCTGGCAGGGAGTGGGTCAGGTTCTTTCCAGCGTGGATCTTCACATGGGAGCATCCTCCATTCAAGGAAATATGTAGCTGCTTCAGTTTTTCTGAGTCATTTAGTTAGGAAGAGAGAAGTGTTTCTCTCACACTGATGATGCAGAAACAACAAAACACTGGAAGAAGGATTTTCCCACTCTTCAGATTGATGGTTTGTCCAGCAGGTTCACTAAATAGTGAGAAATCTTTAAAAGGATTTGCCTACAGAAAAAAAAAAATCAAGATAATTAATATGCAATTTGATTTTTAAAAATCTCCCAAATTTTTCTACTTCAAGCCATTTAACTTCTCCAAACACAAAATCTCATAATGGATATTCAAAACCTTTTGGGTGACATGTTGTGAGGAAGGTGAGCTTTTATTAAGCCTTGAAATATTCTTCCTCTCTAAGGAAATGGTGCTGGGCAAGGAAAAGCTTTGGGGTGACAAACTCCAAGTGGGTGAGATATGTACTACAAGGCTATTTTGGGGGAAGCTCAGATGAAGGAAATATGAAGTGAGACAAAATGGGATGCTTAAAATTACATGAGGTGGCAAAAAATTTCAACACCTGACAAGTTTATGGAAAGGGACTCAGGAAGCTTGGAAGTCTACTAAGAAGGAAAACAATATGTCAAGATTTAAAAAAAAAATAGAGGTTTGCATTTAGGACACATTTGAATACATAGCTACTGTTCAAGTCTTAATCATCCTGTCTGTAACTTTTGCATATTAATCTTTGTTACAAAACCACACAGTCTTGACTTACATTCTGTGACATAAATTGTTGCTTGGCTAAGGCACCCATTAAATAAATATGGAATTGTCACAAGTAATAGGCTAGTGTTGTCTGCATTCTTACTTCTAACAACACATTTGACAGCAACTTTAAAACTTTAATTGAACAGAGAATAACTATAAAGTTACCCAAATAATTTTTTTTTCTTTTGTTTCTCAGCAAAAAATTTCTAAGTAAAAGTGAAAATGATATTGTTTCCAATTGCATTAATACTGTAGAGTTTCAGTTCTCTGGAAGTTCTTTCTAGAATATAATTCACAATATAGAGGTTTAAATAAGATAATAAAAACTGGTCCTTTCATTCGGACTAATCTTTATAAAGTTTCTGCTCTTTCAGTAGAATAATTTTTGCATTTCACTGGTATTATCAGACAGACACCTCTGGGCTGAGGAGCAAGAGGGTTCAACATTGCACAGGTTTGCTTCAATAAGCAAAATATACAAGGACACACATGCAGTTACTTGAGATGGCACAAGGTATCCTCATTCAGCTAAAGCTCTGAAAAAATATTGTTTTCCTTTTTGGTTCTTTGTTATACCTGTATAACCTCCACTTATAAAGAGCATCCTCTCTTTATAAAGAAGCTTTCTAAAGTAATATCTGGAGGAACAATA
>JAREIS010000009.1:0-305000 GCA_030060385.1 Muscicapa striata striata | reverse complement strand
AACTGGTTTAAAGTATTCCCTCGGAGTGGAGCAAATACCATTGCTTTTCCCTGGAACATTAAAAAGAGAATTTATACATTTTTAAAACTGGAAGGGAACCAGATATAGCATACACCTGACTAAGCTTTTAATATCCTCAAGCTGGAAAAGTCAATTGTTCTCTTCTTAAAACACTAAAATATGGTAACATAAATAATTGTCAAAATATGCAAGATTTCTGTAATTAAACAAATGCAATCTAGAAAGTAATAAATAAATATTTTCTTTAGAAAACTGCCAACTGCAATACATCTGCTTCTTTTCATATAATAATGGTGTCTGTGGATTACCAAAATAAAAGACAGAAAAAGCATACAAAACATACACTCCATGAAAAATCCATTTGTTAGCTCATGACCATGCAAAGACTGTAAATAATGATTTTCTTTTTTCTCTCTCACACATAGAAGAGTACTTCCCATTCGCTGTCAGTGCAATTGCAACAATATAAAACACGGAAAAATGGAGGCAAATCAGACCAAATCATCACATTTTTGAAGATATTTTAAACTACCTGAGCAGAGCAACTAAATTTGACCTTAAATTGCATTTAAATCAAGAATTAATGTTCCTGAATACGCATTCTGGTTCTTGCAAGATGATCAGGCCATTTATGATGCCCAGGCAATACATTATGGTCCATTAGCTAATTTTTTGTTCATCCTTCTGTATTTAAGAAAACAAAAATGACTGTACCTTGAACTGATAGATTTTAGACACTCTGTGCAAAGTACTTGCCCAAAACCTAACCTACTTGATAGAGCACCTCTTGAAGTCTTATTTGCAGAATTAATTCTAATTGGCTGAATACAGTGTTCTGTCACATGGAATGAAAAGTGGTTGAAGAGCTGTAAACAAAGGTTAATATTAGCCAACAGCATATCACACCGAAGGGAGTCACGAAGCTTACTCTAAGTTCCTGAATTTAACTTCTATGTTAATGAGAGCTAAGATTAACTTGTGAGGTGCTGTAATCAAGCAAAGAGACAAAAAACATTTTTGGGGATCTTAAAAAGTTGTGAAAGGATTAGATGCCGTGGAAGTACATTTAGCTTGAGAAAATGCAATCTGTAAGCCACAGGAAAAGAGAGATCAGTACAGAGAATTTCAATAGGAGGACTGGAAAGTTACAATGCTGACACAGACACTTAGTGAGGAGAACAGGGAACAAATCTGTGTCTCTCACATGCACACGTACACCGAGACAATGCACAGTGAGGCAGCAATAAAAATGCTATGTCAGTACCTCTGGTGCTAATGTGTACTTAAAAGATTCCAACCATTAACACCACAACACGCTTATTTATTCGCACAATAGCTCGGTGAGATAGGGAAATGCTGTTATTCTCATCTTTCTCATGGGAAATTTAAGCACAAAGGAGTCAGGGCAATATCCAAAGCAACTCAACTTCTGCTCATTTGTTGTAGCTGTAGCTTTAATTCTGTGGCAAAATAAGAGGTGCAAAGGGGTGTAACTCCCACCGAAGGCACTGGAATTGCTTATGTAAATGCTAGGTCTGAATATAGGCTCAGCTCAGGATGAAAAACATTAAACACAGGAAATTCACAATGGGTTCCCTCACATCCTTGGCATGCTTTAATGTCATCACAGAAGTGGGCAGCAAAGGGAGCCTTCAGCTGAGGATCCTGCTCCTCCTGCTGCCATCTCAGAACGTTGTTCTGCAGAAACCCTTCATGGCATAAGAAGGCCAAGACTCCTGTGGAGACCCTCATTTTCACTGTAATGGGAAAAATGTCCCTCATCCAGGGTTTACTGACCATATGATTCACATGGGAACTTCAGATGTGACTGATGAACAGAGACTGCTGGAAGCTACAGTCCCTACACTGCCCAATGATCCAGCAGCTCTGATGAGGTGCTCACACAAGAGCATCCCTTCGCCCCATCTGGGGTCAGCACTCCATGTGGTCATTCCTTCTCATATTCTTTCTCTGAAGACTACTTTCAATTAAATTTGAAAGAGAAATACAGTAAAATAGAATGCAACACGGTGTGGTTACACAGTATGGTTATATGTCTTAAATCCAGACAGAAAATCTGGAAATAACTTAAAAAAGGGGAATGGCTTTTATGGAAATCACTACACAGTTACTTTTGGCCAGGCCCTTAGTTTGTTTTAAAAACCTGTTAATCTGTTGACTTTAGTGTCTAAAATATCCTGCACTCACCAAGAAATCACGATTAAACTTTTAATACCACAATAATCTTCTCACAACTGGCAGGTACTGTTGTCAATTCTGGTCTATCACAACCTAGGTTTAAAGCACTTTTTTGTCATCTGCCCAATCTCTGCGATTCTGCTACCAGTTGTGGGGCTGCATTCACATTTCTAGTTATAAAATGTTCCTCATTCTTTGGCTGCTGTACAATAAAAAAATTAGACCAGTGGCCTGATTCTACTTTTGATGGACTATTCCAAGTTTAATTCTAATTCAAAACTGTCTCCTAGGATGATGCTTAAAGGATGATGTTTAAAATTCAAAATGGGCTCCCCTCAGATGGAAAAACACTTCTGTTAAATTTGTGAACAAAACACAGAAGAAAATGCCAGTTCTGATAGTATGAACTGTCACTAAAATGCTACAGTAAGACAATGGAACAGTCATTCATATTTTCAACATGACTATGACTAACTTTATTCATCCATTTATTATAAAATGTGGTCTTATTTGCTGGTACTAATCTTTGCTCAACAGCATCCCACTGACTTCATTGGAATTTTGAGTGGATTAGCCACAGAAGAATCAAAACCTTGATAAAAAAATGTTCTTAATTAGGAAATATGCAAACAAACAAATGCTTATTCTGAGATTGGAATTAAAAGTAAATTTTAATGATACAAAAAAGTCCTAAAAGCTGGCAAATCAAGTCAAGTATATTGAGAGAAATAAAATATAGCCTTCCAAGATAAATTTGTTCAACGTAATATTTCTGTGCCTAATCCTTTGAATGGGTTTAAAGGTGACATTTGCCTCTCTAACAAATTCAGATAGGAATTTCAGCCCTCAGTAACTCTGTGAGCTGCTCATTTCTCTCTGTGAATTTCTTCCTGTGCCAACACAACTGTCCATGGGGTCAATACTAGGAACCAGATGACTGAAATGATCAGAGTCCTGTTTCAAGGAAAACAAAAAGTTGCCCAAAACACATCATTCTGTGCCATAAGGATTCTAACAGCCAGAAATATCATCCTTACTGAAAAAGGAAATATCACAGATAAATTTTAAATTAACAGTAGGAACAGACTATGTGTTCTGAATCTCTCCTTCAAGAGAGCTTTGCAAGGATATCTGTTATCTTCTGTTTACTCCACTTTTTCTGTTAGTATTATTGGTTATTGTTTTCCCCAGACTCTTCTAAACTGGTTGTATGCTAGTTATATTTGAAAAATGACTTGCATTTAGGTATGCCAAATATATCATTTTGTCAAAATATTTCCAAAAGGAAATGTGAGTTCTAAATTCGAGACAGAATAAATAATGTAGAAGAATGAACTTAATAAAAGAAATTTATGCCTTAATTTGGGCATAAACTAATGCCCATAAACTATTCTTAATTATTGAAATTGGGAAATAAGTTCACTATTGATTTATTTGTCATTTAAAAGCCTAGGTTTAGTGCCATTTAGTAGTGTCCTCTGACATTATCCTTAGATTTATACAGGTTAACAAGAGCAGTGAAATTGATGTGACTGCATCTTTTGGGATCTCAAGTGAGCATATGTTTTTATTTGTGTCTTTCACACCATGAAGGCATATGCTTGAAGGCATCTCTGCTGAACATGTCATTTTTGGACAAGACAGCTAATTTAAGGTATCTGTACTTCCAGCTCCCATCCTATACAATAGTTTGCTGTTCTCTTAGTTATAAATTACAACAATTTGCAAGGCCATGCCATAACTGGATATCCATCCATATAGCCATTCATAAAGTGGATTAGGCAACTGAATTTAGTTAAAAAACCACAGTTTGGATAGGGGTCCAAAACTCTGCAACAGATATCCCTGCATGGAACATGAATTTCTTAAGCTAGTTTTGCTGATAAGAAGTAGGAACCATTTGCTGTGCCTAAAATGCACAGCAAATAAGTGCTAGGTTATTAATACTGACTATGTTATTAATCACAACGTGCAGAAGCAAACATGACTAGGAAGACAGGCAACAAAAAGCCATCTCCCTTTACTCTATCTGTGTTCACAAAGGAGTGTAGCTCATATACTCTGAAATACAAAGGTATGTTCGGAATTTGAATTAGCTGATTGGAGTTAAAGAGAAACCAAGTCAGGCCAGGTTTGGCTTAAAGTCAGCCTAACAATTCCACAGTTACCAGGGCACCTCTTACACACTTCTTTTCCTCCCACTCATGCTCTTCTTCCCCAGTGTCCTTCCATGGAGCCAGCAGAGCAGCCCATGGGAATACTTGAAGAACCAGTTGCTGACATTGATCTGGGCTGAAAAAATTTTTTTGTATTTTTTTAAACTGGGATCTGCTTTGTGTTCCAGATCACCTGTGGTCCCAAAAATTACTGCACTTTGACAACCGTTGGTACATCATGAAAGTCAGAATGCATCACTGAGCAGGAGCTGCTTAACCTCTTCTTACTGCCACTGACAGATATATCTGGGTAACCTTTTCCTCAGGGTGGCTACATTTCTCCTGTCTTCCTGGCAGCCTTGCCCCACAGCTCATTAAAATAATTCAGTCTTAAGGAACTTGCCTTAGGTCACTCAGGAAAGTCTATGATAGAACCAAGAATAGAAACCTGATCACTCTAAGCAAAGAATGGGATTACTTACACAACTAAAATGACTCGGGTTCTTAAGCCTTTGCACGTTTGGGTCTTCTATTCCTTTTACAGAGAAAATCTCTTGTACAAAAAGTACCCTACAAATTTTAAATGCAGTTTGGAAATGCACTGCTAGCATGAAATGCTTTGTTTTCAAACTGCAAGTATACCTTATTGGAAGATTTGGATGTTAAACATGAATGATATAATTTCTGTTTCAAAATGCTCCTTAGAGCAATTACTTAGTGTTTCCTTCTTTTCTTCTTTTGATGTCTTCCCTTTTTAAATATTTGAGAAGATATATATATTTTATATATGCATGACACAGACTTTTTTTTCCCTTAAGTCTCTCTGATTTAAACAGCCCAATAGATTTAGATTGATAAAATATCTCCTGAGTGACACTCATGTAATCATTTTATGAAGAGCATAATTTCATTATTTTCTAAGGTATAAAACATGTAAACACAGAGCTAACTTAATGGAAAAATGTTTTAAGCCACAGTATAGATATAAGGGATTTGTTCATTTTATATAAACATAAATGAAAAAATATTCTTTAATAATAAATAAATACACAATGACAAAGGTTACAATTGAAGGGATTAAAAATGACAGAAGCCAACATAAAAACTTTCAATATCGTATTTTACTTTAATATGAAGACATTATTATCAAAGGGAAATACTTGAGAAACGCTTTGATAAAAATAATCTGACGCTATCTTTGAAGCGGTTTCATTTATTTTACTACCCACTGTGTTCCTTATCAGAAGGCCAAGTATAAGAAGTTTCCTAGTTTATGATTAGGAAAGAATCTGATAGATTAGAAGACTCAATTGAAGTTGGACATAATAAGTATTAAAGTATTACATGACATTAATCCTGCCATTCCATTACTCTCTCAATCATTGTGCACAGACTAATTATTCTGAAGCCAGTGTTCAGGAGAAAATAGAAACATACTTACACTGGGTTGGAGTAATCTCTTTATTGCATCAACAAGGCTAGCTCTGTACCGGTCCAGAAACAGGCTGACATTGAGAAGAGAACAGAATCCAGATTAAAATGGGTTTTCAATTCTAATGATACTAATGCAGATAAGTACAAGGCTAATTACATATGTTTACACAACGCTGTAAAAGAGAAACTGTGGTCTACATTTCTAAGCAGTTCAGGTACTTTTAACATTTAAAAAGACATAAAATGAAATACAGTCTAAACTAAAGCCAAATTAACAGCATGAAACAATTCTTTATACAGTTGAAATTCACCAATCATACATGCTAGCTATTAAAATATTACTGCATCAGAAATTAGGATCAACATAAAAAGTTAGCATTTTACATGTATATAAAAGGGGGATGGAGTTTTTAAAAATGTTTTCTGTTGTATTTCAGTTGTTACTATTAAGGGTATTTTTTTTTTTTCTTCTACTTTCACAGTTTTGGCATTAATTCTTACCTATTACACATATTTGCTATATTTCTACATCTATCCCTATAAAGATTTACAAGACCCTGCCGCCTCCCTCTCTCCAAAGCTGTTGAAATACAATGGCCCAGATTGTACAGAGTTGTCATCTCTCAGGAGTGCAATCCTTCATCTCCAGCATGGGTCCCGCAAGGACAGCAGCAGAGTCAATTTTCCCATGCAATGTTGCCAACACGCTCAGCCCTATTTTGGTGTGATTACCTCATGATTTGAGGGGATAATTCATTCTTCATGCCCCTCAGTACCTTAATGTATATACTAATAGTGGCAACCAGGGTGCCAATCACTCTTGACTAGATATTTGTGGACATGTAGTTACTGTGGATGAGTGCATTTACAATGGTTAGTGAACAACCATCTGATAGCAACTGATGCCTTTCAGTCCTTACTACCGTGGGCTGCATTTATATTGGTGATTCAGATAAGAAACTCTATCAAGCAGGCCACAGATAATGTGATTTTTTTAAATTTTTTTTTCCCCCATTTTCTCTGTAATAAAACTGCTTTCAAGCTTGTGTCAAGTTCAAGTTTCATACTACATAGCATTTTGTCCATTCTCTATGGGTTTTTTAATATACTCCCCTTCCTTTTATTCTCAAACTTCTTTTCTGAAGAGATGTGGGTAAATTTTTGTCCAGGTTTGAAATTCTAAAGGAACATAAAGAATATATGGAAACACTGAAGAGCAGAAAGTAGCAAGCCAACCACAGGCCTTTCATCAAGAACAGAAGATATGTGGATATTTAGGCAAGGATACTCCACAGCTACCAAGAATACTGTATTATATATCATAAAGTTGAGCAGCTGCGCAAGAACTGTGGATTTTTGCTACTCTGGAACAAATAAACAAAATAAAACAAAAGAAAACTTGCAAGTGACCATATTTCATTAGTACAAACCGGCAGAACCTCACACTATTGGGAAAATGTGGTAGAATGGGTATCTATATATGTTGAAGAACATTTAATATGGAAGTATGATCTTCTGAATTTCTCCTTGAGAATATGAAGTACTAGCTAACAATCTCCCTGGTGGCCTGGCTTACAAGAAAAATTAAACTTCAGCAATTGACATGACAACTTCCCCTCAGCCTTGATTTTTCTTCCTGGAAGAACTATACTGAAAACATGGGTGCTTAAATTTAATCAGTTGAAAAAACAGCTCTTATCTCTGATGTCTCTTGGGTGTTTTAATGACATTCACCTCATGTTGATCCCTATACAGATAGATGTCATAAGGCACTACTTCACTGGGAACTTAACCACCTACAGAAGAAGTGGAATACATGATTCCTCTCCCAAAAGAATAGTGAAAAGTAATTAATTTTCTTCAACACAAAACATTGCAAGAATGCACACATTTAAGACTTCCTGGGATCCTATGTAAACAGAAGTACATTCTGAATGAAAAGTGCATTTATAATATTTTTGTTATTGAAAGCAATGTAGTGGAAACACAATCTTGGGGCAGCTTAGCAGCATTAAAATCCCCTTTTTGTGGACCTGAATATCATTCTCTTTTTTTTTTTTTTTTCAATGAGATAGGGGCACAACTGCTGCTACCAATCTTGTTCCGTTACGATGACAACTACAGGCCTTTGTTTACCAAAAACTGAGTGTCTGAGAAGTTAAAATTTTTCTGTCCAGCCTTGATATTTTGGTGGCACAGGAGGTAGACTCTTATCCCTCTTAGCTTAGGAAACCCAGATAACCTGAGACAGTTGCCCCAGGTTGCTCTGCTCTCCAAGAGGTCTGTCACTGGGAACATGACCTACTCCAATTGAAAATAGTTTCTGGTATTGATTTCCAAACTATTGCTCTGTGAGCCACATACTCTGACCAGAAGGGGCAGAGAAGACTGAAAGCAAAACTACTGCTACTCCAGGAAACATCTCTATCCTCCCTCTGAGTCAGGAGATGCCTTAAAGGAGGAAAATCCTGAAGAAGTCATTAGATAATCTGTGCTGCAGACAGGAACAGCATAGGATTTGGCCCACGCAAGGGGATTTAGTCAAACAGTTTTTCTCACCAGTAAAATTGTATAACTAAATATTCCCACAGCATACTAATAATGTCCCTGAGAGCATCCTTCAAAGCTCACAACATGTGAGTTCCTGTGTCACCTGCTCTAGGTGACCCTGCTTTGGCAGGCAGGTCAGACTTGATGACCTCCAGAGGTCTCTTCCAACCTTAACAATTCTGTGATTCTGTGAACAGCTCAGTAAAATTAAATAATGCATTTTTCTAAACCACTCACACTCAGTTCTCACACCTCAATTCAAATTTAGCTTAAGCTTGCCATTATTTAGTGGTAATACTTCATGTTTATATATCTCAGGACAGGTATAGAAAGGTTTTCTTGGTTCACAAGGAAGTTTCAAATCACAGCAGTAGAAAGGTGAGAACATGGCTGATGATTTGGCCTTTGTTTAGGCAATGCTATTAACCTGTGAAATCTGAATGCACAGGCAAGTGACATTGTCACCTCTCTACTCTTACTCTTTTATTAAAATTTTAAATTGCTATTAAAGCCAAAATGAAAATTTATTCCAAAACTGCAGAGAAGTAACAGTAAGCCACAAGGAAACAAATTTAAAAAAACAAGTAGATTCTTAATTTGCTTCACACCAATATCCTTTCATCTTCTGCCTCACAACAAGGGACATATATTTAATAGGCTATGCTATGAACTTTTTTGGTTTTTTGCATGTTCTGCCATTGGTAAAAGAGTTGAGTTTACAGGTGTACTTCAGATATTATTACATTTATATGTAGTGATTAATGTATAGAGCTATTTATTTTTTTGTTCACTTTCAACTACCTGGGTGATGCAAACTAAAAAGACTCTTATTTCCATGTCATCAGGTTCCAATGCACTTGAAAGTGTGTTCCAGAAATCAGGTCTAAAATGGAGGGACAGAGGTCTTACTGCATTCCTGCAGAAAAGATCTCCTTATAATAAGTGAAACAAACGAACAGAGATGTATTGATGTATTTTAAGGTATATAAAGAATATTTTCAGTTCAGTTCTATGCTCCTGGCAAAGCCACAGCTCCCTGTGACTTCAGCAAAAATCTCAGCAGTGAAAGTAATGTGGGATAGCTCCCCCTGGCCTCTGTTATGTGAATATTTATGCATGTGCTAAACTTTAAGAATAGAACCATTCTGAGTAAATAAAGTGGAATATTATGCATTTCCAAAACAATACAGGGTTCTAAACCTTTTATTGCCTTTACATCAAATTATTTGTGAAAACTTGCTTCACAATAATATGAAAGATA
Organism: Muscicapa striata striata; assembly: GCA_030060385.1. Classification (NCBI taxonomy): domain Eukaryota; kingdom Metazoa; phylum Chordata; class Aves; order Passeriformes; family Muscicapidae; genus Muscicapa; species Muscicapa striata. Next base: position 295,379 of record JAREIS010000009.1, on the reverse strand, counting down.
AAGTTTTTTTAATTGTCTCAGCCCTACAGGCCTTTACTCTCTCTTTGGATTAAAAATCTCAGAATTTTTTTCCCCAGTAAAGAAAAGTATATACACTACTTAAATAATCAGAAATCTGAGGCTCTCGAGAGCTTTGGAAGAGTCTTGGGGTTCGCCTGTCCATCCAAGCACCTGTGATTTCTCCTTCTCTATCCAAACTCACAATTCCAGCACCTGTATAACTTTATATGCACAGGTGTAGGCTAAATGAATATCAAAAATTTTGACAGTCTTATTTGGCCTTAAAATTACCCCTGAAAAATATGAAATGGGTGGATATGTTTTAAAGATTCCATTATTTCAGTATTTGTTTTACTGTATCCTTCTTCCAGTTGTAGCCTCATATTGATTTTTTTAAACTTATTTTTATCTTATAGTTGACATTTTAAAAAATATTTTGGAACTGCTGAACCATGAAACTATTTTATTGTCAGCATCCTGAATGGTTAAATAATGACTAGCTTTCACAGTCTGCCTCTTATTTATTTTATAATTTAGTTGAGCTACTAAATTTAGCTGTTAACTAATAGACTGTTTGTTCTGGGAAATAACTTATTTTCCACTCCTGCCCACAAGGTTTATGAATGTCTGACTGTAAATATATGAATATAAACATATCGCTGCTTGCTGTAATCATGTACATTTTAACTTGAATCTCCATATGGATTTGGAATATGTTTATGAATAGAGCTTGTTTTCATGTAAATGGGATCAAGCAATACCACTGGTTAGCTATTCAGAGAATCAGACAATATCACCCTTGCTGGAAATACTTCAATAAAAATTTATCCATGTACCTCATATTTGAACTCAGATTTTTTGCTTTCTAGTTCTCCATTCTAATCTCAGATTTTATTGACTGACAATGAGTTATATGATGGTGTTAAACAAAATGCAATCTATTCTATCTGTTTTTATCACTGCATACTTCAGGTTTCAGCTGAGAAGCTGGGAGAAAAGAGACCTTTTTTTCCTCTTCAGTGGCAGCCCAAAAAATTCAGAGAGAAAAAATCCTGCCAATAGTTCTCAAACCAATTCTATATCGCTGAAGAGAAATACATGAAAATGAAAAGAAGATTTGAGTTTGATAAAGCATGGAACATCCCTTTCCTCAGCCTTTTCATGTATCAGAATACCTAGTGTCCATAACTAAAAGAATTATTTCTAAAAGAAACAAACAACAAAGGGATTTTCATGTTTATTAAACTATACATATATCTATGGGCACTTACAATAAGAAAATAGAAATAATTTGTGAATAAATTCACATTCTTTAATCTAACCTGCACATTTCTATTTCTTTTTTAGAAATCTATAAATATTTATACACTTACCTGCATCCTAAGTGCTTTAAAATAAATGTACAAAATGCAGGGATTGCAAATGCATTATGTATTTTACCTGTCATGTCTGATTCTTTGTTTCCTAAAGAAACTACACTATTTCCAAACAGACTGGCAGGGGTATTAGGCCAGAATATTACTGAAAAAAACAACTTAAGTCTTGCTCCACTCTGCTGTACTCCCAGCACAAATAGGATGACATGGTGTGAGTATCAAGAATACAAGAGACAGCACAGCCAGGTTGTTTTGATATTTGTGTGAAGAACAAATTTAACTCTAAATCTCTTGGCAAGACCTTGCTTCACCCACATAATCTGGAGAACATCCATATGTGAGCCTTGTCTAAGCCTCCGAGAAGACTGGTGCCCTCCTGCTCATGTCCGCCAGCACTCTGATCTGACTTTCATACTTAATCTGATCTAATCCTGTCCAGCATTAACTTCATCTGTGCAATGAAACCTGGAGTATCCGTTCTAATATTTGGTGAGGAAGGCATTTACTAAATTACTTGCTGAAATCATATGGTGTTGTTTAGCTCCTTATTTTAATCAGATGATGCATCTCTGAGGCACATTATCAGCGATTAGTTAGAAGCCCTCCTCTGTCCTTTTTGGGAACAAAGAACTTTTCTGAAATTAAATGCTAAGAGAAACAAAGCACTGTTGCATTATGACAACAAATAGGTGTTAGAAAACGGCAAAAGATCACTAAACACATTTTCTCCAGAGCTATACAAAACCAGTAACTTTGTGAAATAAGAAGACTTTACTTAAATAACATAATATGAAAGAAAAAGAAAAGCCTTAGAGGAATATAAGAAGACATTTTAAAAGAACATTGTTTAAAGAAACAATAGACAGCTTCGTACTTCCCTTTGCCTTTTCCTTTAACTATTTCTATGTAAGGTACATAAATTTGCTGAACTGAGCAGTCCTAGGAAGTCTCTGCTTTCAGAATTTTGTCTCATAACAGTTTTGTGCCACAAAACAAACAGTATTTTTTTTTTGTTTGTTTTATTTTGGACATTTAATGGGTCAAGAGCAAATATCCATGAAGGAAAGACAGATTGCTTTAAAAATATCTACTCTTCTAAATAAAATTTGCACAGCTTTTTTTTTTTTTTTTACACTCTCTACATTTATATAACACAATTAATAATGTACCATTTTTAAAGCTAGCACACAGCAAATACAGCACAGCACAATCCCACAAATGCAGTATCAGAAAAGGGTTGTGTCAATAATCAAATCTATTTGCATATTATTAAACAAGATACCATATTGCTACGTGTATCTACCTTCTCATAAATTAAGTTCTGTACTCTTATTTTTCTTTCTATGAATTATGTTATAATTAACATATGCCTGTGTAAATAATATAAAGCCTATACCTCCAAATATTGATGTCAAATAGATTTAAGGAACAGAATGTGGTGGGGGTGGAAAAAAGGGTTTGAAAATCTCTTTTTCCTTGGAAAGATTTTCCAGGGAGCAAAAAATATATCCCCTTATATCAATAGTCAGATCTTTCCTAAGAAGTAAGCTAATTGAGCTGTTTGTGTTGATAAACTCCCTTTTCTCCAGACTGTTCCTCACTGAGCCATAATTATTTGCAATTTGCCTAAGTCGTCCATTTACTGATACGTCAAGCATGAAACAGAGGCAATTCCAGAAAATGGAAATGCTTCTCAAAATCAATCTTTGGGAAATAATGTGGTAGAAGTTACTGTGTGATAGAAGACTACCTTATAACTGTCACATGGAGATGAATATTAATTTGTTGAGGTTAAGGTGGCTTTGTGCTTCATTTGTTGACTTTGCTTAGCCATCAGCAAGCAGCACAGTACAATTACTCCAGCAAAGCTATTTTTCTAACATGAGTTTTATGATTTTTATGTACTTACCAGTCAGCACACATAACAATGTCAAAATGTCCTTCCAGTTGAGAGACATCTGTCTCATTATCCCATCGTAAAATGCTAGAGGAAAAAAAGATTCAAAAAAAAAGAAAAGAAAAAAGGACTTACATTTTTAATCTTGAGATTTTTAAAGTATTAATATTATTATGTGACACAGAAATGTCTTAAAAAGTGCAAACTTGTTACTTTCAAAGATTAATGTAAAAATCTTATTCTGTACATTTTTAAGGTTATAAATCTCAAAGCTAAAGAGCTATTTTTCATTATAACAGAAAGGCAATCCACTCGGGTTCTGACGAGTGGATCACCAACAAATATGCCTTTCTGAATTAGTGGTACATGCAGAGGTTCAGCTTTTTACCCCGTAACATTACTGTATGAGAAAGTGAAGTCAAAGTATTGACAATCTGAATGAAGCACAGATCTGCAGAATAGATGTGATTTCATGGATCTCTGTTACATCTGGCAGACAATTCAGTTGTGATTCTCATTGATGAAGAGAGCATTCACTTGGGCGGGAGGGAGGAGAGACAGGGTGAAAAAATGCCAAGCTTAACTTCAATGCCAGTAATGTTGCCTCTGGCAAGCTTAAAAATACAGCAATGCTGACTCTGTCAACACCTATTCTCTCATAGGTGATAAGCTATTTAATTCCAAGATACCCAGTAGTAGGCAAAATTTCACATATGTACAAAGTTCTTTGTTTATAAATGCTGCTGATTTATGTAGCTGCCACAAGGAATTTCAGTACTTTACTCCCATCTAAAAAATAGCAACTAGTATTGGAATTTATTTCATACTTCAAATATCATTATCCCAAACATTTGAAGCTGCATTTCTATTTCTAGGCTATTAAAAAGAAAAAAAAAAAAAAAAAAAAAAAAAAGGAATCTATCCTTTTTCATTTCCTGGTTATTTATAATAGAAAGTAGATAAATATTTATGGGAAAAGCACTTGTGGGGGAAGGGTCTAATCTGATCTTGTCAGGTTGTGCATGCTTATCTCAGTTTTGTATGAGTCTTGACCAAATAGACCCTTTAGTCTTCCCGCAGCTATAATCTACTTCTGGTTAAAAGCCATCTCCATTCACATCCTACTCCTAATATTTAACTGAGGATCAGTTAATAATGTGTTCATTCAGAAATGTTCCTTAAGTATACAAGAAAAAAGGGAATTTTGTACATTGACTATTCTGTATGCAAAAAAAGGCTCGTAATTATGTAGATAAATAGACACAGGGCCATAAAGAATTAAGGTACCACAATATGCATGTACATATCCACAGACACAAAATTTGAGACAGAATGCTTTTAAAACATGGAAATTATGAAAGGAGAGGCCCAGTTGGTTGGCAAAGCACTGATTGTGTGGGGCTCAATGTAACTGAACAGATCAGGACTCATTAGCCCATTTGCCCTCCTGGAATTTACTGTGACAATCCAAAGACAGAAAAGAGTAGATTAATTTAATTTTTCCCCCTCAAATTGAAAGTAATCCAGATTTTAGAAGCCTAGGTAGCTTTGCACACTGGCACGCAGCAGGCATCCAGTAGTGGAAAGCGACAAAGGAGAGTTCTCACTCTCAGCTGCTGGCTGCCTGCTGGCTACCAGCGGCTTTTTCAACCCTGTTTCCGTGGAAACTTAGGTTAGAATGGTGAAAATTAGGTAAAGGTAAGTTTTGTGGGTTTAAAGCACGCACTCTAATACTTTAAGAATCCTGAAGCAGAACTGGAAATTGGTAGAAGAACTGTGAGCCTTAAAAGGCCACCTTTGGTTCTCATTGCTACAGAAACTGAGATCTGATCAGTACCAGTATAGAGATTTGAATTATGATTTTTTTTAACCCATATATTTACTATCTTTCACACATGCAGTTGGGAAGGAAGCACAGGTGCCTCCTCTTGCAAAAAAAAACCAAAACCAACCCCAACCACCCTCTCTCATGTTACTGTCAGGTTTCTGCTGGGCACCTGAAACACAGCATTTTCTTTGCACACCTACTGTAGGCACAGAAGAGTTTGTGTCAGGCGATATAAGCCCATAAACCAACGTGCTGAGCAAAATATGGAATTGATGAGTTGCCAGGAGCATGAGCAGTGGTGCAACATGACTGGCATCATGGTATTGTTAAAAGGAGTGAGCTAAGGGCCCCACATCCATCTGTAAGCCAATCTTTCTGCCTTTTTCTGACCTACAGCAAGGGCTGCTTTTGGTCAGTACAGCTGCATGCATGAAGATATCATAATTATGCAAAGGCCAATGAAAAATTTACCAATTCAAAATGGTAAATGGATTAGCCATGTATTTTCCAAAAGTACAGGAAAATCTTTATTCCTGCAGGGAAACCACGACATAAACTAAATATAATTTATAAAAAAAAAAATCACTAATGGGATTCATCATGGTCTGACTCAGGATGTGTGCACACTGGTGGGAGAGATGGAACTACAGTCTGTATGTATTCATCCATGCTATCTTTAGCTAAGTGCAAGCATGACTAGTAAGGGAGGCAGAGCCAGGGATGTCAAATGCAGTACTGGCTGCAACCTCCAAAAGTTTCAGTGGCTAACCCAGGGCTACCCTATCTGCACTGTTACCTGCTTCCACACATTTGCAGGAGCTGCAGTCAAACATCTGCACCTGTAAAGCAGACACGTCCCTGCTTATCTGGGAATCAGAATCAATTCTGCTCAGAGTCAGCACAATTCCATCATTAACACTGATGTCAGAATCAGGCTGATTCTGAATCAGCTATTCTGAGTTCTAGTGCTAATGAAAGTAGTGAATCAGACTTAGGACTTATATAAACACCATCAACTAGCCAAAAACAATTTCGTAATCCAAATGCAATTCCTGACTGTAAAGTACAGAAAAATCCATTGATACTGCAAAAAAATTCTGAGAAAGGTAAAAAGACATGTAGCTAAATGCATGTATCTATATGTAGTAAAGAGGTGAGGAACAATAATTTTTTCATGGATTACTGAGGATGTGACTCTCGGACTTAGTGGTCAGACCTGAAAGAAATACTGAAGGCACCATGAAGCAAGGGCTGATTGCATTTCCATTAAAAAAAAAATCACTGCCAGGAAACCCAGAAAAGTGGCAGCAATGGAAATCTAAAAATCTCAATTTTTATGAAATTTCCTTTTACAAAGTAGAAATAAGTGCAAAAATACCACACCACAAAAAGTCTCTTAAATTGCCAGTATCAGGTTGAGTGCCAGCATGAAGAAAATGCAAGCCAAGTTGTACTTTCCTCTTCTTCCTTTCTAGTAATACTGAATTAGTTTACATAAGCCATATTTATTTCTATAGTCACTTTTCTTCCAGTAAAGCAAGTTTTGAAGCAACAATATTTTTATGTCTTTCTTTTGAGGGAAGGTGTTGCAGTACTAAGAACTGAAATTACATTGTAAATTTGAGAAATGGGCTTTATTCTATATTTTTGTCCAAGCCCCACCTTCAGTGCTTTTTCTTTGGGAAAAAAAACAAACAAACCAACAAACCAATGTGCTTAAGGCTGTGTAAAATCCACTGGACATTATTTTGTACTGGCTTATTTAACTCATGCAGCTTTAGTTTCTTACATGTAAAAATAGGCAACTGAGTTTCAGCAGAAAAGGGTCTGAGACCCAACAGAAATATAAAACAGTTGGGAGCTCTTTTTGGCTACAGGAAGAACATTAAAAATGAAATAGGGTGCAAGAGAAAAACACTGCTGTTCAGCTACTGCTTAGGTTAAAGTGATGGTGGCTGAAACGTGGTATCCACTAATGGCTGATTTATGGCCTGTACCAAATGAATTTGACCAGTTTTCAGAGCAAAAGTACCCATGTAACAAATCTATTACAATAATTAGTAATCTTGATGGTAGTCCTAGCAAAAAGAACAAGGATTGAATGAGCTATGAAAATGAAACATCCTCTCACATGCAGAGGTGGCTTCTCCAGGTCAGAGAAAAAGCATACTATCAAAATAGTCTGAGAAAAGATGTACTGATGCTTTAGTTTCCTAGGCTGTCAACCTTCTACCATTCTGAAGAATTCTGCACATAGCACAAACAATCAAAGAAACTCTTTTTCTCCCTGGTTTTTCTTTTCAATTGACAAGTAAGTCAGAAAATGTGATTTGGTTAAGACATAAGAATGATGATAATAGAACATAAAGATCAAGTAAGAAAATAAGAGACTTAAAGCACAAAAATGTATCCCCAAATAGCCCCATGTATTTCAAAGAAAAAAACCCAACATAATAAAATAGCTAAGTTGCAGGGATAGTTACAATAGCCAAGGCTTCCCCTGCACAGTAATTCTAATTTATGGAGGATAGCCTGACAAATGTCGACACTATTCTCCTTACACTGGTAAAGTATCTCAGCAATCTACAACAAAAGACCTGATTTTACCAGGTTTTATTTCTCATGCAAAATTCTTCATTACTATTATTATTCAACTTCTGTTATTCAGTGTTTGTCTTCCTACTGTGTCTAGGCAGGTAACTTACATGAGAAAAAACAGGTTAAGTCTCTGATTGTTAAAACTTGAAACATTTCCAAGACCCTCTGAGATGTTCTTGTGATGAATGGCACAAGCTAGAGTAGCTCTCAAATTAGCAGATAAGTAGTTGTGCAGATAAAGACAAAAATTCAAAATTACAAAAAAAGGACAAAAGACACAAAAGCCTTACTTGCTTCAAAATGCATTAGTAGTTTTAATAAGGATTAAAAAAATCATCCCAATTAGCAGATGAACAGCTACCAAGAATCCCTATCTACCCACCTCTTCTTTTCATATTTTAATTTAAGTTTCAATCTTTGAAAAGCATTATCATTGGAAAGTATACAGGTTCAAGTAAAAGATTTTGTCTGGAGGCTTATGTTACTTCTTCTATGACATTAAGCAAGCAAGTTCATTAACACATTAACAAAAGATATCTCAGGATGTTTCTCTGCACCTTGATCTTGGTTTGAGAGTCCTTAGTTACATATAAAGATCAAGACGACAGATTTTAATGTAGTGATAGAGGCAATGTGTACACCTATCATTACAACTCCTCCGAGGAATCTTGCAAATTTGCCTACTATAATTTCCCCATCTTTCTTATTATATTCTCACAAGGCTGCTCTTATTTCTCCGCCTTCTTTTACCTTCTGCCTTTCTTACTTTCACTGCTTCACTTTGCTTTGTCTTCTTATCCATTATCTCATTCCCTACAGTGCATACCTGGTTTGAAGGGACCAAAGTTAAGCTTTCAGCCACAGGTACAACCATTGTTCCTTTCCTTTCCTCTTCAATTTCTACGCATTTCTAATGTGATATTTACAATTGCCAATGGACACATTCTTCTAGCAATGTCCTTGCAGGTTTGAGCAATTTCCATTGTCTGCTCTTTTCAAAGTATATTAATGATTTTTCTCAGCTAGGTTTAATATCTGCACTTAATCCTCAGTCTCCTGGACATCTCTTCTCTCTTAAACCAAATAAAATCTTGCTCTTTGTTATAGTTCTTAATTCCACTCTTTTCTGTTTGAGTTCTTTTAATTGTCTTACAATTTTTAAAATGTGCTCTTCTCGAGATTATCTTCAAACATTTCCCACATTTCTGATAATTTCAAAATGTTTCACCTCAACCTTTTCTTCCTCTGAATTTTATTTCTGGACTATCTCATCCATAAAAGCTAAAAACCTACTAATTTCTCTACTTCATACTGGGCATACAGACTCTTAATTCAGTATTTTTCAGCACTTCGGTGAGTGAGAAGCTGATTGCATCTAAAGTACCACAAGACATTGTAACCAGATTTTATGGATCGCTTTGGACATAACCATTAATTCTAGTCTGTAAACTAGGCTTAGCTTAGACTGTATCTGCATAACTCAGCTCTGCTGCTTATTCTCTCTGCATAGTATCTCTAAGAAGTTTCATACCAATCCACTCAACCTCTTGACCATGTCATCATCACTTACATCTAAACATCACTATACTGTTCTCTCTGCTCCTGGAAAATGGAGCCTACAACCCTGATCTTGTCATTTTTCTCTGTCCTCCTCCAGGTAAGTTGCAAATTGTCATTTCCAAATGCTTCACAACAGTTCACATCCCTGCTTTTTATCTCTCATTCAATACTGAAAGGACAAGTCCCCTCTTTAATCAGCCCTAATGTCAGCCTACATCTTCCACTTAACTTTTCAAGCACGCACCTGCACAACTTTCTTCTGCTACGTTATCCACGACATTCACAAACTTACTCCATTATCCTTGAAACTGTCCTTTAAAATTGCACCTAAAAACTGAGAAGAGGCTCTTGTGCCTCCAACTCTGCCTCTCATGCTGACTTCAGTTATCCTTGTTATCCTTCCTCACCATATCTCTCTCCAGTGTTAGATCACAAATTCTCTAACACAAACTGCCTTTTTGCTCTGTGTTTATCAAGTATCTGCTATAACAATTCATGTTTAAACCTCATGTGCTGGGGACACATGGAAAGGGGGGGGGGTGGCCCACCCCCCATGGAGGCCACATGGGAAGCACATGGGCTTGAGACAAAGGGAGCAGTGTCCTCTCTGGGAGCCTCCCCTGAGGCTGTGGGGACCAATCAGAGACCTGGGTTGGTGACTGACAGCCCAGGAAACCAATTAAAATGCTGTTTTGCTTTTACGAACACAGGGAAATAAGGTTAGTTTAGTCTTTTGCGTTCCGGTCGGGCAGGTGAGAGGAGCCTGCAGGGCTCCGGGTCCCGCCATGGGGCCCGGCCCGGCCTCCCGCGTGGCCCGAGCCCCGGCAGGGGGAAGGGCCCGGTCCCCGGGAAGGCCCGGGATGGACCTGGCCCAGCCCCGGCTCTGGCCCCGACGGGCCCTGGTCCCGGATGCCCCCAGGGGGGGGACCCAACTTAACCCGGCCCCGGGGGGAGCCCAGCTCGGCCTCACGCGGCAGGGCCCGGCCCGGCTCGGCTCGGCTGGGCTCGGCCTGGCCCGGCTCGCATGGCGGCAGAAAGAAGTTCAGCCATCTCATCACCATGTGGGGCTGCGTTTTTTCCAGCATGGTTTCAGCCTGGCTTTTTACCGTTTTGGATACAAGTTTAACTTTTAGTGCCTGAATGAGACTTTGGATTTCCTGAGCTCCCCAGAACGAAAAGCATGAAGCAAGAAGAATTACAAAAGTCAGTAGAATGAAGACCAGAGTCATAGAAGGAGAGATCAGGAAAAGTTCGCCACTGATAAGTAGCTTAAAACCTTTTTTTTGTGCGCTTTAGAGGATCGTTACTTTACTTAAAATTCCTTTAAACTGTAGAATATACTTGGGGAGGTTAAAGTGCCTGAGATGAAGACTTTTTTTGCCTCGAGAAATAGAGCTCTCTGTCTTTAGGACTGGAATGGACAGAGACCTTTGGGTGAAGAGTGAGATAAAGAGACTTTTTGTGTTTCTCAGCAGCCTGCCTTTAAAATGACACCCGATGTGTTTTCAGCAACCCATATACAGCTCTGAAAAGACTGTGGAAATGGGAGGAAAAATCATAATTTGTAGGTTCTGGGCGGATGCGAGTTATGAGAGTGAGACACCCTCTAAGCCTAAACAAAAAAAAGGGAGTTTTCTCTCTTGAGTGAACTGAAATGATTATTTAAGTGAATAACTGACCGAAGTGTTTTTCTGTATGTTGCTGGTATGAGGAAAGAGGGAGGAGGGAATAATCTGGAAATCTCATTCTGAATTGTTTTGTGTTGTTAATAAATTTCTTGTACCCTTTTAAGCTTTAAGCCTGCTTTGTTTTTACTCCTAAATTCGATCCCCAAGAGAAATTAAATATATTAAAATTGGCAACCCCAGTCACACCTTGACACCTCATCACATTAACATGGTAATATAAAAGAAGAAAAAAGCCACCACACTCAACTATGGGTCTCTTCAAACTTTAGATATTCTATGATTCCACTATCCTATCTAGGTTTTCCTGCCTAACAGTTCCTTTTTAAAACTGTGTTATAAAATTACACACTTGCCTTATTCCTTATTCTAAAAACATATTTTCTCTCTCTTATTTTGTACAACATATTTTGCTAAAATTCAGATGAGAACATTACAGCTTTGCCTCCAAAACTAACAGTCCTAACACTTACACATTTGCTGTGTATCAAAAGCTACTAAGTTTCTGGGACATAATTAATGCACGACATGCAAATACAACTGTTGTAGAATAAATCTTTTCATTTTGTAGACATATCTCAAGCCAACATTCAGCACAAGTGGCTGTTTATTTAAAAGAAGTCAGAATATCTTGTATGAAAAAGACATTAATAAAAAAATGCCAGTGGTGTTTGTGAATTTGCCTTTTCACATCCCTCCTCTACATCCATACATTCTAAATCAGCCTTTACTTGAAAATTGACTACTGTTTTTAGCCATAAAACACATTCAGATAAAAAAAAAAAATGGCTCTCAAATTCTAATTCAGAATGATACAGTATGAAAAAATACATAATTTCAAAGTGCAAGACAGCATAAGTACATGTGACACAACTGTATTGATAGGATCAGACTTGTGTAAATATATGAAGGAAAAGATCAGTTTCTTGCTCTATGGGAAACAGTCTACCCATGGGGAGGATAATCAAGGGAACCAGAAGAAAAAGCCCAAGAATGTAAAGTGAACAGGGCAGAAGGACTGAATGGAGGAAAACTTAAAAACACCAGAGAAGATATAGTTCACAGGTATTTAAACTCTCAGGGCAGAAGTTTCCAAGGACAGTAAGCATCCAAGATTTCAAAGTTCCGTATCAAGCCCATACATCTCAGAAAGACTCAAACACATTCACTGCTTAAGAAACTATCACTTCCCATGGAAAGATGTTCTAATGTATTATCATTCTGTCAAATCTCTTTTTTTTTCCTAGACTGAATTTGCCTAGCTCCAATTTCTATATCTTGTAAACTGGATTAAAGACTGATCTTTTATTAAAGATTTTTTTTTCTTCACATGAGACTTTCCAATCAAAATAAATTAATTTCTTAACAATCAATTAATTTCTTTGACAAGTAAATGGAGCTCTTTAACTCTCTCATTTCCAAAACCTGTCCTTTAAAGGACATTTTCCTTTAAATGCCTGGGAAGAAAGGTCTACACCTTCTCATATCAGTTTTCTCCCTCTAATCTTTTTGTGCAGCACAAGTACAAAAGTACAAGATGCATAGTTTTACCAAGAGCAAGTTTTTTAAACTGAGACCATCATGAAATAGCCAAAGGTCTGAGGAAGAATGATTTAAAAAATGCAATGAAATGCTTTTACACCTTTTTTTCCCTGTTATTCCAAGCTCATAGAAAGTTTTTTACAAAGCTTGATAACACTTAAAATTTTTCTCCTTATGTATTCTTATCTGGCCTCATAAAGACAGACAAAGGTATAATGCAACTTAAAATGTTCTTTATTAAGTCAACACAACTGGAAGGAATACACAAGTAGGAGAGGCTTGGAAGTTTGTGAAAGTCAGCTGGTATGGTCAAATGGTATAAAAGATTGTTCAATTATCCCTCCAAATGCTGAAGTTGCACTCTACTGAAGAAAGAATTACAAACTTGCAGAAATAAATACAATAATAAAATCAGGCAGGTCAAAAATAAGTGAACTCTTCCTTTTGTGCTAAATGTTCCTGCCAGCTGATAATTAGGATATAGAATGGGCAGACACAGAGGATAAGAACATTTCAGAGATGAAATTAATTCTTTGCAACAGTGCAAAATATTCACTTCACTGTAGAAGCAACTGAAGACATTTCAGCACAGAAGCCTGTTTTGATATGCCTTCTGTAAATAGAAGTCCTGTTTTACAAACCTTGAGCCCTTCAAAGGTGCTAACAAGTATTCAGATAACGGAGATCTTGGGAAGACAGCCTGCCTCTGATTCCAAAAAGCTATTGGCAAAGACCCTTACTATCAACATTCTAGGAAAATAGCTGTCACTGAAGAAGAGTCCTGACATGGCTAAATAATAGAACAAAAGACAGGAAACAGGGTAGTAGCAAATGGTCAATTCTCACAGCGGAGGGACATAATCAGTGGCATTCCCCTGGGACCTGTTCTAGTCAACATGTTTACAAGAGATGAGCATCGAGGTGGCAGGTTGCTGATGTTAAGAAGTCATTCAGGATAGTAAGGAAAAGAGGAGACTGTGAAGGATTGCAGAAGGATGGAACTGAGTAACTGGACAATAAAATGACAAAAGAAATTCAGTGTGGATAAATTCAAAGTGCCCAACTGAAAAAATAATTCTCACTTGATATAGAAAATGAAGGTCTCCAAAATGACCATCACTGGAAAGCTCCTGATGTTATGACAGACAGTGTCATGAAACTATTAGCTCTGTGCTCAACCACAGTGAAAAAAGCTCTGTTAGGCATTTTTAGAAGAGGAATAAAAAGCGTAATTATTCCACTACATATACCTATTTATGCACACTTTGAATGCAGTACTGATCACAGTCAGCTAAAAATAAGTAGACTGAAACTGAAAAAGATATACAGCTAGGCAAGTATGATCAGATGAAGGAATGCTTTCCACCTGAGTTGAGTTTTCTGTGATAAAGAGCTAGAACTTCAGACTGGACATGAGCACACAAACTGTTCTTTCCACATACACATGAAGCAATCAAATTAAGTGAGCAGGAACCAGCAGCTTTTTCTTCCTAACCAGGGAGCAGGAAATGTTCCTTTTGGCAGCTTCCTCCTTACCAAGAGATGCTGTCATGCAAGACTGTAACTTGAGGAGACTGGAAAAGTAGGTAGAAGAAAGGGATTCCTTTAGGGTTGCCAAGGTGACAAACACAGCAAATTCAATAAAATGTTTTCAAAAAGTTTGAATTTACCAACATTCAGGTCATTCTGATTTATGAAAACAGAGAGAGAGTCTTTATTAAGTCTGTCCCACATTGATAGAACCTGTTACGTGACCAGCTGAAATCAGGAAGGTTATGAAGTTGACATATTTGAAGAGCACTACAATAAGGTAAAATATTCCCCTTTGCAATTATAAAGAGGCAACTAATACAAGAATAGAATCGGGATGATATAGCTCAGTGCTCTGTCACTGAGACCTCATCCACTGTTACCCTGGATGCCATTTAGTATTTTGAAAGACTTTCATTATGGATTTAATTCTGGAACCTTGTAATTGCATTACATTGGTATGGAATTAAAATAGAATCTAAAATCTCAAAGAAAATTATAACTTATCTGTTAACCTTTAAGCAGAAGGAATTGTCCCTTTTGGTTACATGGTCATTCATTCTTGATGTTCTAAAGATGACTGTGGAATGAATAAAGAATATATGATACACTAGTACCAATCAAACCAAAGGGTGCACTGCCACAAGCATTTCTGTTACTGGCTTAGTGTTACATGTCCTTGTTTACATCCTCATGTGAAATGAAATCTCTCTGAGGCCACTCCTTAGCAAAACAACAGATTTGTCCACAGCTAAAACTCCACATGTCCCATATCAGCAATTACAACACAACTTTTGCTCTTCACATATTTCCATGTTCTCAGACAAGGGAATCTGAAGGAAGAACAAATTCCCTAGTCAGTAGGACAGACTGAGTCTGTTAACCTGCAGAATAAATTGCAAGCCTTCCTCTTCAGTAAAGATTTTCCATTATGATATTTGCAATAACAACAATTTTTCAAACTTCTACTACTCAAAACAGGTGTTTCAGGAAGGTTTCCCCATTAAAACAAATAGAAGACAAGGAGCAGGGATTTCTTGACTTTGTTATTGCTAATTTAATGATTGGTGGATATGTTAAAAAGATTATATAATGCGTGTCAAACCAGCAACAGCTGATAGTACAGAGAAAAATACGCTAAGTTGTAGGGTAAACAATGCAATTCATGGATAATTTCTGGACTGTGAAAAAAATAAAATAGTCAAACCCATACACGGTATTAATACTCTTCACTATGACGAGACATTACTAGTAACTTGGTAGTATTACTGTACCTATTTCTAGTAAACATAAGCAAGAAATCCTGGGCATATTCATGAAAAATAAAAATAAAATAGAACTGTATATCCACTGCAAAGTAAACTGTTTACTAAATATCTACTATTGCATTACAACACACAATATGACAAACTGCCAGTTTGGCTTACATTTACCATATTTGGCAGAGGGCTAGATAAGTGCTCATTTACTACATTTTGTATAAACCTAAATAAATAAATGTATGGCAGGTCGTCCTAATCTAACTTCTCTTGGCTGATACCAGATTCTTCCTTTTTGCTCCATACAGGTTTTGGCATACTTTCCAAGCATAGACTTAGATATCCAGAACAGTCTCAAACTGACTCTCATACTGATAATTTCTGCTCCTGTGCAAGGAAAAGAGTGCAAGATCCTGACAGAAGATGAAGGTGCTGTGAGAAGAGTCTAATCTGAATCATCTTTTATATGGAAAGAATCTTTTAACTTTGCACTGGCCACTGTGAAGATGCAAGACTGGACACTGTCTAAATGATTACAGGAAAGAAGACATCTTCTCCAGATTATATTGATGCTCAATAAGTCATTTACAGACATCACTATATTCATTTGCCTGCAAAACCTGATCAATGCACAAGAAGTCACTGAATGTCACTTTGCACACCAGTGTTGCATTCTTCCCTCCAAAATACTACACTTTCTTCATTTTCTTGTTGGTTTTTTCTTCTTTTTTTTCCTTCCCCCAACCATTATGTAACTAAGGTTTACATCTGCAGGAAAAGCGAATCAAGGTTACAGTTATATTTCAGACTTTACATCAGCCTTTTAGCTCCCTCAAGGCATTAAGAAGGGATCATATAACTTTGTCAGTGCATCATGTCATTGCTGAATCCGAAGGACTGATCAGTCCATTAGAGAGTCATTTGAATAGTCATTTTATAAAACTTTATACATTATGACAAATCTGCAAAAGCCTTAAAATGTAGAATTAAAAATCAAGTGTTATAATGAGTCTTATATTTTCATATAGTACTTAAAATTATTTTGTAATTTAATTATTTTATTTATGCAAATAAGGCCTCAAATGCTATTGCACTCAAGAAGTTAAACACTTGACATTTTTACTCCTTAAAATGCAACATTTTATGACGTCTAGATATGTTTATTAATTAGTGATTATTAACACCCAGTAAACAACATCATGTCTTGTAAAAATACAATCTTTCTTCACAGCGTGAGGCCAAAATCTATTATTCACTGATTCCATATGCTGAAATACACTCAAATGATCACAAATGACCTTAAGCATTAGATAAATGTAAATGAGGAGAGGATAGAAAATGTGTTTTTGATTGATATCTAAAAGACCAGGTTTGAAGTCCTGACAAGGGGTGAAATCTGAAATCTCACACAAAGTATAGAACAATTGGAAATCTAAAAAAAAAAATCTAAGCTTCTGGATGGACATACCATACAGCCTCTCCTCATCAGTGTCTGAGGCTGCTCACAAGAGGTGTTCAGCACATGGAACCTGAAAGATCATTCCTGGGATCCACATGGCCTTGTCTACTGGGCAGGCTCTTATTAGGATGCAGAGATGTAGCTCTAAGTTATATGCACACACACCCTAATGAAAGCAGAATTTTTCTAGCCCTAAGCGCTCATTTAAACTAACTTCTCTACACAGAATGGCTACATAGGCATAGGATTAAACGATGTGAAGGATAGCCATTAAAACCATATGGGTTTAACCCTCCATGTGAGTAAGCTTATTCTGCATTTGCCTTCCTCAGCCCTTTTTCAGCTTTACTTTTGTCAGTTTTAGGACTGAGTGCCCTTCTGCAATGTGAATCATCAAAAAAAAAAAATTTAGACACACAAATAAGAGTGTACTAGTTGCTCTTAGGTAATCATTTTCTAATTCTCAACCTTATACCACACATTGGAGTGCCTTTTAATTTAGTTTTAAAATACTGCAAGAGATACACTGTTCTTGGTTCCCATGCTCCCCATCTGTCCTCACACTGACAACACGACAATGATCACACAGACAGGATGACCAAAAAACCTCCCATGGGTGCTCCAACAACATCATCCTCAGGGACAAATGGGATTTGTTGTCACCCTGAATTTTCAGAGCTACTTAAAATTAAATCTGACAGAGATTTAGATACATTCATTCCAAATCTCATTTTCAGTACAATGGGTAGTGTTGACTCTGAAGCAGACAAATTTCAACCATGCATTAAATCACAGATTGAAGAGACATAGTGTAAATTAAAAAAAGATAAAAAGGAAAAAGAGGGTTTGTTACCAAGGTTAATTATACTGTATTTGTTCATTTTTAAAAATACTTTTGAATTTCTGTCTTGCATCACTTACCTACTCATATATATACACCTGTGTGAGCATCAGTAACACAGGTCACACTTTCACACTTTTGCATACATTTCACATTTACATTAATACAGAAGTACATGCAAGAATCAGTAAAAAAGTTTAGTAGAATCTTACCAGCTTGACACTTTCTGAGCCTTAAATATTCCAGCACTTTGGTTTCTTGCGATGATCTCATTTACGTCTGTAGTGTAATTGTTAAGAATTCTCTACAAAACTAGAGCAATAATAAAAATAATAAACCCAACTCTTTTCCATTTCTAATGCCTTCATAATGATCTTATCTGTTTGTTCTTCTTTAATCTGTGCTAAAAGTCAATCTTTTTTCAGAAGCATACATTTTACATTGCTACCACAGCACATCAGTCATATATCTATGCAGCAATTTGTTCTAGTTTCCTACCTCTATTTACTCTTTCATTTAAGGAATTTCTAGCCATGTAGCTATAGAGGGAAGTGAAAAAAGATGTCCCATACCTTATATATGTAAATGCAACTATTTACAAATATAAGGAATACAGTCATGGAGAACTGAAATTTTTACAACCACTAAATGTCCAGTCTAGTTTGTTATCACTATATCCCATGCTGAGATTTTGGAGGTTTATATGTTTAAGAACCCACTCACAGGAGACACACCTACGCTCCTGGCTCTGTCTGGGTGAATCTAATGCACAACAGGAGTACCTTAACCTATAGGCAAAGGAGTTTCTAGTCCATTTGCTTTCTTGAGAATGGTCTGGAACCACCTTAAAAGATTGCAAAGCGATAAATGCCTTTTCTTCCCCTTAGATACCACAACTGTACCTCAGCCTGTGTCTCACCTTCTTGTAGTTTGGAAATTCAAGTCACAAATTTAGGTAGCCATTCACACAGGTTAAAGCACGGGCTACCATGGAAAACTTCAGGGGAAGCTGAGCCCAGTCATCCATGGCTAGAAAGATAACCATCATGATCAATCATTCATGGTTAGTGAGAAGCCACTGGAAGGAAAAGGTGTAGCAAGTAAGTGAAAACTATGAGAATATTAATTGTTACTCAGTGTGAATCCAAACATCCCTGAATGGTTCATTTTCAAATATAAATAATTATTTTAAATGGACATTTTTGGTAAAGATGTAAAAGATCCTGCTTTTTTGTTCAAGGTATAGGAAATCTGATGCTAATTAGGGGGATGTTTCTAGGTCCACAAAATATATCAGATCTTTCAAAAGTGCTCTTGTAAGAAAATTGAATACAAGAGTCAGGATAATTTGAAATATCATTGATATATCTTTTTCTTTGCTTTGCTGAAATCATATAATTTACCTTACTAACAGAGTTGGTTATTTAAGAAAAGTTATTTCAGGAAAGTCTCTATCCAAACACTGGAAAAGACAACTGGTATTTTGTGAAGCAAAACTTCAAAGTAGAAATGGAATGACAGAAAATGGTTTAAACAAATCTCTGTTTGGATGTACCTTTTAAATCATTTGCACAATATGCAACGAGGAATAGTAAATGAATGGTCTATACCTGCACAGCAAAAGGAAGGCAAAAATAACTCCATAAGTGGATCATGCTACTTTTAAATATGGGCAGAAATAACACTGTTGATAAATTAGCTTCACTGCACTTAAATTATATAACTGAATGAAACTATTAATAAGGGTTATAATCATGTTAACACTAGATTTTTAAAATAATTTAGGAGCCTGTATCTTTGGGCATTCAGGCTTAACATGACCCTTCTAACCTAAATTTCCCTGGATTGTTGAAAGATCCATACACTGTATTTTAATGGCCATTATAGTGCACTGTAAAAATGTTTTGTATTATCGATGCTTTCAGACAGTAGTTCAAGTCACCAGTGCATGATGTGAAACAGAGCTAAGGCAGAAAGTACACATCCTCTCTGAAATAGGAGACAATTTTTACTAAAATGAGCTTCATCCTTGGATTTGGACAAGTCAAAGTGAGTAAAGATGCTCCCAGTGTTTTTAGGAAATAACATTCTATTTTCATAACTGACTTACATCACATATACAAGCTAAGTAGAAAAATTTGTATCTGAATGCATAACACCCAAAATTACAATGGGGGATGAATCTGATAACTTTGTCCATGTATATCTTTATTATTCACTTCAAATATCTATAGTTTTAATCTTAATACTTTCCTTCTTTAAATGATACTAAAAGAACTTAGATAAAACAAACTAAATCAACAACAAAGTTCTGAACAAGGTGGCAAAAGGAGTAACATCTGTCTTTATTTTATTGATTTCACAACATAAATGATCTATTGAATCAATTCAAACCTGCTCATGATAAGCTAAAGGAGTTAGAGTGAAGTCTTTTAAACGGTCTAGCAACTAAACTCATAATATCCTTTTTAAAACTTCATAAATATCAAACATAAGATCATTGATTATTATAAAATATAGCAATGTGTTTCACAATGAGAGGGTTAGAATGACAATTATTTGAAATTGATTAATTTGTAAATTTTTTTTAACTTCTAACATTTCAATAATGTATCCTAATATAGATATTGAAAACATACATAGTGAATACTTCAAGTGGCAGTATGAAATGGAGACTAATAGGAAGCATGTCAAAAATTAAAAGAAAAATCAAATCCTCAAAAGCGTGAGATTTCACAAAGCAAAGCTGTTAGTTATGCTCACTGAATAGTGATAGCAACAACAAAAACAACAATAATTATGATGATGTTGATAATACAAAGGCAGATTCTCAGATGCAATGCACTATTGCCAGGTCGATTTTCAATTACATTTCACTGATGTATTCATTTGTTTCTTAATGTGCTCATCTTGCCCATTAAGAATAATTAGCAGGCTTGCTTGGTGATTTCCTGGCTTCTGACAGGGATATTTTTTCTTTTTTGTTGACAACCACTTTTACTTTTTGGAAAGTAATTTTTGGATATTATAGTATGACTGGCATGTAATTTAAGCTTCCTAAGAAATTTAAAGGGAAGATGTAAATAGTAATTTTAAAACAAGATTATTTTAATCTGTAATACCTACATAAAAAAACATAATACTAGACATTAACTATTCCTGAAGAGCAGAATTTGGAAAAGAAAACAGTATTTTATTCCACATTAACTTAATTTGGTATGCTAAACAATTGAAAAATACCATCAGCAATAATAAGAACTAGCAAAAATACATCATTTGTAGTCAGTGGCACTTGGGGTGAATGCTACTTCCAATTACACCTAAAATTCTACCCTGATTTCAGTGGGTCTGGTGAGGCTGAAACAGGTCTAAATTTAGCCCAAACTTCTATTATAGCCAGTCACTATAGAAAAGAAAGCAAAAGAAAATTACTGTAAGACAGATCATAAAATTACTACCGAAGTCCATAAACCATATAAAAAGCAACAGAAATTTTATTATGTGCACTTTTAAGAATACATTTCACCTACACGGTAAAGTTCTTAGCCTGCTGCACTTTGGCACCCCGCTAATATTAAGCCCATTGTAAAATCCAACACAATAAAAGCACTTTGAATGCTGAGCCTTCTGAGCACCAAATGTTAAAAAAGAAAAATAAATTCCTGTTAGAGCCGTCCACCAATCGCTTCCCTGAAAGGGATTCACTAAGTGAATACAGATGAAGACCTCCTGTAAGACTTTTGGGAACATTTAGAAGACATTTCTAAAACATACTGTGAAAAACTAAGGTGTGATAATTAGATAACATTAACAGTATCTTTTTCAGGAATAAAAGAACTTTTATTTGCTTAATTCCAAGGACTGAGTGAATATTTTAGCACTCGCCAATTTTCCTTGTTATAAAAGACTTCTACATTTCAAAAAAGTTCAGGTATGTTTACGGAATCTGCTCTGCAAGACATTTGCTGAGCTGATGATTACTGAGCCCACCTGAAGCTTTTTGTGGATAAAATGACCTTTTGTTAAATACCTATGCTTCTATACAACATGAATTTGTTTTGTTAGGCTAGTTTTGAAACACTTCTTTCTCCTACATTTTTTATCTTTATAATGACATGGAGGAAAGTTTGGAAGGGGTGGTGCTGATTAAAATACACAGAATAATGAATACTTCCTCCTCAAGACACAAGACTAACACATTAGAATTTAAGAAAATAAGAATCCCTGGAACACAGGTGAGAACTTGCCTTTTTAAGAAAAAAAGAGACTTTTAGCAGGCTTATTACAAGTTTTAACAGATATGATCTAGGATTGACTGTTTTTAACATGAAATTGTTCAAGTGTTGTCAGCAGTTATAGTTACCTCAGTTACCTCTGAAAAAGTCTTTTTTGAAAGGTAGTAGCTAATATTATTGGACTGAAATGTCTCCTGTTTTAACAGGCAACTGCAATTTATTTTAGCCACAGATCAGTTCAAGTTATTTTTTTACTAAGTACTCACTACGTTAGCTCTCAAATACATACAAACTCAAACAAAAAATAATTCTGATGCTGCAGTAGCCAAAACCTGAAAAATTAGCCCACCAGAAAATGTAAATGGAAAGATTATCAGGGAACAAAAGCAAATAGATATCTTCCTTTTTTCCCTCTCAATTTCTAAGGGCTATTAGTATTCACCGTATCTATCTGTTCTTGTTCTGTGCTGATATTTAATGTGGCCACAAATTATGCTCATTCATTCTCTTGCTTAACCCAAGTCCAGTTCAATTTTATGAACTATCTATTCATATTAGAAGGGCATAATAGCAATTTATTCTAATATAAGAAATACAGTAAAATACTTCCTACAAGGGACAGAGGAGTTTTGCAATCTTACATCAAGAGAAATAATGATAAATTGCTAATTGATTAAGCAGACTAAATGGGTAATTAGGAGACAGTTATAACTTAGCAGCAGCAAGGAAACATTTCAACATACACTGGAAAAGCTCTGAAAATATATGAATCCTGGGTATGTTTTAAGGGGCTAGTATCTGAAAGTAGGAAAAAAAAAAACCTAGCTCTTATGCAAAACAGATACATGAAGGGGAGCTAATGATTTGATTTCCTGCTACACCTCCTGTAATGTGCAGCATACACACATGAATCTTCCAGCACTCAACCATGAGACAAATATTTACTACTGTACATGCTCTATAGCAACACGTGCGTTTTTAATTAACAGAGAAAATGTGGCATTTATTATGGGGGAAGCTGCAGCTCTGTTCAAGATATTCCACATCTGTTTTTTAATTACTTACATGGGGACTTTTTCTTAATATGCCCCATGCTGACTGTCTTTATATCGATTGTTACTCAGCCAGTAAAAAGGAACGAGCACAACAAACCAGTTTTCTATCTGAATAAGGATACTTTTGATGGCCTTTTCATTTCCATCAGTTAACAGAACTTCTTTGACATCTGCAGAAATAGCAACCTGAAAAAAAGAGCACAGCAAACAATGAGCAAATATGCTTGTCTGTGTGGAAGTGAAGACAGGAGTGACAAGCCTTCAGTATCATGCTTCCTCACCTATTTCTCTGTAACAATCTTCAATCTTTTTTCATTTTATGTCTGCATTATTTTAATCATTCAATCAAATCAGTCAATACTTTTATCATTCCATTTGCGGGAGCCTCTATCTTGCTATCATTCTGTTCCGTAATTGCATTGTGACAGCCGATGATGGTATTCTGAGAGGCTTTCATTTGCGGGCTTCTGTTTATCTAGTAGAGCCATCATACAAGGCTGTCACTCTGCCTTTCAGCTTGCTTCTGTCTGACTGCCTGATGCCCTTCATATAACTTTGCATTGCAGGCAGATGGCTTTGTAAGGGTAATTTTTTTGTGAGCTTTGACATGCTCGCACATTGGGCTGTAACCTCGACACATTGTATAAGAGCGACAGGTTTGTCAAATGCCAATCAGTGTAACAATATGCTTTTATTTGTAGAGACATAAAAACTTGTCTAATGCACTGCACTGCTACATAATATCTCCTGAATACATGACTCAGAACCCAGAGAATGGTGAACGACTCTCCTGAATGGCCAATCTAATTCAAAAGAATCTAATTACCGAGAGCTCTGGATCATGTTTGTTGGTGTAATAATGCAGGCAAAACATTAGCAGCTATATCATGGTGCTCCAACTGTGATTCGCCAGGCTATTCCTGTATCTTAGCAAATGGGACTATAATCTGAAGAAAAAAAAAAAAAGCTTCGGCTATGGCAATGAAAGACAGACCGTACGTGGCCTGGAATGTCACAACAAAAGATATTGACTACACCGAGGTAAAATGTTTCTACTCATCGAGGCAACCATAAAATCAATATGATACGAAAGCAAGTCAATCTAGAAGGTCTCTCAAGACTCTGCAGCTTGACCGCAGCTGAGGCTGTTGACAGTTCTCTGACCCAGCAGTTGGAGGCACTGGAACATTTTTCCTTTTGTTTCTTCCTCTGAATGGGATTGGAATTGAGAAAAGACCTACCATGAGCCCAGCCAAGCATGTCATGCCACCCCCTAGCTCACACACAGCAAGGTCCCTGAAAGAGAGAAAGGAAATGGTAGAACCCATACAAATTAGATGAAAATGGTCAGAGAGACATATATGTTACAAGAACAAATTGCCATCTGCAGTAAGAACTGAGCTACCAGGAAGTTGTAGAGACATGACTAGGCTACCTCATGTCGTTTTGCGTTTTAAAAATAATTATGAAATAGAAAAGTCACAAAGCAGGCAAATCAGTGGGGGTTCCCTCATTAGTGTTCAGTGCAACATTACCACCGCTGAGCTGAAAAATCTGAGAAGGTTCCCTTTTTTCCCTTGTCAATGGCTCTGTCTTTTAGAACTAAACTAGCTAGAGTAGCGAAAGATAATTGTTAGGAAAGGATAACAATGTTAATCCACATTCATTCTTGCAAAAACAGCTAGAGAAGTAAATGGGGAAATTAATATTATTTATATATCTCTCCATATAGTTATGCTTAAAAGCCTTTTTATATTAAAAAGAGAGAAGTTTTAAAGCAAGTCGTACGTATACCACAAAATAATTACATACGAAGAAATCTGATCCTTCAATTAGCACTTAAAACTGCAAGTGACCTACAAACAATGCTGTTATGAACAACGATGGGAACAGCAAACGGTTAAGCCTCAGAAAACTAAACGAAGTTAGTGTCAAGAGCCTAAACTGAGCCCGATCAAAGGGCTGAATACATGGTCTAAAAGGCTGCTTTTAACTTAGACCATACTGTGCTGTTATTAAGACGTGCATGTGAAATATAATTTGGCGCAGAGAGTGTGCCGGATGGGAGCTTACAGGGGGAGCCATAAAGAATGTCCTCCAGAGCCATGGCCTGCCCCAGGAGGGGAGGAGGGAGGGATGCTGACCCCGCACCGAAACTGTGTGTGAAACAGTGTCTGGGGCAAGGCAGAGCCTCGGTTTGGGAACATGCTGCTTTATAGCAAAATCTGCAGCAACTGTTACAGCTGGCAGGAGCATTCCCATTGACACACTTTTGACAGGCAGAAAAAGGAATTTTAGCTAAATTGTTTGGTTGAGTTTGGTTTTGGGGGGGGTTAGGTTGCTTTTTTTTTTTTTTGGGGGTGCACCTTTTCCTCTGAAACATTAACATCATTAACATTTTTTATCTTCTCATTCAACACTGATATTTAGGAAGAGCATCTAGCATGCCATATCAGTATCAGTATACAGATGCTGATATTTTGTTCACTGAGGCGAGCGGACTAGGCTGTATGACTGTATAATGATGCTCACTGTCTCAATGGGTTAGATTTATTTTTCTTAGACACCACAAATTTTATTCGAAAAAAGTCTAGTTGTCCTATTTAATCAAAATGAGACAAAAGAAAGACATAGTCTGGAGGAATAAGCTGTACATAAACCTAGTAAGAATATGAAACAAATATGGGAAATTGAAATTTGGATTTTTAAACAGAATGATTACAGGTTTTTCCTTAAATAAGTTTTAGTTTTTCTAAACCAAGTGTATTATATATTAAAACTATATGCATGTGGCTATATATAAGACTTAAATGCACTTACTCCTTTATAAAAATCATACTTACCGAAATAAACACAGAAAGTATCCAGTGTGAGGCTTTTAGTGCATTTTGAACCAAATTTCTATGTACATAGTATATAAGCATACACATACACACATAAATATTTATGCATATGAAATTTATTTCAATGCAAAGTTCCCTCACTAGCAAGTTTTAAAAGTTGTATCTGTCTCTCAGGCAATATACAGTGTCATTTATAAATGAGAATAAACATAAACTCTACTGTGAGAGTACTGTCAGAAGGGCATAATCCTGAGAAATCAGGATGTGAAACTGCCCATTTACTCTGTGAAAGTTTGACTGATCGTTGTCTCTGAGTATCGTGGCTTGCATACCCAAACTAGGAAAATACCCTTTGAGTGAGCAGCACTGGAGGTTCGCTGTGAGGAGCCCTGGAGAAGAAGCAGAGTATATGAGCACGGGGCCAGACAGCAAAGTGCTACAGGGACATCACTACAGCAGCAGAAGGCACACAACCAACCTGGGAGGAAGGAGCAGCGGCTGCCAGATCAGGCGTGTGAGCTGCCTCCCCTATGAGAGCTGCAGCACTTGGCTCAGGCGGTGGATGCAGCACGAATGAGGCTTTAGGGACCAGGGCATGCTTTGGTAACAGGTCCTTGATTATAGATAGGAGTCTAAGCAAGTGCTCATTTGGTACAAGGAGCAGGGACTCAGAGTTTAGTCTTCCTGATTTTACCCAACACCATACTTACACAGACTGGGATTTTGTATACTCCACGCTGGTTTACTTGGTATTTGCCTTACACCCTCACACAGAACGCAGTTTATGCCTCCAAATGCATTGTTATAGTAGCTTTTTTTGCACCCTATTCATCCTCCAGACAATAGTACTTCAAGGATTTCCAAGTGCAAATCTCAGTATACTCATGGGGAAAGAAAGTGGATGCAGGATGGATTTTATATTTAGATGTTCCTATTGGAGCTTTGATAGCTGTCTTCTGCAAGTTTTGAATAAAAGTGAAGGATGTTTCAAAACTATTTCACAACACAGGTGCAAATTCCTCTTACTATATGCAGTGATTTTTATGTATTTCATCAGATAATATTTTGCTTGCTTTTGCAACAGATGTCAGTTTACAGAATATCTTATTTTTCCTGACCTTCACAATCAGCACTGATCGATTGGCACTTCACTTTTGTTTCCCAAAAATCAAAGTGAAATAAAACGCCTTGAGTGGAAATCAAAAGTCTTTGACATATAGCAGAAAGCTTGCTGTGCAATATTAGTACCCAAAGGCAGCTCAGAATTCTTTGTTAAGAGCAACATGCTTTCACCTTGAACATTTTAAATTTAATCTGAAGACTTAAATCATAGCAATCTTTACCATGCAGATACAATAAAACTAAGAGATTGGAAAATATCTTTTTATGTTTAACTCTGTACCTGAATATTTCATTATGCTTTAGGCAGTAGTAAGCCAGCACTTCTTCAGATGGCCAGAGACCTATAAAACAAAGATATTTGCCTTCTTAAAACAGATTTTTTTCTGTCTAAAATAATACTTGAATGCATATTACCATTTGCACACCTCTACCCACTGTTTTATTTTCTATATTTTCCATAATAACATGGAATATAGAAAAATAAAAAGAAGACCTAAGGTTTAAGCATTGGAATTATTTCATAGATTTCATCACAACTAATAATCAGAAATTTATAGATACATGCACACGCATAAACATACACATACATCTAGACATATACATGCAATACTCAAGACTTTAAAAGTCATATAAAATTTAATTCACTTGAACATCAACATATTTGTACCAGGCCAGATAAACGGCCAACTTTGCCTTGTAGCCAAAAAGGGAACAGGAGCCCTCTCATTTTTCATTAGCTACATCATCATCATCATCCTACAGTCACTCAATTTCTTTCCAGTTTCTTTTTATTTAGCTCCTTACTCTTAGGTTTTCTTAGATCAGGCATCAGTCTGACTGTAAGGGAGATTGATCAGCAGCACATGCTAAGGACAAATACAGGACTAGGGCAATAAAAGTTTGATTTCTAGTTGTGGCTCAAGAAGTTCAGAAGGTGGAGAAGAGGAAATACAAGTATACAAGAATAAGAGGAAATACAAGGAAATACAAGGAAATACAAGTTCTTAACAGGCACTGGAGGACTTTTCTGGTTGTTCTGTAGTAAACTTTCCAGAGCTGCGCCAGGAAGCACCACAGTCTCACCCTGCTGTATAAAGAAACCCCTCCTCCCTCATTTTATACTTGCTTCCCTGCCATTTTAATTTGAATTCCTCTAGTTCTCCTACAGAAGTAGCCAAGAGCAATCACACTTTCTTCACCTAACCTGTATTATTAATGATTTTTTAGCTTCCATCATAAAACTTACACTGGTCATCATCAACACTGATAACTACTTGGAGGCTTCCATGTAAATTTATTCCTTCAAAACCTGTCTCTCCAGAAACTGGCTGTTTTCCCAGACCAGTTTCCCACCTGACTGGAATGTCCAGCTGAAGTGCTGTGGCCCACAGAGAGGGCAGCACAGATCCTGTGTGCCTTGCATGCTCTCCTGGAAAAACAGTGCCATATGCAGGAACTTGAGTTATGTCTGCAAGGGTTTTAAAGTTAAAGGAGGAAGAATCAAAGGCATATGGAGCTGAATTATGGTTGTATGTGTTTTTCATCTGTGGTTGCTTAGCAATGAAAAACCATGTTTTATGTGCCTGTCCACAGGTAAAACCCAGAGTCAACTTCCCCCCTCCATCAACACATGACATTAATAATTCAGACACAAACCTCATATTATGAGCTACACACATTTCAATGGTTCTAGTAAACTTATTTGACATATAGAGCATCTTTTAGATATTTCTAGACAAGTAAGTTAAATTCCATGCAGCTTACTATATATATGTATCCTTTAGATAATTTTTACCATTTTTTTTGTTCTCAAGGCTAAAAACATCACTACATTTTTAACAGAACCCGAAGTTTGGGAGAAAAACTGTCATCCTTTAAATCACTTAAAGCTGGATTGAAACCATCATCAATATATTCGTCCTTTCCATCCAGTAAATATTCTGAATGACCCTTACTCCTAGTGAGAAATAATGAAAATTTAAAAACATCTTCACTGCATGAAGACCAAGGAAAAGCCAAGACAGTATTTATCTAAAACTTTGCATATTACTTTTGTATTACAAAGATATTTAAGGGGAAAAAAATAGACTGATGATATATATGTATGATAAAACTACTAATGCAATACCTGTACTTGTCCTTTTCATGACAGTTCAGTCTGATCAGGTGTTTCTGAACGTGCTATTTTACTTAGACTTGCTAAGGGTTAAAATAAAATATTCACACAAGACTACCCATTCTTTAGTGAAACATACACTAAGAATTGTATGGGGTTTTTCATCTCCCTTTAAGCATTTCAATGCTTTTGAGCATTGAAATACACTAAAATGACAGATTTTGCAATAAATATAATAACTGTTTAAATATTTTAGTGTATAACGTAAAGAATGTTTCAGTTTGCAGTGACTGGTGTATGCTCAAGCAATAGAAGATTTTTTAATATTTAGTGAAGACACAGCTAATTTAACACCATTTATAATACTCATATCTCACATTACAAAAACCCTCACACTCACAAACATAAAAACTGAAACCCTTTTATAGCAAACTTCTAGCCTGAGTGAATTCTAAAAATACTAGTCAATTGTAGCAAACATCCTTCAACATCTGACTTTTCAGTACCTTCAGTCAAATGTCTCTCACTTTTCTACAGTTATTATTGAGAGGGAACTTTGAGTGGTGTCCCTGAATCTTTTCAGAGGGGTCACCATTCCTTCCCCTGCTATCATTACAATGTTGATATCGGTTGGAACTGCAGGTGTATCAGATAGCTCTGTGCTGAGAGAAGGGTGAAGCACCTTTGCAAAGACAATGCTCTTCTTTAGGCATATGCCAGCAATGTGCACAGCTCTCCTTCCCACTGCCTTGCTCCACAGAGAAGGAAGGACCTCAGCAATGGTATAAGCATCTGGAAGCTGAAGAAGCAGGAGTCAGGAGGTCTTTCATGAACAAGTCTCAAGTGTGGAAGCACACAGTGCTCCCAGCTAAGCCAAGAAGCCAGAAGCCAGAATACCAGTGTTAATTTTAGTAAAAGGAAAAGCTTCTCGTGCCTGAACAGGTAGGTAAGCCTCTTTACCCTCAAAACAGGGATAAGCTTAAAGATCCATGTGGAGGAGTTTGCATTCTGTCTTCTTCCTCCTCATTCTGACCTACATTTTGCCAACACAATGACCTACATTTTGAAGTTGCAAGTATAAGAAAGATAGTTCTGCTTCTGCTAGAAAATATACAGCTATAATGCAGAAATGCAAAATTCCTATGAATTAACAACTACTACTACTACTACATTGTGAAAAGCATAATTTATCTTCTGCAAACACATACATATGGATATGGATTAAGTTTCCTGTGAACACACTTAAAATAATTCTTTCATATTTAAAAACCACACATTTTGATTTCTGAATTTGATTATAAATACACAACATTGGATGCTACCTATTTTACAATAGTAAACTATTTACAGATGGATAGGAAAAAGAATATCAAAAGACCTCCAAATAGCACTTGTGTTTTCAAGGCTGTAAATATTCTACCAGTCTTAGACAGAGGGCTAAAAAAAATCTCACTGTATGATGAAACAGAGAGAAACAAGAATTTCTTTTTGAAAAAATAAATAGTTTATGGCTTTACTGAGGGTTTTAAAACTCTTTATCACCTTGAAAACTACAACTTAAAACAGAGAATAATTGCCAGAAAGCATTGGAATCTATTGAAAGATAGGAAAAAATTAAGTTGCACTGGTGTTCAAAGGACACCCTTAAGAATGGGCATGTCTGAAGACATGGGACAGAGACAGAGCTCATGCCTGCCCACGTTTCAACTCCTGGAGTATCCTTTCACCACTAGGATGGAGCAGGATTCCCACCACAAATGCCATAAGAAAGATGACATCTACTTCCAGACAGATTTATGATACCTATTACAGTAGGAGTAGAAAAATATTATCATTCAATCGTACAATGGTGAACAAAGAAATGCTTCAAATGCATCACAGCCATACAAAAGGCAGGCATTTCTACAGCATTTGTAACCACATCATAAAACATCACCACAGCAATGGAGTCTACCTCACAAGAACTTGATGATATAATAAATTTCTACTGTTCCAAGTTTGCACACTGGGAACCAAAGTAAGAGACAGAGACAGATTAAGTTGCTTAGACACGTAGAATGAAATTATGGGAAGGTCAAGAAAAATAACCCAAGTCATCTTTACACCATGAGGCGTGATGTAACCAAAAAAAGGTATCCAAGCTCTTCCTACAGAGGAAAAACATTAAAAAAATAATAATAATGGAAAGAAACATAAGTTGGTTTTATCACTTTCATAGGGCATGCTATAAGAAAGTCTCAGGTCCTTCTGCACTAGTCAGGACACAACAGCTTCTTAAAGAGTTTCTTAAAGCAACCTTCAAGCCATGTAGACTAAGTCACGTGAAGACAGCCTTCTGAGGGTGTTGTGTTTTAATGATCAGGTGGAGTACCAGACCAAAGCTACACAAAGCCTGTGCTTCTTCTGCAACAAATCTAAAAATGCTGAATACTCTGATAGTACAGAAAATTGTCTACCAGAAATACATTATCCAGTATTTAAAAAAAAACAAACAAAAAAAACATTTCTCTCCTCCTGTTGCTTTTTACCACATATTTTAAAGAATGCTGTCAACCATTGGTTAACAAATATTGAGATCTGATGTGAAGTTCATCAGATGAACATCATGTCAGTAGAAAAGAATTTTGAAATGTGTCTTTTTAAGAAAGACATCTGACTATCAGAGCTATTATGTCTCAGCAGTGCTCCACAGGTACAAAGAAATCACAGTAGCTACTGATTACTTTAACTGGGCTAGTGCAAGATTAGTGGAACTCTGCACTACTGTCTGCCAGCACAACACACAGGAATCAGGGGCAACTGGAGGTGACAGGTGAGCTGTCCCTGGGAGCTCTGAGTGGGAGGTACAAAGCTTTCCTACACCTGCTTAACTCATGCTAGCAGATTAGAAGTTACTTTCAAAGCCAAGCCAAGTTGAAAGTATTTTCACATTTCCCTACACTTCTCACAGCCACATGTACAGATGTCTGATCTCAACATTCAGATTTAGTCTTTTATTTTGCACAATTAAACTATGAGATGTCTTCCTATTCATTTGAAGTCTCAAGTAAATTTTTTACAAACCCTATCTTAACCCTCAAACACAAAGACAACTTAAATTTGAAAAGTCAGTCATTTTCCCAATATATATATACTCAAAAAGGTACTTTTTTCTAGTACATCCTTATTCTTGGCTATATGAAATCACCTTATTTGCTTTAAGTCATCAAAGTGAGAGGGAAAAAAAGCATTTTTGGTCAAAGCGATGAATAATGTCTCAGAAGTTGTACTAACAACTGCACTGAGCAATAATGAACTGTTTTCTGACCCTAAGTAAGGCACTTTTTATCCTTCCACACCAAGACACCCAGTTAGCCGAGAGTAGAAAAATCTTTAGCACTACAATAGACTGTGCAGAAGTGTTAAAGTAATGGCCTGTCCCGACAGGCAATTATTCCCATCACCACTGGTAAAAGACTGTAGAGAAGATGGAAAATCCCCTAAACAAAGGTATTTAGTGGAAAAAGCTATTCTAGGAACATAAAATAAAGAATTACAGGATTTTAAAATAAGGTTCTTCCATTCTTAGACCATTGTAGCATTGTCACAACCCAAATTTTACAATATCAAACCTTATTTTCTACTAAGTGACTGTATTCATGTCACATGGGAAGGTAAGTTTGGTAACTTTATCCTGGTTAGTTTTTCTGTGGATCACCACCACTGTGCACAGCAAGAAGCACAGTACATCTGCTGAGAGTCCTTCCTGGAGAGTAAGAGAGCAGATCAAAATCAAGGTGCAACAGCACAGTACTAAGGAATGAATTCCAAAATTAAGCTCTAACCAATATTATGAGCCCTGCCATCAGTGGAGCAGTAAACTTAATTTCCAAGTCAAAGTTAAAAGATGAAATTATGAAGAGCACAATTAAGACCAGATACAAAGTGGATGCACAGTGTAGGTCTGTCAAATACACATTGGTAGTAACATATAACATGAGTGTTCTAATTTGAGTAATTGCTTGAGTAACAATTACCTGCAAATAATTGCACTGCTGTAGTTAGCATAGATAGCTCTCAAAAATATTTATAGCTCTAAACTTTCTTCAAACTCCATACATACCTCAAGCCCCTTTTCAATATAATTTTACCATTAAAAAATGTTGCTCAGTATAGTCAGGAAGTAGAGCTTTTGTTTTCATTCCTTTATTCACACAGAGTGCAAAATGTAACACAGATAAAAGGACAATCAGTAACCCCTGCTACCTAAGATCCTACCTAAGTGTATTTAATGAAAAAATGTAAACACATATAATAAGGCACTAGTACTACAAATATTCATTTTTTAGATACCATAAAATGCAAGTACAGCGAAGTGGAAATATTCCATAGAAAATAACCTCCATAATAATCCTAAGACAAACCTGGTCACTTTAGTAAAATGAAGAAATAGAGAAATTTGCTAAGCAAGGAAAAAACTGAAGAAAATCTTTGTTGTTCCACTCTGTTTACAGTACACAAGATTTTATATTTACACCAGCAGATGCAGATTAAAAAAGGGTCATGAATGCAAGTTACTTGCAGATGGTGTGCCTGGAACTGTAAAATTATTTACTACAAAAATGAATTTGAGAGTAAATTTTCAAAAGGAGGACAGCTCCCAAGTACTGTGTCCCTCAGGACATTTGACCACCTCAATGCCAGCATCTTTAAGAGCTAACACATTTTGAAAGTCCAGTCGTCCAGTCTGAGGCTCTCCATTCTGAAATTTACCCCAAGAGTATTTACAAGCGAGTAACTTCAGCAATAAATGCAAGAGTGCGAAAAAAGAAAATTATTTAATAGCCTTTACAGTAGCACTTTATATATGTTCCTTACTGCACCTGGCTTTTGCAGATGGCAAACTACCTTTTAAGTCCAGTAAAGAGGAGTAATTTGAGGCAGGAAGAATGGCTAGCTTACTTTTCCACAGCAGGAATGCTATAAGTGAGTTTAAATAGGTACACGAGGACCAGAAAAAAAATAGAAGAGAATATAAAGAGAAACTTTTTTTCCCTATGCACAGACATTTTGTAGTAGCTCTTGTCTCTCTTCCAATCTAAAGCAGAATTCATGATATTCAGATCATTGAAAAATATGTATAAGCACTGGCTGAGATCTTCAGCCTAGGCAAAATGGCCTCAGCACTGTATCTCTCACTTTCACTCTCATTATTATTCACAACTAGGAGGAAAACATGATGGTCTGCAATCTGAAAATGTCTTTTAGAGCACAAACTTAAGAAGCTTGGTAGAACTGAAGTGGAAATACAGTAAAAAGTCAAAGCTGTAAATGCACGCATATCCCTTCCACAAGAAAAATTGGCCAACTGTATAAATCTACTGATCTACTGGTATGATTGTCTTTAACATCTTTTTCAAATGAATGAATTTGTGTTGGGTGGGGGAAGGGGGGCACCTAGTTTTCAAATAGTTATTAAAAATTAAAAAACAGTGGAACAAACCTTTTGTGATTATAGCCTTCATTCTCCTGCAAAAAACTGGATCTATAAATTTATGTACCATTGTAGATGTAAATTACAAAATTTTATATTCAACTATATTAAAACATCTATTCCAAAAATGATTACCAGTTGTGAAAAGCAGACAGGCTTATCACTTGCTGTCAGTTGTTCATGTCTAGTTAAGCAATAATGTGCTAAAACTGCTCTTTTGTTTTGTGTAAGAATTTTGGCAATAGAAGAAATGAACACTCGTTTAATAAAAACTCAGGCTGCTTTTTGCTTTGATGGAGGAAGCAGCTGCCTGTTTTCATTTGCTGCAGAGCAGCAAAACCCATCAATATAATAAGCAGCTTAGATGCATCCATCCACAGCATCTGTAAGGATATAGGGCTATTCGCTCAAAACCAATCCTTGGTTTAATTTTAACAAAGATGTGTCTGACATATTTGAAAATGCATTATAATAGGGTTTTGAAATACTAGCATTTTCTCTTTTCTTTTTAAATACTTTTCACAGATTTTGAAAGGCAAGTATACATATTGGAGTGATAGAAATGCTAAAACAAATACTACTATAGCAAACAGCACAACTAGTCCTAAAAATGCAGAGGGGACATTAAGAGACGCCTTCTGGTACAAGACACTCCTGTCCCTTGAAAATACAGAAAATAGTGTTTCAATCTTTTCAATGAAGAGTTTTTCCACAATAACCAAGAGCAGAGAAAGATACTAGAAATATGTATTACAGACAAAACACCTGCAAAAATCACAGATCCATTATACAAATATATTTCCCAAGATATGCTTTTCCTTCCCTGCCTTATGATCTGTTAAAAGTAAATAGATCAATGCTCATTTCCAAATATATTTATCAAATTATTTTCTAATATTGCCTGAAAGTAATGCAATTGTTATTAAATTCGAACAGTTTTGAGTTTGTCCCAAGTGACAGCTTCTAATTGCAATAAATTTTTTTTAATTAGAAGTAGAGTTTTGGAACATTCATACATAATTACAAAAACAGGAAGAGAGAGGTAAAAGACCATCTCAGATATAAACCACAAAACTCTATTTTCACCCTAAAAATGTGATATGACATTTATATTATTAAAAAATTCTTAAGACATTATTATTATTTTAGTGCTGTTCGGCTTTCTAAGACCTTTCTAAGCTGAGCTTTTAGATGATTTGCACATTAACTGAGAAGTCAGATAATTCTTAATCCTCCTCTTTTTCAGATCCAATAATGGATAAGGGAGCATCTTAGCATGATCAACTAGCAATCTGCCTAGCCTGAGTGGTAGTACACCTGAATTTAGGATTAGTCATCCGGTTTTCATAATATCTGATTTAAATGAGCACTCATTCTGAGAAGCATAGAAAAAGAATATTCAATGGTATTTGAACTGTACAATTTAAATATCTAACAATAAACCTGGAGAGCATACATATTTATTTGCTTCACAAACAAGAAACTGAATAGAGGAATGAAGATTTTAAAGAACCATGTCCAGGCAAATAGTTGCATAGCTCAATTAAATAACTGCCTTTTTCCAGTATTCACAATAGCTTAGAGATACAATCAACCATATCTCAGCTGTAGCCTTGTATCTCTATTTTGCCAATTCCAATATCCTAGTTTTACTTTGTCTATAGATGAAGTGAGGAAACTAATTGGGGGGGTTTGGGGTTTGATTTTTTTTTCCCACTGCGGGGTTTCATTGCTGGTTTGGGTTCAGTCAGTTGTTTGTTTTGGGGTTGAGAGATACATAATAGGTAGAGAAAGTAAAAAGCTGTAGACTAACATGGGTTGCTAATATTGCTTATCTTCCTCAAGCATCAGATACAGAACATGGAAAATTTTCTAAGGGTGCCCCTATGCACCCTTATGTAATGCTCAAGATAAATAAAGTGGAATTTGTTTGGGTGATTTTGGTTTTGTCCAGTAGTAGTGTCTAGAGCTTGGAATTCTTCTGTTTGGTTTGTGATTTGTTGTTTGGCTCTTTTCCTATCAAATTAACTAAACAAAGACAACACCTTTTTGGTCCCAGTAGCTTATGACTCATATTTTTCTCCTTTATTGAATTCCACCATTCTACACAGTTAACCAAACTATTAGAAAAGTGTCTGTTCTGTACAGGAAGGAGATATAAATTGGATACAAGTGGAAATAGTAATTGAATGCACAGTTAAATTTGAAGGCTTTGGACAGCACTTGTCTAACAAAACAGTGCATCTTAGTACTCTGACTTTCATGTACTGGCAAATGGTGGCCATGCACCCTTCACGTTCTTAGACATATTTGTTAGGTCACTGCGGTGAAGAGGCCAGGTGATTCTTTCTCCTGGGGTAATTTCAACTGCTGCTAAGTGTGCAATTTTCAAGTCTACACTACGGACAACCATTTTGGAAGGTACCCACAACCTCCTTACATCACTAAACCTTGTTTTCATCTCCCATGAATGGATCTTTCATGGAGTAAGATTTGTAACAAATTCTGTAAGTGAGAATGCTGCACAAAGATGAACCAGACTTCTCATCTTTTTATGGATCCACATTCCAAATTAATTTAGACTGTAAGAGTTAAGGCAAATCTATATCAAAGCAAATATTAACATTTTCTTTTCTGAAAGGCCAAGGATTTCAGGTCCTTCCAGGTAAGGTTTGACATACATTCACAGGGCAACACAAGAGAACTTACACCACCATTGTTCAAAGCTGGTTTTGCCTGAATGGGTTTCAAGAGCCACAGCTGTTGGTCTGGCACTTTTCACGACCACTAAATACAATGGGCCAGATTTTCAGCTGGTATTATGCCCGTGTATCCCAGCTAATGAATCAGCCTTGGAATTAAAATATGCATGGTCTTTCTGAGACCTTTATTAAAGTAATATTTGTTAGTGCTTTGGATCATTTTGTAGAGTCAAATCTAAGGGTAACCATCTCAGGAAATCAGTGTTTCAATGGGTTATGGTAAAGGAGGATACAAAAGCATTAAGAGTAGAATTTAGTCTTCAAAGTACCCTGAAATATTTTCCCTGATTACTTTCACATTTCCATATTACTGTAATAAACCATGACCTAACTGACCACATTTTCATTTTAAAAGGCATAAAAATGCAGATAGGTGCTACAAGAATTCTGCTGAAAAACACTGTAGAGCTGCATAAAAACTTAGTTTTCTACACTCTGACACTTAAGTGCTCTTGTGTCAAGAACAATATGCTTTGACTAGCTTAGGGACTTACACCCTTTTTCAGTGTTGAGAGAGTGTATTTCAGAACATCCAGTGGTTTGAGTCTCAGAAACAAAGGAACGAAAGCAAAGCAAATAATTACACTCAGTTTAATTAAATGAAAGCATGAAAAAGGCTATGAGCTAACCACATAACAATATGCTTATGTTTATTGTTGGTAGGTGAGGGAAGAGAACTATCAAATTTTTAATTAAGTGTGCACACACCCTCTGACTTCAGGAATTGCTCACTCATACGCCAGCACAGAAACTGGGCCCCATTTTTGACAGTGCATTTTGAGTGGGCAACCTGTCCCTTGTGACACAGACCCCTGGGAGTCCCTAGGACTCTCCCTAGGGAGTAGGAAGTTTTTACAAAACGCACTCTAGGCTGCATTATTTTTTGAGGAAGTTTTTTACTAATGGCAAAGCCAAGACAGTTAGTCATCAATTCCTACAGAATTTCTTGCACCTTGAAACACTATGTTAAATCTCATGCCAAAGTTCCATATCAGCAAGTAGACTCTTCAATACCTACTTTATGTTTTTACTTAATGAGTTTTGAGTCCAGACAAATGGAGAGGCAGTTGTATAATCTTCTGAAATTCAAACTTTTCCCCTAAGGTTTAAGTATGTTGTAACACACTATTTTTATACAGCTCTTCATCAATAGAGTATTAATGCTGCAATAATGACAAAAACTCTTTTTTTTAAGCAGTTAACGAATTTTAGCACTTTCTTGTTGTTCTCTTTTTCTGTTAAGAGTTTGAGTCACAATATAAGAGTAATTTCCTGCTACTTCTGGGAAGGGAGGGGGTGGAGGGAGAAGGGATCATGAAATATATGCAATTTTCACATATAACACACTGTTGAAAATGTAATTCTCTATGTGTTCTTTTCTAAAAATATGTTCTATATTCCTGGATTGTCTTTTGCTATCAGGAACAGGATTGAAATCTCCACTTTAGTATTTATCTGAGGCTCTGATAGCTCGGTTGTCTGCCTCCAAATGCCAAGATAGGGGGAATCTCATCAACTGGAGACCAGCTGCATGATGGGCAGTTAATAGATATATCAAACCTTAGGATATATGCTAAGCTGAGGAGATGATTGGTTGGTTGATATACTGATTGATTAGCATAGGGAGAATGGGTTTCTTCTTGACAACCTAAGATTATGCTTCAGCTAAGCTCAAATTGCTTACACCTCTTCTATTGGTTTTAAAATTACAGTCCTGTCATCTAAAATCTCTCTTCAATGAAATTTTTACCATATATAAAAATTAAAGGGAAAAAGAAAGTAGGTGCAATGGATAAGAGTAAATGGAGTAGATATATTTCACACTACTGCTGTTGGTACCACTAGAAAAAGTTGATAAGTAAATCCACTTGAAATATGTTACATATTCTCCACACTATGAGAGAGCACTTCACAATAATTTAGAGGGGAAGTTCAAAATACTAACAAGGAAGCAGTGCTGATATTTTTGCTTTTAAAAAACTACAGTAATTATTAAGCAAGGTAATTATAGAGTTGTGATACTACTGATACATTTTTGTACTCTTTACAGGCATTACCTAGGTTTCACAAGAATGTGTTTAAACTGTTATATATATGAGAGAAATATCCTATAATTGCCACAGAATGCATCACTTCACAGAGAAAGATTTATATTCTGCAAGCTAGAGAAGCAACACACACACTTCAGAATTCTTCCTTGAGAAGTCCAGAATTTGCTTTCCTAAGAAAGCAGATATAATTAAATTTTACTTACAAAATATTTTAGACTGTGTCATCATTAGGGCATGGACACTTAAAGAAAACAAAAGTAATTTTTAAAAATCACTATAATACATGTTGCCATAACAAATGCATTTCTTAAGCATATCATCCACTTAATTCCCAGCATTACATGCACCAGGCTTTGTCAGTTGAGAACCATACAAATGTTATTAAATACAACATTAAAAAAAAAAACACCCAAACTTTTTATTATCTTTAATACTCAATACTTTCAAATACTTCTCTACCTGAGCAAACAAGTATTTAGTAGTCATCTAACAAAAAGAAAGTGGCTTATTTAGAATGCTGCAATCTGCATTAATAAATAAGACTGTGTTTCTCAGATTTTTTTCTTCCTTTTTGTATCTGCTATGAGCGGTAGGGGATCAGCTGCAACTCAAATCCCCAGCTGAACAACCCAAATACAACTGAGTGAGCAGACTTAAAACAAGGCCATTTATTGGTGCCTGTTATGCAAACAAAGCATCCAAGTCTTAGAAACAGATGTCAACTGAAGCATATGCTTACTGTAAACTGGAATTTGATTCTTTTTATAAAAATAGACTTAAATGGGCCTTCAGAGACTAGGCTGCCTCTTGTTGTATACCATTCCCCAACTTGATTCAGCCTTAGGCTTTTTAAAAGATGAATAGACTGATATCCAAGGGCAAAAAAAAACAGTAAAAAAAATTAAATGGGAAATAAATGATAACATGTTGGAGCAGTTCCCAGAAGCAATTTTACAGATTTTCTCTAAAAACACAAGACAGGAAGTTCAAAGCACAGCACAGGTCACCTATGGCATGTTGAGTTATCATTTTTATACCACTTAGGGTGAAAAAGGGACTTTATGTTCAAGCGGCAAGTTTAGTACTCTGCTTTTCCTTCTTTTTTTTTTTTTTTTTTCACCTCTTCTCACATCTTGATGCCTTTTAAATGTCACTTATTTTACATGAGGCAGTTGGTGGAGACATGAGTCAACAGCAATCAGAACCATTATCCCCTGCAGCGAGCCCTGGTCCTAATGCATTATGACACCTTAGCTGGCCAGCCACCGATTTACCTTTCTGCTTCTTAGGGAATTAAGTGGCATCATGTGAAAATGGTTGTGATATGAACAGCATGGGCATAACTGGTATTAAATTTACCTCTCAGCCTAAGTGAATTTTCCTCACATGTGACTAATCAAAATGAAAGCTGTGGACATGGGCAGATCTGGCCAGCACTTCTCCACCCCTGGGATTGGGGCTATTTTGTTTTATCTCTTTGTACAAGCTGGCAGAAGTTTAAAGTGAAGGGGATAATCCAGTGCTGGTGTCTTTATGAAATAACATCCTTACATGAAGAGGCTTTTAACTGTCTGTCGCTGTCCTCTCAAAAAAAAAAGAGCGTGACAATCTCATTTTGCTGAGCACCCTCCCATGAAAGGAGAAAATAATAGCCATAACAGCTATGGCTAGTACTGACCTTACATGATCCATTATCCACTAAACACTTTAAAAGTCAGTTTTACATACACTGTGGGGGAAATTAGAGAACTATCACAATCATTTTCACTTTAGTGAATTTGTCTTCTGTTTGAAGTCAGTGACTTGATATCCTCGTGCATAACTCTCCATGTCGCTCCAAGAAAAGAAAGAGGAAGTCTTGCTGTAAAAATTGATCTTGTGCAAAAAGGTGGGAAACACACCATACTTCTCCTATTCTGATTAATAAAGATACTGACAGCGGTGAAACTCAATTTACCATGAACTTTCTTCGGAGTAAATGTGAAATAATACAAAAATCATTATATAATTTAGAAGTGTTCAATGTCAGTACAAAAATATTTTTATCAATCATTTCAGCTGAGATAAGTAGGTGCCAAAGAAAGTGCAGGCAGAGCAATTATCATCCTGTGCAGTCAGAAAGATATTTACTCACAGACTACAGTGTCTTGCATTTTACTACAAACCAGCTGTGAATGTTACTGATAATAACAGCAGTCCTAGATTTTCCCAAAGTACTGTAGTCTCTTTCTAACAACTCAATTGTACAGGACAGAAACACCTGGAGCATGAAGTCCTCTCCTACTTTCGAGACTGCTCAGCCTTCTGTGACTGTGAGAATGAATTTCTAATGCATGGATTTTAGGCATTTAGTGCTTGCTCTAAGTTAAAGTCAGTAGTAACTATAGCTCAGACGTATTTAATCAAATTTTAATCAGATAAAAAGTGATTAATAGCTCTGAATCAATGGTTCAAATTTTAAGATTAACCCATTCTATCTGACAATACTAGAAGACTCTCAACTTGTAGTAATCTATTACTGTATGTAATACGTGTTTGACTGGATTACAATTAATTTTTAAAAATGAAAAATTAAGCACTAGAAACCTATCAAGACTGAATGATGGCATTTACAAAATCAAAGCACCGAAGTATATATCTCAGATATAATACTTATTTTTTAAGAACCTAAAAAAGACCAAAAAGCACCATAAATATTCTTTACACTCATTTTTAGAAATGATTGAAGGTAAAGATTAGGAAGAAGGTTCAGATTTTTAATTGTTACAAACACAATAAAAAATATTAATCATGCATGGAGCTTGCCTGGGTAACCTTCATTTTATCAATGAGGCCACATAATTAAGGTCAAGTTAATGCAGAGATTGAAATTTAGGGAACATGTCAATTAAGATAAACAGGAAAATTACCTCTTCCTAAAAGGATTAGCCTCAAGTGGAAAGGTTGGTTCAGAAAATTACAATCCATTTGGTAAGTAAGACAGATCCACAGTAAAGTTAAATCTGAAGTGCACAGGCCAGCAGATTCCATGCAAAAGAGTTGTCAAAAAAAAAAAAAAAAAAAGTGGATAGAATCATCCTTCTTTTATTATTTTTCTCTAAAAAGAAAACAATGATTCACACAGCAAAAAGGATTGCAAGAGGTATGACATATGTCTTACCTTTTCTTTTTTCCCTTCAGTTTCAGATTTAATTAGACAATGAAGTCTAAACACTTACGGAAAAGCAGAAGGTATCCTGTTTTCAGTGACATTATACATTAATGCCATTGTGAAAGCATTTGGACCAAATGGACATTTACAAGTATTTAATTGAGATTACTGTGTTTTTTACCCTAAACAACAAGAATTATTTATTATTCCAGAATTTGAAAGCTCTGAATGAGAGTGACATGAGACAAGCAAAATATTCTCCATTGTCTTGTAACTTCCCACTTAGCTGTGCCCATTTCAACTTCTCAGAAACCATCTAAAGTTTTTCTTAAACCCCCAGTAATTGCATTCCTCTTTCAGTTTATTGCTTTTGCATATAAAGAAACTAAGAAAATTTTGAAAACAGCATGGGAGCCTTCAGTAAGATGAGAACGCTAATAACTGAAATAGGTAGACTTCAAGTGACACTCTTCTGATATCCTCCACCAGAAACTCTGTACCTAATTGCACACTACTTTCCACTTTCCAAACAAGAATAACACAGTAAACAAAACAAAGGTGGCAGCTTTGATAGAGTCAAGGCTGCGCTGACTCGAGTAAAACGGTTAGCAGTAAAACGTGGCATTGGGATAATGGTTTTTCAAATGCTTTCTACTTATCACCTAGAAGCACATCTGGGAAGCTGGGATTTTGAATATACATATATATATAAATATATATAACCACCATGTATGCATGTATTTTTCTTTCATCCCAGAATCCTTATAGGCAGCAATGGTTTGCAGAATTCTTACTACTAGCTTCTCTTTCAACAACTATACCTCCAAAGTAACTTCCAAAGCATTCAGCAGAATCGAAACCTCCTCGGGGGCAGTCATTGCTCTGACAGGCCTGCCAGTACCAAAATGCCCAGGACCAGCCTGACATGACCAATGCAGTCACTGCTCACCTTCTGTCCTCTCCGGTTCTCTTTCCACAAGAGTGGCTCTAAAGTGTTACAGCCCTGACCGCGGCAGTGCCGGGTCCGTTCACTTCACCTCTGAGTCACAGCACCTGAATGAACATTGCATGTCTATTTACACATTTGCCATCTGATTTACGTTTCAACCAATGACAGAATGTTTTTACACCATTCTTTTTCCAGCAGTGTTCTGAGACGCGCATTCTGGGAAGCCATGCCTGTTTGTATAAATGTGTTCTTCTTACTTAATAACAATTCCAAAGGTTAAGCTTTGGTTTTCTCTTTTTTTTCTTCTTTATTAAATAAATACTGCAGAATAAACTATCTTTTCCACTGAATTGATCTCTACACTACAGGAATTTCAAACTATCCTATCCAGAAGAGGGGCAACACATTATGATAGCCTCTACATAATGCTGTGATACTTTCATTCAAAACAAGACTAAAGCAAGCATCTGACCCCAGCAAAACAGCAATATCACATTGCAATATCAGATTTTTTAAAAAAAAATCAGCTGTCACTGTTGAAACAAACCAATCCAACAAAATGTTACTACAGGCCACAGATTTTGGGAACATATGTGTAAGAGACTACATTGATATTGCTGCAATACTGCTTCTTGGGCAACAAAACTTTTCTTTCTTTAGAAAAGAAATATTAAATACGAAACAAACTTATCTATGTATCTATTGCCAAAATG
This sequence comes from Muscicapa striata striata, assembly GCA_030060385.1. Lineage (NCBI taxonomy): Eukaryota > Metazoa > Chordata > Aves > Passeriformes > Muscicapidae > Muscicapa > Muscicapa striata. The sequence continues at coordinate 251,334 of JAREIS010000009.1, read as the reverse complement.
ACCAAACAGGAAAATAGGAAAAATACACACACGTGGCTTAAAGGCATCATTCTAATTATCCCCTGGATATTGTTGTATACCTTAGGCAGGACAAAGAGGAGAAATATTACAGCAACCAAGCAGATGGTCTGTGGAACTAGATTGCACACTTGAGAAATATGAGAGAAGCAACATATTCAACCCTTCTGTTTGGACAGAAGAGCCATCTTAGGCTGTCTTACCTATTAGCTAGTAAACTTGAGCATACTGCCAAGTGCTATCGTGCTGTTCCTTTAAAAAGCAAACAACCTCAGTTTTTATGATCGGTACTGCATCATTTTAGGAGAATTGCAGATAAGGTCTGCTGCATTAGACAGATAGTCATATCATAAAACCATATATAAGTCACCATGACTAAAACTGATGTTTGCCATCTTGTTAATCCACATAAACCACAAAACAAAGTAAACTGATGCTGAGTGCTTTCCTCATACCTAACAATTCATATACATGCACGTACGTATAATAATAACCACTTACAATTCAAACATGTAATAAGATTCAATGTTGTTTTTGACATGTTTTCTTTCATAACCTAATATTAATTTTGTATACAATTTTGCAGTGCGGAAATTCCAGTCGTAATCTCACCTTGGTTTAACCTTTGCATGACTTTACTGACTTCCAGGGAGTCCGTGATAAAGCAGAGAACAGACAATTTAGGTTCAAGAATAGTATGTATTTTCTCTAGTCATAAATAAACTAAATACAACAGAGAGTAGAGTAGCCCTCTACCAAGACCAGGTTTTAATGTACAATTTCCAAAACACCTGTGTTTTCTTCTGTCCTTGCTTCAGTACTGCAAGCATTATAATAATAATTATAGAATGTGGTGACTGCCCTTGTAGCAGCATGCTTGCATCTCCCATTCACGCTTATGAAGCATATAGCTCTTCTCCTGTGTTGGAATCTGTAAATCAGAGACCTCTCTGAATCCTTCAGAGAGACATCAGAGGGCAGGGATTGAATTAAAACCTTTGGACGGATTGAAGTATATTAAGCCACTCATACATAAAGTAGAGGTGTAAGTTTAAGTTTTAGAATAAGCAATTATGTAATTTCAAATAAGTAAGAATATACTTTAAGTGCTTTAAAGAGTAAGTGCTCTAAAGAACCAGTTCTAGTGAAGGCTGAAAAACAGTCCTAGATACTAATGTTGAAAACAAGATTCCATGGAGGCTCCAAGATCATAGTTTTAGACATAATAGAGCCATAATAAGAATACTGCTTACATTTTTTAGCTAGAACAAAACAGACCATATGCAGATTTATACATAACCTGGCATGCTAAGAAACGAGAATTCTAATAGGTTAAGAAGAAATGGTTCGGGTTCATGTTTTTAGCTTATTGGGTAATTTGTGTATAAGAATCTATGCATTAGTAAGAGACACTCTCTTGCTCTGTTGCTTCTCTTCTCTCCTAACTGCCATCATCATTGCCTGAAGGAGATATGAGCTGTGGCAGCAACATCAGCCCTCCTGGGGCCTCGACAGGAACAGCTTCTACTTCTAATTGGGACTTTACTTCTCTTTAGGATTCTAGGCCGAAAACTTTTAGCATAGACTTTAATGCTTGTGACTCTGCCTTTCAAGACTCACGTGCCTTTACATTAAACAACTTTATAGCAACTAATAGCTGCTCGGCTCTTTTAAAAAAACAACTACAGTCCAACACTCCTTAACTGTCCTCCATAAAAATGTACACACCACAAAGTTGTGTATCAAAAGATCTGAATTAACTCTAGATTTTATAGGCAATTAAAACTTTGTTAGTCTTTAAAAGAGGAAAAAAAAAAAAAAAGTTTCCAGGAACCAGGCCTTTTCAAAATGAACTGTCTCTACATATATTCACAAAGGAGAGCTGCTCCAGCCTAGAGGCGGTTTCTCCCTCCCACATCTACAGACAGCATATCCAAGCCTCACCTAACCCCCTTTCTCAGTTGAAGGATATGTAAGATAGCACATTTCCTATCTGCTGGGCTGCTCTCAGCCACACAACTGCAACCTAAGCCGGCAGACCAGGAATGATTTCAAATTGGACCTGGAGAGTTGCCGGTAAGCAACCAGCGCCTCTTCTCCACGCAGCAGCGCAGAGGTGCACACTCCCCGCCAAGCTGACCCCAGGCAGTACTGCACACACGGTGACAGATGCCAGCAGACAGGTCTGAAAACCTTCCAAATGAACAGTTCTAGGTCTGCTGCACTAAATGCAGCAGTTTCTGGATACCTTCCCGGATGGTTTAACATTTGGAAAAAATACGGATGGGAAGGTGCACGTGTCCAGGGTGCAGACGTCCGTAAGTGAAGTCAGACCGGAGCATCTGCTCTGCTGCTGCACAAGCTGACTAGCAGAGATCTGCTTTGGCTTCTGATCCCTCACCTCCTCGCAGAGCACTGGGTTCTGTGATAAGGAGCACAGCCCAGGAAAGCCCCACTGTACATCACAATGGTTCAGCGTCATTATGGCCAACAATATCCCTTGAAGTAAAGTGGGAGAGGGAAGAGAAAGTGAGAGCAAAGTGCAAGGTTTTAGAGGAGAAAGGAAATGGAATAGATAGGGGTGCTTATGGCTCATGCCTTCAATATCAACTGATCACTCACAAAGCTGGTCCTGGCTGGCTTAAAATGCAGAAAAGAGGAAAAAAGAAGAATACAATGCCATAAGAAGGAGATTAGATTGCAATTCCTGATTATATCTTCAAACCTGATGGATTAGGAGTGTGAGAGAGTTGAAACCCTTGGAAATACTAGTGTTGCTCTCTGGATACCTGACAACAGCCTGTTTCTGAAGTCCTGGCAATGTGTATGTCAGAGCCTAGGAGAAAACTCCCTCTGTATTGCATAGTTTTTCAGTCTTTCAGACAGCTGGGTTTGAAAGAGCTTCTTGTTCCTCTTGGAAAACCTAGCATGGCCCCTTCCTTTAGCACTCTAAATAACATACAGTTCTTGTATTTTTGGCATATCTGTGGATTGGAAAGTTGTAGCTGCTCTGCAGAGAAGGCCAGCTTTGCCATGTGCTGACCCCTTGGATATCTAACAACTACTCTAAGTTCAATTTTTCAATCACCACTGCCAGAAAACTCAAGACTAAATACAACTTGGATTTGAATATCCAGTTCTCAAGAGTTATCATGTACAAATGTAAAATTAACGAGTTCTACAAATATTTTTAAAATTATGTTTCCCAGTGTGAAACACAATTTGAATTCTTACACAAAAATATTAACATAGAAGCATAATCGATTAAACTGGATGGCTGCCATAGAAGGTCTGACTAGCTAACTGTGTATGAATATAGTCATTAAGAGAAAACATTTTGCTAAGATCTTCTCAAAGGCCATTATAATTTCAGCAGTCACTCAGGGACTGCAGAAGAACAATTTTAAAGATTACAGGAAGCATTCGCTATTAACTTTCTATAGATTTGCCTAAGAATTTATGAAGATTGGATTGTAATTTAGACAACACTGTTCCATTACTTGCAAATCATATTTTACTACACAATGGCTGATATCCTCACCTATGTACTGACTTTTAAAGTAGAAACTGTAAGCCTTGCTTTTAAGTGACAAGAACATTTCATTTATTAAAACAGAACCTCATACTTCCCCCAAAAATAAAGATGATTTGTCAAGTGTAAGCATTCTTGGGACCCCTTCTCGTCCTTTCCATTGCAAAGTGATTGATCCCACTGATACTCAAACTGTATTTCTTCAAAGAACTTTAGTGCGTGGTTGATCAGATTCTAAGACATGAAATAGTTTCTAAAATATGCACGAGCAAAACTGAATGTTAGTAAGTTATTGTGCATGTAAGTTCCTTAGCCTTCACTTCACATATGTCATTATTGTCATGAAAGAAAATTCTCAGTGCAAATAACAATAGAAAAACAGCTGCTTCTATTCTAGTTTGAGGATCAAATTAATGATTGGCTCAATGAGGAAAGCCTAGCTGTAAACTTAAATCTATATACAAATCTGAATTTTCCCCAAGTTCAAAAGAAGCTGGACCCAGAATATTTATTTCCTCACACTAAAATCATGAAGTATCACTCAGCCTGAACACGTGTTGTAACATCACTACTTCCTATCTTTCATACAACAATACACAACATTAAGCAGACTTTTAACTTCATAATATATCATTTTTGCCTCACTTTTACTGATACCATATGTAAAGATAAGAATGACAGTAGAAAGAGATTACACTGTACTTTTGAAAAATGCACATGAAATTGAGTTACCCGATATAATCACAAATGTGACTCAGTTCATTGCAAACAGCCAAAAAGAACACATTCCCAGGAATTTTCTTAGCATATTTCCTCCATATTTTTCCAGAATTACCAATAGGTGAGGACTTAGCAAAACAAAAATTCAACAAATGGATACAGTAAAAATAGTGTGGACAGCTCTAACTATGCAAAACTTACATAAATTTATCACATCACTGGCAAAATTCCTACAGTGTAAAAAGCATCTATTTATATGTAGTATGGGAGAAGTATAAAACAAACTTGAGAGGTTCTGGCATCAAGAGGTGGTCTTGACAAGGTGCATTAATTAAGGATTACGGATTTCTGCACTTTGTATAAGCAGCAGTTTAAAAATATAATTAATGTAATGGCATTCTCAAAACCCAGGGTCTTAAGTGTGATTTTCTGTAGAACAGTCCCCTATCGAGGAGAATATTTTCAAAATACAAATTCTGGGTAACTCACAGAATCCCAAAATATTTTCAGAGGTCTTACTATCACTTGTTGGAACATAGAGTTACAGCAATAGACTGCCAGTCTTGGGAAGCACAAAAACAGTGTCTTGACTCAACAAAATTGGTTTCTAGAAGACATAAATATGAGTGGTTGTTTCCAAAGTCCTCAAGGAATTAATCTTAAAAAGTTATTTAGTAAAAAAAACCAAAAACATATTATGTAATTCTAAATATCAAAGATGTAATATTATACTAATAATGACAAAAATGAATTAGTGACAGATAAATGAATTATTCAGATATGTAACTTTTTCTACATTATGTAATAACCAATTCTAATACAACATCCAGGAAACTGTATATGCCTTGACATATGATTGCATTAAGCACTGATGGAATATATACCATTGAACAGTTTCCCTAATATTCCAACCAATTGTTATTGATCTGGCCATGCACCTTGACTACATACTTTCATTTTTTCTTATTACTTGCATGTTTGATTAAATTAGTACTATAAAAATGTTAAAAAAAAAAAAAAAAAAAAAGTAAAAATAATGAAGTCAATATTAAATTTAGGGACACATTATGACAATAAAATAGAGTCTAAAATATATTAGTTGGCTAAATTAATTCTGTTTCTGAGCTGTGTATTTCCTAAATAGAAAGGAAGAATAATTAATATTACTCTTACGAAAATTCAAATCAGTATGAATCAGGGTTTTCTACTACATGCACACAGACATACTCATATATGAAAGGAAAGGCAATACTTTACTATGTCATATGTAAGAGTTCCTTATGCTAATGCAAAGTTAAAAATAAAGAAGTGTTGTTATATTAAAGCAACGTGTTCCTAACTTTGTGTCACCGTGCAAATTAGATGAGTCACTTTCGCCTTACATTCTGATCTACACTATGGCAAGGACTAGAAAAATAATTTTGCTTTACTCTACTCATCTAAAATGTATGCAATGTAAATGGCACAACAAGCAAAATACAAATAAAAATAATGGTAAAATAATGAGAAAGGGTTTTAGCAGGCAATAGAAAATATTCTCCTTCCTTCCTTCCTTCCTTCCTTCCCCTTCCTTCCTTCCTTCCTTCCTTCCTTCCTTCCTTCCTTCCTTCCTTCCTTCCTTCCTTCCTTCCTTCCTTCCTTCCTTCCTTCCTTCCTTCCTTCCTTCCCTTCCTTCCTTCCTTCCTTCCTTCCTTCCTTCCTTCCTTCCTTCCTTCCTTCCTTCCTTCCTTCCTTCCTTCCTTCCTTCCTTCCTTCCTTCCTTCCTTCCTTCCTTCCTTCCTTCCTTCCTTCCTTCCTTCCTTCCTTCCTTCCTTCCTCCCTCCCTCCTTCCTTCCTCCCTCCCTCCCTCCCCTCCCTCCCTCCCTCCCTCCCTCCCTCCCTCCCTCCCTCCCTCCCTCCCATTTTTGGCATTCAACATGCCAAAGTATGGTTCACATTACTCCAGTACTACAAGTTGCCTAAAAAAGCTCAAACTGAACTAACAATTAGTAATTTTAGAAAGGAATTCAACTGAAGAAGATATTAAATACTACATAGAATTATCTGAAAAGACCTAGAAAAGTACAAATGCAGCAGGATATAGTGTCATTAAATAGGATAAAGATCCTCATGTCTCCACACATGAGAGCATTGTTTCCAGTGAAACATGGGAATTTACTGCATTATATCCAACTCTGCAGCTCAGTTTTGAAACTGTAAATACCAGAAAATGTTGATATAAATTATATTACAAATCTAAACCAGTTCAGACAAAGGGATCCTCTGATCCACAGATCACAATTATGCATGTTAAATCAGATTATTCTGTATCACGCGTCAGACAATGCAATGATTTCTGCAGGTTCTGAAAAAGCTTTCACATTAAGTACTGCATGAATGGAGAAAATTTGGAAGAGATTTCTACATTTCTGCAACATGAGGAATTGTCACTACTGAATTTAAAGTGTTTTTCCTGATAGAGTATGATAAATCTTGTTGGTTTACAAAAAAACCATAGCCATATTGCATGACTCATTTAGTAGCTCACAGAAACTCTAGATCCATCAGAAAACTGATAGTTTTATAGAGCAAGAGTAAATCCTAAGTCTTTGAGAAATTTGCACTGAAATCAAGCAGGACAGCAAATATAACCTGTAAATAGAAGAAAATCTAGTATAATTCTTGAATCTGCTACACACTGGCCATGTGACCATAAGCAAGTCACTGACACCTTACACCTTCCTTATTTTCATCTCCGTCTAAGGCAGATCTTGTCACATTTCACAGTTTTCACATAATCCCAGGTGTGAATCCATATTCTATTTCCAGAATAAATATGGTAGTTTCCACATTGTCTTCAGACAGTCATTTCACTGTTTGTGAGACTCTGCCTCACCTTCTTTCTATCTTTTCCACTTACTGCTCTTCATGGTAATATCTCTTACTATATGCTCAGGTACAAGAGAGGGGTTTTGAACCCTATGCTTGGCCACATTACTTAAGTAGCAGTATTAGGAAATGGTTTTAGCCTCGGCTTCCTAGATAATCCATGTAGAAAGAAGGGGCTCATCAGAGCAGAAATCTAAGACAGGTTTTCTGAACTACTCTGGAAATGGATACTTTTCCCACTGACTCTAATGGAAACCCAAAGGTCACTAGATCTCTAACTTCATCACCTGAGTTTTAACAGTCTACAAACTATTACAATTCAAATAACCACAAACTGTATGGCTTCAGCTTATCCTTTTAACCACTTAGAATTTGCACCCTGTGAACACAATGCTATTTTGGGACATAATCCTCCCAATACGCTATCCTTTCTTTAGGTGTGCATGAAGTCATCATTGAAATTTAGCACCTGATTAATTTTTTCTTTTTTTTTTTTTTTTTCTGGAGGAACAAATGCTAAATTTTGTTATGTTGTCATTAGTAAATATTATAATATCTTTTGAAAGAGCCTTTATTATAGAACAAATCAGTGTTCTACCCTTTGGCCCCTTGTTCTTTGGGTTGATTGTTACATTATAGAAGACAACACACTTCTTGGCCTGGGACATCCATTTCCCTTCCAATCTATAAATTAAGGATTTGAATATTCTTGATGAATTAATTTTGAAATTTTATGGATATTGTTTTACAATTATACAAGAAGAAGTCACAAATTAGAGATGGTGAGCCATATTATGGCTACGAGATCTTAATGCTTCTATGTTATTAGAACACCAAAAACTACCAATGTGAACAAAGAAATTAAACAGACAGGAGATAATTCTGATCTTTCATCACTAAAAACCAGGTAAGAGTTCACTACAGTCCATTAAGTTGCACTCATGAAAATGACAGGGAATAGAAGGATTCCATATTTATTCCTTGTTTTTACAACTCTTACATTTCTTCTCTTTTGACCATATGTCATAGTCCTTTGAGATTGCTATATATGCTTTGAAGCTACCAATACGAGTTTCACTAGCAAAATACACTAGTAAAAGAAAAAAAACTCTTCAGTTTTTCACTTTAGAAACAATGCATGGCCTTAGTTTCGCAATTGTCGTTTAAAAATATGTGTATTCCCTGTTTACATTACCAAATGGCATGGAAAAGGACAAAATAGAAGAAAACAAGGTCAAAACGCTCTAGTGGCACTGTTGCCTCCAGCAAGAACCAGTTTGACGTCAAGAGATCAAACAGCAGCAAACACTCTATTTTCAGATATCTGAAAGCAGCAATATATACAAACAAAGTGTATTCCTCCTTCTCCCTTTAAAAGCATTGATGTTAACTACCCCTTAATGTTTTTAAAGAATGATTGCTCTGCCTTTTGTTCTTACAACTTGTCAGGTACACACTAAATCTTGAAACAAGTTGAGAAAGAAAAAGCTACTAAAATAGGGAAAACCACTCTAAGTCCTTATGACACTCCTAAGACTTACAGCAGCAACAGAAACATCCCTGAACTACAGATATTATTGACTCAAAACATAATCTATTAAATATCCACCAATAAACAACACGTGGGTTATGTTCATTTTATTTATAATAGGATTTTCATTATATTTTGTTTTAATTATAGTATCTAAATGATGCCAGTGAGCTACATTTGGGTTTCTTTGATGATAATTTTAATGAGTATAATATATATTAGTAGAATATTATAGCTTGTTTCTTATTTCTCAGAATAATTAAGATTGGCATCTAATTTGCTGTCCTGAACATTTGCTCTCTTTATTAATCAACAACTCCCTCAAAAAGTATTATATTAAATGAAAGATAGTGAAAAGGTAAACTAAAATAATGATGAAAGGTAAAAACAGTACATACCTGTATACTGAAAACAATCTTAAAAAATAAAAGTTATAAACCCAAAAAACTGTCAGAAATAAATGTATAACTGGACTCGGCTACATCCACAACATTTTAGTTTTACCAATCCCACAACTTCATACAATTCTTATATAACAGTATTTGCAATTTTTAGATTAAATAAAACTAATTTTAAAAGATAACATCTTGATCCTGCATTTCTGATATAGTCACCATTGCTGGCTAAAGTTTTTTGCAATTTCCTGTGCTTCAGGAACAATTATCCTATCTAAGAGCAGTTCCACTCATATTGGAAACAATGGGAAGCATTAGTCATTTTGCTGAAGTGTATCTTTGCTGAGGGCAACTGTGGCTTCAATCCCATCGAGAGCAATAGGAGGCAGCAGCAATTTTGGAAAAAGGACATTGTCTATGGAATACACCATAGGAGAACATTATTCATCAGCTCTTGCTGAATGAGAAAATTTCACTTCTGGAGAACAACAGAAAAAGAAAATCTTCAAGCCTTTAAAAATCTTTTATACACAGGACTTTAGTATAGAGTGTAGGGAATAGATACTCTGTTAATAAGATCTTCAGCTAACACTAAGGTAAAGAAATAACATATTTTCATAATACACTGAAATTCCTAACAGACAAATCTTTACACTTAGCTTAAGTCAAGCTGCTCAACATTTATGCAGTGGAAAATTGGAACTACCGTTTTTGTGCCCCAAACTCTGTGAAAATTTAGGGTGGTCTGTTTCATTTGTTCCCTAGTAGAACTTTCTAAAGCAAAGTGTGACTGAAGACTCCTACAGAACTACAGGTGAAAGTGATCTTCTTAAAATGGTGCTATCGTTTGCATTAAAATATACTTAATATACCTGCATTTGATATCTTAAGTGAGGTCAATTAAAATGTCTTGAAAAATTATATTAGATTGAATTATCACTGACATTTCCACGTCCTCCTGCCACTCTTTTACTGCGTCTCATTCCTGTTGCTGCAGACAAACCCTTTCAGAAGAAAAGGCAGAGAAAACCTTCACCTGCTGCTAGTTGCTGAAGAATCTGAAGACATTCATATTGATTTGACTGAACCAAAATAGCCTTCATTATTTTAAAAATGCCTATGCACATAATCTTTCAACAATTTTGCAAAGCTGATTTTTTTTAAACAGCCTTGATTCAGAGTATGAAAATTCAGACTTCATGAAAATAAATGTATGTCAAAATCGCTGAAATTTTAGACTTACAGTTATTTTAATGGAACCTAATGAATCTATTTAACCCAGGCCAAAATTGTCACTAGGCTACAAACACTAGGCATGAAAGCACCTAGAATGTTGTCATCTCTCTGTATTACACATAGTAGGTTTTATTTCCAGTAATGCATACAGCAAAATATCACCAGCAATAGTGCATACCCACTTTTCTTAGAAAGAAAATAAACTTCTTAGAAAGAATTACCTACAAAAGTTTCTCTATTAATATGGCATATTGACTATGTGTTTGATTATCTCCCTTGTCCTGTGTCCAAGAAAATGTTCTTACTAACTCTAGGCAATGGGGTTTTGTATGTTTCTTGCCTTTCTCTGAATTGTCATGGATACCCAGATCCTGGAGGACAGTAGTACGTGAATTAGCATCTGTGCACTGCGCAAAAATGTTAATAAAGCAACAGTGATGCAAAATTTCATCCACATATCATTTTAATGATGTAAAAAAGCACCCTCACTCCAGAATACAGGGGATGTTTGAGAAAGGCATGAAGAGGTCATATGAAACAATTTTAACAGAAACTCTAAACCTGAAGCTGGAGATAATATGACCAAATACAGACCCCACCAAGCACAATTTTAAATGATCAGGGTTTAAGATTAGTATACTTGGAGAAGTTTTTTTTACTTACCAATTTTCTGTTCTGTTAAATATTTTACAAAGCAATTAAAATGTCATAATCAGTGGAATACAAATGGTTCACATAAATCTTGTTGAAAAATTTAAAAAATAACTATACATAATGTCAAATAAAGGATAAATCTGTGAGTAATATGCTGATAAACAGCTTACATAAAATACCTAAATTTCCATAATAGGAGTATGAAAGGAGATTATAGGAAAAAAACACCCCCAAAACAACCCAAACAAACAAACAAAAAAAAAAAAAAAAAAAAAAAAAAAAAAAAAAAAGAGAGGGATCAGAATAAAAAAAGAGACCCAAACATTTATTTGGGGAAAAATACAATCCCAAATGGACATTGTATATTACAATGTTTTACCTTAGAATTTGCTACAAAAAACACCAAAAGAAAAAGGAAGGAAGACAACCCTACTGTACAGCTGTGACAGAAGCTAATGAAGGCTGCCTTCTTTCCACCTGCCTAGGATCTAGTGGGATTACACACCTCTCTCCCCTACTCAGGGCCTAGGTACTGTTTACAAGTCTGTATCCCAATTATGAGAGAAACATCAGAAGTGTCAATGTTTGGGGGTGTTTTCCTAACTTCAGGATAGGCTTTTTTCCTAAAGTTACTCAATTTTGTGTTTATGATTATGAGCATTTATTGGAAATACGTGCAAAATTTTGATTAAGTTACCTTTTCAGATATGTGAATGCTAAAATAATTCATTCCTTTTAATACAAAGTAGATAAAAGAACACCAGCATGAAAAGAATGTTTTTTATTAAATTAGAAGATATAGCTGAGTTCAACAACAGTCAACCTCTTCAATGAGAGAAGAAAACAAGCAGTGACTTTTAAAGACTGTAATTTACAATTAAAATCAACTATATAAATGGAAAATGTGATATAACATGAAGCTCAACATAAAGTTGTTCAGTGCATATAATTACACCAATTACATTTCGAAATTGTATTTACTTGCCAAGAAAGAAATAAGAAATTAAAAGGCAATTGTATAAAATGACACCACACAACCTTCTCATTCAATCTTACTGAATATAGAATTATAGCAAGATCATATTTTAAATACTTCAAAAGGAAGGCCATCAACTTCTAATTCAAAACACTAGCAAAATAAAACATGCAATTTTCATGCTCTGTGATTCTCAGTGGGCAACAAAACATCTAGCTATTATAAGAAGTCTTTTGAGTTGTGATATGCTGGTTTCAGATGAATCTAGAAAGGGAGGTCAATGACATCTTCTTGATACAATTACTAAAATTAATTTCTTTTGCCAATTTTCAAACAAAAGCACATTATGGATTGTGGATCAAATTAATTTTCCAGGAATGTCTGAAGAATTACAATATCCTTACTTCAGGTTCATGGAAGGGTGGTATTTCAATAGATCAGAGAGGAGATGAGAGAGTGATATACCCTGGCTCTATAGGATCAGATTTTCAAAGCTGTGTGGATGTTTATCTCTTCTTTAGATACACTGTCAATGATCTTAACAATCTTTTCAAGTCTGAAACTATGAAGATAGAAGAAAAGTACATGCAAAATTATATTGAGAATGTGTAATATATCATATTCAAAATTATTTAAGAATGAAAAATTTGCTTCTGCATACCAAAACAGTTTTGCATGTTCTGTTTAAGATCTAAATTTTCAGAAGTATCAATTCCTAGCTACCTATATCTTGATACACATAAATGTAGGTATTTCTTTTTGAATGGATACCCAATAAAACTCAAAATCAAAAGTAAGATATATCCAGTTACACTCATCTGGTGTAAGACATCTCAATCAAAGCATAAAGAAACCAAGACCTGTACTATACCAGACATGACATGTGATTTTGACAGATTATCATCTGGACAGAACCACTAGGAAACAACATTTTATTCAAGTTCTATAGCATACCAGTGGTCTTTATACTTTTAAGTCTCTGTCAACCTTGGGTTATTTTTCAAATTATGGTATTATGAAACATTCCAGTCTACATCCTGGTCTAAAATTATCACATACAATCTAAAGAAGGAAAATCAACTAAAACTAAAGGAATTCAACCAAAGAAAAGACTTTATTTAAATATTCTCAAAGCCGGAATTATTCTAGTCTTTGTTTATAAAATTTCTGAGTAAAGGTGGATTTTGAAGAGCAAATTTTGAAATTTCAGAAGTTTTTAAAGGATTTGATTTTTTGACATAAAATCAAACAGAAGTCTTAGTCTATCTTTCAAACCAGAAAATGTACCAATGCTAATTTTTTTATTTTTTTAAAAGAGAGATCCACCTTGTGTCATTCTTGCACATTTCAATATGGAACACTTGGATGAAAAAATCCTGAGTGCTACACTTAGAGCTTCCCCCCTGTTTAGTTTGCTCTTCTTCAGAAAATCTGAGAATAGACTAGACTGGTCATGTTAGTACATGGTCCAGAAATCCTTTGTGCCATGACAGATAACAAGAAACATTTTTGATTTTTTCCTCCACTAAAAGAGAGAAGTTGTTCCAGGAATAATAGCACCTGCATTTTTCAAAAAAATGCTGTTTCTGTCACCAGTAAGTCATGAAGCAAAGAATTACAATACAAAAGAAGAGTAGATGCCATTGCCATATTCCCTGAAGGTGATATTGAGGTAATGGGGATAGATTAGATGACCTTTGGAGCTCACTTCTAACCTTATTTCCTACAGACTATGATATCTTCAGCAAGTTCCAGAGAGAAGGCAGATAAGAGCTGATTTCTTTGGGGAGGTATTAGTTAGACTACAACCACAACAGAATCGCTGCAAGAGTAAGGGGATGTATCATTCCACATAACAAAAGTACTGAAATTTCCACGGAGACACACAAAGTCTAGGAAGGGCATTTCAGAGAATAATAGAAAGTATGAGGTGATATGAGTTAGGAATACCTGAAGTTTTGTCTTGCATTCAAGTTGCTTAATGTTGTCGGTTATCAATTTTTGGCAGAGATAGAGATGAGGTTTGGGGATTTATAACTTTTCAGCAGCTTAGTTTTCAGACATAGCAAAACTACTAAAAAGGCTTTGGAAAAGTACACATTTAACCTAACAGAATAACTGCTCAATCCAATACAGTCATTAATATATCTCTAGTGTTGATAAGGACTCTGCGCAGGCCCCCTCCCATGTTTGCTGCAGAAGGATTTTGCATATTGAGTAGAAGTGTAACTTCTGTCTTTAAAAGTTTAACTGGGTTTAGTGACCTGACTTTGGCTAGCCATCCTCTAGCCATTCCTTACAACCTTTGTCTTCAAAACCCCTGATCCCAGAAACTGACTTGAATGTAATCCTCTGTGAAGACATATTTTCTCTTTCTGGGCTGATACATCAGTCTTACCCAAATTGGAATGACTTTCTCCTCCTGATATTAGAGAGTCCTTGTGAAGGTATGGTCAAGCATGGAAAATAGCTCCAGAGGTTGTCACTTTTAGAAAGAGGCAATGCTGTTGAATTTATAAACCTCTGAAATTGTTCTTAAAGTGAGAAGCCTGTGGCAATTTAATTGTTCCTTATTTAAACTACAACTGAATACAGAGAAGTTATATTGTCCCAAAAGATTTAAGTTGGTTTTGCTGCTGCTTGTTCACTGGAAAATGTGTTATATTTTCTGTTTAGCAATTTTGCATTAGCCATTCATAGGATTGATATGGTCCAGAAATATGTGTTGTTTTGAACAGCTTTATGACACTTTAATGGTAACACCTTTTTAGAGAATATGAATAGGTAAGCTAATGCCTCCCTGTATTATACTGATACAACTGATATTCATAGAATATGGTAAGATAAAAAACCTGCAAATACTGATAAAGCTATGGCAATAAGGAGAAATGCTCTTTCTGCCCATTCCAGTACAGGTCCACCAGATGCTGCCAGAAATTGCCTGCTTGCTTGCTTTTGTAGCTAATATTTGCTTGGTGCTTAGGCCATAAGTGACCATACAACATATTTCGCTATTACACAAATGTTTTATTAGTGGATCAAGCTTTCAAAAAGGTGACTCAATTGCTTTAGAAGATCAACTTTTATCCCTGCCTGACAAATAAAACTTATAGCCCTATTCAGGAATTTATGTGAATTTCAGTGAATCGTGACTTCATGATATCTTCACTTATGACCTTAAAGAGAGCAAAATAAAGACATGAAACAAAGGCTGGTGTTTTATTCTCTGTGCAGCACTTACTGGGTATGCTTGTCTACACATTAACTGTGAACTGCTGCAATTGAAGGAGACACCTTCTCCAGCAAACCTGGAAGGAGATAGCTTTTGTTAAAGCCACCTTGGTATAAAAATAAGGGGATAGGAAGAAAATTACTCAGGGCAGAAAGCTCACAAAATAACCTGGTTTAAAACAAATCCATGGCTAGCTTGGTGCAAAGGCAGACAGATGAGGAGGAATGTTATGAATTGAAGTGAGGAGCTGCTGTGCAATGGTTTTACCTTGCAGTGCATAACCCTCCCTTTACAAAGTAATGTAGGCTCCATGTGTTTGAACCTGACTCCTCAGAACTAGATCGATTCCTAGTTGTCAGGTCTTCCTACTGCTGCCTGTTGTGCAGTCTGTTTCCCTGATTTTCTTTTGTGTTTTGCCTCTCCTACTACAGACCTTGGACGTGCACTCGTATTCCTTATCCGCAGGAGGCAGGACTCTATTCATTGCAGGTATCACCACACGCCGATATATTTAAGTTATGATCTTTAAACCCTGAAACTGCCTTATTATCTTATCCTGACAAATAACCTTCCAGTACTTATTCTTTCACTATTGCTTTCAGGGAAAACAACACCCACCTACCCTCCTCTGTTATAACTCTTCCAAGTTCATGCCAAGCATTCAACAGAAAACTCTTCCCACACATTTGACAACTTCACGTAAACAAAGCACATCTTACATCACTCCACAGCTATTTTCAACCACTTACCTGCAGCCATCTAGAGAAGAAATGGCAGTTCCCATGACACCGTATCACCTGACATGAGGTGATATATCTATGGCATTTCTATCATAGAAATAAAGAATGGTTTGTGTTGGAAGGGACCTTAAAAATCATCTTCTTACAGCCCCACCACCATGGGTAGGGACACCTTCCACTTAGACCAGGTTGCTCAGAGCCCCATCCAACCTCCCCTTGAACACTTTCAGGAATGGGGCATTCACGGTTTCTCTGGGCAACCTGTTCTACTGCCTCCCCACCCTCACAGTAAAGAATTTCTTCCTAATATCTAATCTAAACCTGCTCTCTCTCTCTCTCAGTTTGGAGCTATGTATCCCCATACTTGCTTCCCTGCAAATATGGAACTATCTAGCTCTCTATTACCATTTTATATCAGAATTTTAGCTCTTCTTTTAAATAATATCAACAGGTTGCAATTATTTTCTGGTAAACAGTCTCAGGGAAGCCTACCATAATTCCAATAAGTAGTCTACCTTTCTTCCAGCAAACAAATGAAACAGCATGAATGCCTCTTTTTGGGGGGGAAATGGGGACACAGCAATTTCTTGCCCTTCTTGGCAATTTGGGTGGTGTTTTTAGCATTTGTGACAGTTATTGACTGACTATAAACTGCTTTACATTACTGTTAATGTGAAAACAGAATAAAGTGTTTCTAGAAAATTTCTTAGATTTATCTATTTGTAGATAGTTTTCAGATGTTTGGGCTAAGAACTTCTCAATACACCAAATGGAAAACTGCACACTATGAGCTCCTAGTCTGAATCATCTCCCACTGATTTTTACTGTACCTTTTTGTTCTGGCATACAGCCCATATTTTACCAGTGAACAGAAAATAGCATCTTAATCAGAGCTACATGCATATTATATTGCACGTAATAAGATAAAAACACATGCATGTAATATTACATATATATGCTATTTTTCTTACATACACTAAAAATATACACATAAACCTTTGAATTGACCTTAGTGATTTTTCAGAAATGCTATATAAACATGACTGAAATCAAGAAATCCTCTAAAATGCATATTAGAAGTACATATGAAATAGTGATTTAGAAGTGATTTCTCTATGCTCACAGATTTAAGAGTGCATTGGCAGGCTTAGATAACACTGATGTAAGCTCAATAGTTAGTACATGCTAATGCCAACTCATACAGACAGGAATTCAGGGCAATCATCCAGCCCCAAAGGAGGATAGATGTGGAAGAGTTTTGCCTGCCAAATTAGTAATGTCTCTGATACAAGCACATGAGGTGACAGAAAGGACATTCTGCTGACATGCATCACCTTTACTGGGGTAAAAACTTCCCTGTCAACAAAATTTTCTCTGCCAATTACTTATGTTGCATTTTATACAACTATGCAGCACAAATTTTTAAAAAATTAAAAAGTAGAGAAGAAAAAATACAAGCCAGGGCCTTTAACTTTCAAAATAAACCAGAATTTCTACATAATGAGGGACATAACTTTCCATATTACGTAACTCCTTGCTCTGTCTCTTTAAGCAGAATTTTCTTGTTGCTAAAGAATGAGGATTTTTTTTTCTATTGAAAAAGTTATGCCAAATTCATTGTTGGGTTCATTATCTGTTTTTAAGTAACAAATATTTAAATAATTTGCAGAGAATTTTACTTACGTGTCATTTACTTGGGCCACTGTGATTAAATTGTGCAAACAGTGAGGCAAAATGGGAAGATTTATAACATATCCTTCATATATCAAAAAACTGCACAAGAATGGCTTTTCACAATGTTTTCCTGTGTGTCAAAAATAATCCAGCCAAGCTTATGATTAATTTTTACATAAGATGTTACTGAAAGATTAAAACTGTTGTGATATCCAGGGTGTGAAAGTTAACTTAGTTCACTCACAACAAATCTGCTTTAAGATGATGTAATCCAGTACTGATTCTCCTAATTGCTTAGCCACAGGCCATAAATGTGTCAGTTCTCTCTTCTTGATTGCTACTGCAGTACAGTGATAAACCCAGTAGCATACAGTGGCTGACTAATGCTTTGGTTACTGGTCACATGCATTAAAGCAGATTAAAAGTTGTTGAAAGGTCATATTTGCAATCAAAGTTGAAGAAAGAAGGACAATGACAGTCTTTGCTTGACAACCCTTTCTGTGAAGAAATTCTTCCTGATGTCCAGCCTAAACCTCCCCTGGCTCAGTTTGAGGTTATTTCCTCTCATCCTGTCACCTGTTATCTGGAGGAGGCTGACCCCCACCTGGCTACAGCCACCTTTCCTGGGGTTGTAAGAGGGTGATAAGGTCACCCCTGAGGCTCCTCTTCTCCAGGCTACACAATTCCAACTCCTTCAGCTGCTCATAGGCCTCACTCCCTACACCCTTCCTCAGCTCCGTTGTGTTCTCTAGACATGCTCCAGCTCCTCAATGTCCTTCTTGTAGTGAAGGGCCCAGAACTGAGCACAGCACTCCATGTGTGGCCTCACCAGCGTCGCATACAGAGGAGGAATCACTTTCCTAATCCTGACCTCTTTCCTCCAATAACATAAACCGATACAATTAAAGAAAACTTAAAATAGACAAAAACATCTGGGCACAAGGTACACATCCTCAGGATGCATCACAAATGAAAGAATTACAGTTGATGAGAACTACGCTCTCTGACTTCGAATGTTTTCCTGATAACACAATTGTTTCTTTCCCTTGGAGGTCTCTTTTTAATGATAGCCTCACAGAGCTAACCAAACCTGTGTGGTGGAACATAATCTTAAAGTAAAATCTAGGTCCATTGTTATCAGTATCCATTGTTATCAGCTTGCTCAGTATCTTTATGATGCTCAGGTGTGCACCCACTCCTGTTACCTGCTTACAAATAAATCCACAATGATAAAACTGTGATTTCCAACATACTCTGCACAGCTGTTCTATGCTCAGTCTTTTCAGACTAGTGACATCCCATAAATAAGAGGTATGGGCTTTTCCTGGAAATAAATCCCAACATTATCTACATTACTGCCAAGCTGGAAGCAAATGATCTTGACTAAGCAGTCATGGATTGTAGGTAATATGGATCAAAGTTCCTCACTGTTGGGTGCAGCAGACAATCAAGCCATGGCTCCAAACAGGATGATGAACCCACATGAGCTCCTATCTCTAAGGTGAATGGGAGAAAAAAATCCTGACTTCTCAGCAGAGATTGACCTCATGCGACATATGTTAACATGCAACTGCTAGTTCTAAAAGTTAATGACATTCCTAAAACTATATTAAAATGCCTTAATAGGAAAATCATTAAGAGAGTCAACACTGGGAAGTTACACATTAAACCTCGTCTTGAAGATAGAGAGAGACTGATGGTGGAACTAAAAGTCAGTGAATTAAAATGTCAAGCTAAGATGAGTCTACAGATTCACTACCAAAATGATGGCATACAACCCAAACTCAAAACCAGATCTGGTATTTTTAGAAAGCCTACTTCATAATGTGAAAATAATTCTAAGCTAAATCAGACTGAGAAAATAATTTGAACACAGAAATGGTCACATGAAATGAAAGCTGTTTAGAATTATTTCTAATGCCCATAAACCATTTTTTTTCAAATCTTAGAAAAACCTACAGTAATTTAAAAAATAATTTAAAATTCAAGTATTTAAAGAAGAGACTGAAGCTAGGAAATGAATCAAATTTATGTGAGGAGGAAATAGATGAAAAAAGAAATCAATTGCTGGAAGATTTAAGGATAATTTAAATGAGTTTCAAGACATACCAGGAACAACAGAGGATCTATACATTGTATCCATCACAAGTCATGCAGAAGAGGTTGAAAAGTTCAATAAATAATTACTTTCTGCATTTAGGAAATAAAATAGGAAAACCTGCTCCAATCAAGTGATGAGGATATAGTACCTTTTCAACAGTATCTCAGGACGATATTCAATGACAGCTACTACAGTCAGATATTTTTCAATCCGTAGACACAAAGATAACTCATAGCTGAGAGTTTTATAACAGCCTAGTGGTTCCTTGCTCAATTAATGCTGATATTCAACGTATCTCAGAACTGCAGAGAAGTTCCAGAAAACTGGATGAAAACCAGTACAATATCAGTATTTAACAAATGGCAAATGAAATAAACCAGGTAGCTCTAACAACATTATATTGGCCCTAGATACATTAATGGGATGGTCAATACAGGATTTTTATTAATAAGAAATTAAAGGAAGACAATATAATAAATGCTAGCCTATATAGCATAATATATGATAAGGGTGTGCTGATGAAGCTTTTGTAAGGGAACAAACACTTGGATTCTAAAATAATAATGACAGAAATTCAGCATGGCCCAAACAAATAAGGTCTCAAAATGGAAGTTACTATACTGAGAACATACATTTCTCCTGAGATCCTGCAGTGGTACATTTTTGACCTTATGTCATTTAACATCTTCATCTGGAAACATAAAATCATTACAGATATAATTTTCAGATAACATAAAAGCTGATTTCAGGGATAATCACGAAGAAGACTGTTCAATCGCAAAGTGTGGTGTGGATTTCTTGATAATCTGGATGCATGAAAGCAATTTGTGGTTCATACCACCAAATGTAAATGTAAACTCACATATCCAGGATAAACAGAACTCTATGAACACTTCTGTTGTGGGACACTCAGCTCTTCAAAGGGTTAATGTATTCCTATTTGTGGGCAGAGAATATTGCCTGCAAAAAGGCATTACACTTCCTTCCTGGCTAATATGGCTGCTAGCAAATATTGGTGTAAGTGCTGAGGTCTGCACTTCAAGAGGTTTCAAAGAACAATTATGAAAGTCAGTAAATGCCTGTTTGAAGAAGAACAAAAAGGAAACGTAATAATTTTGCTTATAAAACAGAAGGTGAGAAGGGAGCCCATTGAGAATGTACAATAACCTACATGGGGGAAAAAACCCTGGTAACAGAGGTTCCTAATTAGAAAGGCAAAGTTTTTAAAAGATTCATTGGCTGAGAGTTGAAATTAACAAAAAAATGACAAAAATATAAAATATAAATTTGTCAGTAATGAGACAATAACTGCCAATTATTCTGGTGGCCTTTATGTCATTGAAAATGTCATTAACTCTTTTGGAGATGCTCTGACTTTCTTCAAACACAATTCAGGAAATTCTCAGTCTTAGAGGTTTAAACAGGGAGCTGAACTGACTGGGCACAAAAGTTCCATGAAAATGTTAACACATTGGAAAGCACCAAGGCCCAGAAAGCAGAACTCCAAATTAATAGAGAAAGTCACTGCTCTTACCATTGTCCCTGACAGGTGGCATTGACTGAGAACAATTCAGTGTTCTGGTCCCACATTTCCCTTCATCATTTGGAGACAATAGCGCTTGTAAAATATCATATATGTACAATTTTCTTATTTATGCTCAATATTCTGGCCTCATATAAATAGTCAAATTGATCCAAAATGCAGCATCTCCTTTCCTCAAAATCAATAGTTCTATTAAAAATAACAGGCTTCTATTTAAATGGCCTGGGAGGGAATGCATGTTATACCCAGCCTCCAGAAATAATTCTTTAATGTATTTTATGGAGGGGATCAAAGCAATGCAGCAGATTATTCCTTGTTCTTTCTCTAGTGGCCAAAATCTCCAATAAATATTTTTATTTTTTTCAGTAATATTAATTACTTATCCACTAAACTGTAAAGTACCTTGCACACATAGAAGTCTTACTGCTTATTAGACAAATTATCTTAATATCCCCTTTTATTTTGGGGATTTACAATTTATTTACACCTATAAAACAGGAGAACTAAGGCAGATGCCATGACCGTTACTGCAAGCCACTGATCTCCAAAACTATACTCATCACAGGCTGGCTGCCTCCGCCTATGGTCACATCCAATTTGTGATTAAGTCTTTAAGACCATGGCATAAAATATTTCAACAATCAGATTAGGAAAAATTAGGATGATTCTAATTGTAAAACTTATCACTCAGAAACATGCAACACCTAAACTCTAATTTTTCCATGGTAGATAGATGTCCAAAATCCTTTGTTTGCTTTTTTCCCTGATCTGGATGTGATTACTTTTTGCAGCTATGACAAAATATTTCCTACAGAAAAAAAATACTGTTGCTTGGAATATCAGTTAATATACTTTAAAAGGCAGTCAATCTCCTCTGTGTTATACTACTTGTAGTTCTTAGAATAAAGGCTAAAAGCTCCAGGTGACTGCTCATTTCTCTTTTTTCTTTTTTTTTTTTTTAAATCACCATCCTTAAAAAAGATGAAGAATTCTTACTAAGAGAAAATAGTAGTTGAGAATATAAAATTCAAATAAATAGCACCAACATTTTCAATTGAATGCTTGACATCAAGATCTAAATACAGGGTAAGTATTTAATCTGGTGAATAAACATGGGTTTAGATGTAGGAGTTTAACCTTAGGCATTCAGAAGGAAATATTCTAGCCATTCCCTTTAAATGCTGAGTATTTAATATTAACACATATTAAAAGTTACAGACATGCTAATTTTAACACCTACATGTTGACAGCTTCAATTTATTTCTAGTAACAGTTGGGATTTTGTTTACATTCAAGTACAAATTTAAAGTCAAGTAGCTTACTTCACTTTTATTTCTTTAGCTCCTTTTACAAGAGAGTAGCAGTCAATCCACTAAAGGGAAATGTCTTTAAAGTATCACATAGTTTTAAAAGAACAGCCTCATCATGATATCCTGCTCTCTTGCTTCAATAGCCTAAGGCAGTTTAATTATGGCAGACTTCATCTTAATTCCTATCCCTTTTTCTTCTTACCCTTTTTCCACATCTATCACAATCCATTTGAATTAGAATCAAAGACTAGAAAATGTTTACAAGACTGTACAAGCTGAATACACCTTTCTTAATCTGAAATGGTCTCAAAACCATTGTAATGTTTGTACAGGTGGGATTGGAACCTGCCATCAAGGGCTTTGGAAATCAAATGCTGAATAAATTCTTAAATTTCCTAAGTGCTTTATGTTATCAATAGCAAGAAACAATGTCACTTCATACACATCAAACATAGCTAAAGGTCTTTTTTAGCAACAACTGCTTAGAGCAGGAAAAAAGAGAGAGAGGAAAGGTAGGCAGAATCACTGAGAGCTGTATTGCTGAACTCTGCAGAAGGCTCCTTCAAATAAATATTTCAAACCTTTATATGAATATTTTAAGCATGACAACTACACATAAACACACAGCCAAAGTGCTCAAATCCACTCAAGAAAGACTATTAAGTCATCAACCTGCTCCTGACAGGATCCACTGAATATGGCAACAGTGAGAAGTCAGGAGACAGTTGGAATCATTTCAAGACTGCTAATTTAACTTGTCTTAAAACCAACCAATGCTCAACGTGTCATCATCAATGTCATCTCATTGCAGTCTGAAAAGCCTTTGACCTAAAGCAAAAAGGTCCCCAAGTGCCACCCTTCTTGTCTACTGGTTGAAAATCTAATTGGTTCTGCTGACAGGCTTGGGAATTGGTAGGAAGGCTGTTCAGTTAATCTCCAAGGGCCAGCAAAGAGCTCAGTATCCATCTCTGAGCTTTGCTCCCTGGCTGTCGTAAAATGACTCTGATGGTAGTGCAAGCTCTTATGCTTCAGCTGTCTTCTGACTTCTGTTAAGTCAAATCCAATAAAGTTTGTCACTCAATAATCTGAGAGCTACCCAACAAAACCTCTTTGATCAATAACAGCTTGCCTGCTTGCACTGAGGAAGGTGACCTATTAAAGATTAAAAACACACCTGCTGCTTGCAGCAGAGAACATCTTTTTTTACTTTTACATAAAAATTCATCCATTAAAATGAGTTTAACTGCTACAACTATATATAAATATTACATGCCAGGAAGCTAAAATAAGATTAAAAAAATATTTTAGCTATATTACCATGCTTTTATTAAATTTGAGTCACTGCTTTTCTTAGAATCAGAAAGACCTCATCCAAAAGGCCTCTCACCACCCACTTGTAACTTTTACTTTAGATGCCTCTGTACATTCTTTTTGTTTTAAATTTTCTGCCTGCTAATAGCAAACAGCTCTGTTTTAGTGACAGCCCAGTAATCTAATTTGTCTCTGCCTATTTGCTTATGCCAGAACACAAATGTTCATGTTGCCAGGAAATGCAATTTAAAATTTTAATTATAAACATCTTCCCCGCTGTTCAAGAAATTTTCTTAAACTGTAGATACACTTTATCAGGGGCTAGGATCAACAAGTGTTTTACAAAGCCCTGAGAAAGAAAAACTAGGATGATTGTTGTTATTAAATTTCTTCTAAATGATCAGGTATTAATTGAGCTACCTTATCTGATATTTTACAGAGAACAGGAGAAGGATACAGGTAAACAAAGAATGTAATTAAAGGTGTAGTACTCACTAATAAATTCCTCAAGGAGTCATTAATAAATTAATGAATTCCTGAAGGAGCAAATTGCAAACAATAAACTCGACTGACTGAACTGTCAGTGCCTGTTTGGAATGGGTTATCAATCCCCCAGAAAATCACAGAGACCCTCAGAGCAGTAAATTCATGATACATGAGGTAAGCAGTGATTGTCATGATTTGTTTAACCTGGTGTCCTTCAGGCATCCATTTAAAGGAGGAAATAGCAGCTAGAGAGTGACAAAGCAACTAGGAGATACAGATCTGTATCTTCAATTAAAATGAAATAAACATTTGTCTCTAAATTCCCTGAATTGTTAAAAAAAAAAAAAGGAAAAATGACAACAGTTCTGGAAAAAGAAAATATAAATATTTGTTAGGGTTTACTACTTCCCAATAAAGTGAAATACTACTCTGTGGATGCTGAGACTAGATGAACGTGAAACAAGAATCACACATTAGGTAAACCTACTTCAGCATCTGCAAAGTGGTCTGAAATTACAAACTGAGACAATCGGACATCAAACAATTCCCATAAATAAATCCTCTACTCTAAACATCAGAGACAGTCAGCAAGGACTACCTGTGCAAAGTGCTTCTGCAGCTTTGCAAGGCTTCTCTCCTTGCTGCTCCTGAAGGGGCCCAACAGGTGAGTGTCATGCTGCACACTGCTTTGTTGTCAGTCAAGACTCTTTTTTGCAACAAGGCTACAGGCTCTGAGCTATCAGAAACACTTGCCTGTCCAGAAACATTAAATGCACTCTAATAAGGACAAAGCCTGGGGTGTGGGTAGAGGCACCATCCAACAGTGCCTCCAAAAATGGCAACTGCACAGACTAAACTTTGAGTAGTAGATTCCCAGCGTAAAACACCAAAACCCTACAACCTAAGGCATTGATAAATGCAAGTGACAATCAAAAAATGTCTTGATCATTACAGTAGTGAAGCCTCTTGCAGAAAACAAATCTGTTAGAGAGTCACATCCTGGTGTTACAAGTTCAACAGGAGATAATGAAGACAAATGCTGTTACTATACATTATAAAATATATGCATTGTCTACAGAATATTTTAAAAAATACATATATTAGACTCTAACACAGCAAGTTGAGCTCCATAAACCCTGCCAGTTACTCATCAATTCAGAGGGTGCAGTCAACTGATGTACTTTCAGTAGGAGACATTAGAGAATATCTTCACCTTTTCCCACTATCCAAAACTGCCAGCAGGCTACACCAAAACCACTCTTCATCTGCATGACCCTCTAAGTATCTGTGAGGAAAGGACTAAGAGGCATCAGAAGACTGATATGGGAAAGAAACAAAAGATCTGTACAACTGTTCCTGTTGCAAGAAGCCTTTCCATTTCACACATTTCTAGCAGCCAGAAGTGGCCAGCTTGGCTTCTGCCTTTGAGAAACTGTTGGTATTTATCAGGTAAACACATACCATTTTCATGCTGTTAATTAGTCAGTGTTTTCTGTCCCATGTTGGAAAGCCAGAATTGTGTTAGGCTTTTAGTGTATCACAACAGTGAGGAACTTATTTATGCCCTGGGGACTCATCAAGGATCTGTGTCCATGGGATCTCTTTCTGAAGTAGTTCAGTGGTGTGTAGTTATTGATAAAGAGAACTATAATGAGAAAGTGGAAGCTTAAGGTAGCTAGATGTCTTTTTTGAACACTGGCTGGTATCAATGTCTGCATGATTTGATAGCTGGTAGATTACATTACCTCATTTTCTCCTTCATAACAAACAATTGCTATTGCTATTCATAAATACCTATTTGTGGCCTGATTTGCAAAGTTGCATGGCACTTGTAGTTAAGTAAGAGGAAGCTAGACAAAGACCAAATAAAGTGTTGTGGAATGCTAAGTAGCTTAAAAAAACACACCTTACACATGTCAACTTGGGCATTCAAAATATAGGCTGGCACTTTTCTCTGTGGCTCATTCCTCTTTTAATAATGTCATCTCACCTCACAGGGGCTTTGTGAAAATTAATTAATTACGGTTTGTGAGGCATTCAGATGCTAATGATAGCTACAATGGAAAGAAAGCCTATGGAGAAATTAATAGTTTTGAATTCAATGTAATGATTGAATGTGAACACCACATGTGGGTCACAGATTGGCCAATAAGAGTAACAGAAAACATGAATAGCTGCTCATTCACTGATCTCTGTAACTATGTACACGGAATGAGAAAGGAGTCCTGTGGTAAAAACCATAATATATATGTAGATAAATAAAAACAGTACTTCAGTACATAAACCTGAAATGCCAAGATGATAGGCAACATGCAAACAGAATTGCCTCATTTCTCAGCTTTAGAACATCAAATTTTACAAACACTTAAATTCTCAATAAAAGAGCAAAATTTAAGAAAGAAAAAACCCTAAAAGACATTTTTTTTTTCTTTACAACCAGACAACTGTCTCTGCAACATCAAAACCCATACCTGTAATAAGTGCGGACTAGTCAGTAGAATCCAGACTTTTGCTGAGAGCAGAGGAATGCCACATGCAAGTGATAAACTGAGGAACAAGGCCCTAAACTGCATCATGCAAAGCCTGAGCCTGTAGAGTGACATAAGGTGTCCATGGCTGACTCTATCCCAGTGAGGACATGGCCAAATACAGATACAGAGCTCCTCTACCTCTGTGGGAAGACGGTTCTACAGAGCAGCACATTCAGATCCATTTAAATAATACTTCCATGCAGCTTACATGAGCAAATATTAGAAATTATTTTGTAGATTTCTTGATGCTTTGTATGCCAAACAAACTAGAGTCTATAAGGCCAAATTGTGCAATCTGCTATGTCAGTGTGCAGGTGGAGTATCTGCATGGTAATTCTTCACACCTTCTTAGCAGCAATCAGAAGCAGAATTTAGTCTTATTTGATTCACTGAGAAACATTATTAAAAATTAACACCATATTTTCAAAATTGATATGTTTGGTTGCAGTCGAGACATGGATAGGCTGCATAAAACACTTCAGGGTCTGAGCTCTTTTGATATGACCTAATATTGTCATTGTTGTGTTGTTACTTATGACAGTGGCAAAATTATAAAAAACAAACCAAGTAATTCCTAATGTCCTGTTTTAAGAAGATACTGGTCAAAAGACTGGTCTAATTTTTTAACACTCTTCATATATCCAGTTTGGTATGTACAGAGCAGGGTTCTTATTTGCACAAGCTCCCCTATTCCCCCTCTACAGATACCTTCCTATTGAGAAGACTTCAGTCTAGCAATGAGTTTTCATTTTCTTGTATATAATATGGACACAATAAAATTTACATGATGCACTGGCTGAGATCTTGGTGGTCTACTTTGATTTCAGGAACATAAGTAATTTCCTCTAACCCATGTATTCTTAATGCAGTATAATTTCAAAGGTCCTTCTTATATTGATTTTAATACTGCATATTTGTTCTTCTAGCTTCTTTTGTCTTTGATCAAGGTTAACTATCCTAGTCATATTTTCAAAGTTTTCTTTTCTGATGTTTGTATTTGTAAACATTTAATTAAAATAATTAGAAGAGGTTAAGATAGTGCAATAAGTAATATCAAAATCACAAAAATCTCTCATTGAGAGAGCAAAAACACTCAGAGTGTGTATTTGAGAGATGAGAGAGACAATTAATTACATAGATAACATTTATCATAAGTTTCTATTCATCATTTCTAGTAATACAAGAACAAAAGGATAGGCAATGAAATTGAGAGACAATAAATATTAAATCTGATATCAAAGGAATTTGTTTCTAGGAAGAAAAAAACCCTACACCAAGCAAATAATGAAATTCTTATATGAAATACAGGTTCTGTAGACAGCATGAAGTCTCCCAAGTTGTTCCAGACCCCTGCTCAAACAATATATAATGCATAAAATAAAGAGAAGAACATCTGGACTCAGACCAGATACTCATCTAGACTATCTAGTCTGTGAGAGTAACAAGCACACACTGATATCACTCAAACATCAGGTCAAAATTGCAATAAACTGAGGTTGCATTCAAATCTGTAAATGGTCATTCTTGATGGAATTTTCTTCTATGGAATTGCCCATCACATTTTGAATCAATACACCATTTCAGGCTAAAAAATATCTTATGTCAATAAATTCTGTGTTGCCTGCTGGCTTTATTAGGGATTTCTTCCTATTCTTGATTTACAAAAAACCCAAATGTGCTTCATCTTCTCCTCGTTCATTATTTACATTCCTACACCACCCCCCACCATTCAGTTCTTTTTGAACTGTGGGATCCTAACTCTACTCCATGATGTGGAAATTCTTCTGTTATCCTAGTCTTCCAATTTTTCTTCTCCGTGCCTTCTCCTCATTTTCTTATGTCCCTTCTGAGATGAGTAAGACAGAGATTGTGCAAAGTACTTAAGAGACAGGTTTATCATGCAGAACAGTAACCTGATTTCTAGCATTGCTTGCTGTTTCCAAAATCACCAAGCATCTGCCAATGTTTTCTTCATGTTAGTTTTACCTGTTCCAGAGCCCAGCAATGCATATGCACACTCTGAGATGTATTTTCTGCAAATGTTCCTTTGCATTTATGGATATTTAATGTAATCCATAATTTTATCAACTAGTCATTCAGCTCCATGAGTTCCCACTCATGACAGTATAGCTGTATAGCTCAGAGTATTCAGCTCAGGTGGATTCTGATACAAATTCCCCTCACTATGAAAACCACTTTATTCTAATCTTTTGCTTCCTCTCATCAGGTACAAATTCAAAAGACCTCCTTTTTACCTGATGACAAACTGACAAATGGGCCTTTAATTCTCCAGTTTAAAATACTGATCAGCCTCCTACTCCACGACTTGCTTCTTTTAAGAGTTCAGTGATGGAGCACATGTGGTCTTGAACAAGGAATGCCTTTGAATTTCAGTTTGGCGAAGATTTGGACCTGAAATTTATCATTGCATTAGTTATTCCATTGGGGTTTTTGACCTCATATTCAGTACCATTGTACTTCCGAAAAATGCATAAAATTGTTCCTCTTTCCTCCTGATGTGTGCTACAAACTGATTTGGCAAGTTCATCCTAGAAAAATTCTACAACTCTCTCCCTTAGTCTCAAGTCACAGCTGACTTCATTAAATAGCTCTTCTTACCCAAGTTTGCATTTTTAAATCAATTACTTAGGAACCAAAATACTTTTATCTCCCCATTTAATCTGAACTGAATGAATGAGATTATTTGCTATAATCAGCTCTTCTATGACAGACTTATCAGTAAACAAGTCTCAAACAGCATCAGATCTTGCTGACCCAGCACCAGCATGATATTAGCTATCACATTCAGACACAGAGAGAAAAAATGCTAGGGATTGTCACAAAAGAGAAGGTGGAATCTACAATAACAACAAAACTCCTAGCAGCATTGAGCTCTCCAGTCATATCCAGACTCACAAATGACATGGGAAGTCATTGCATGGCAGATTTACAGTGCTACCTGAATGGAACTTCTTTTATCATTTTTCTGAAAATTTATTTGGCTATATCAGATTTTTGCAAGTGTACACTCTCTCTCTATTTCTGTAAAATGCAGAATTTTCAGGAGGAGGATTTGCATAATCACACATGAAAAAAAGCAAGAATTTTTATTAAAGGCTCTTCTAAAACATTATTCTACATTAGTTCATTTTCATCACTGCAATTCACCTTTTAGATTAGTCTTTTAACTAAATTGTCCATCTTATGAGTGCTATAACATTCTCCTGTCTATTTTTCTAAGATACATTATGCATTGCTGAACACCATTTAGAAGAACTTGTGTGCTCTTTCAGTTTAAAATCAGTCACAGGAACTGTACAACCCTCCACTAGTCACTTCCCACATTTCACTCTCTGAAGCTCTTCTGTATTTGTAACCTCAGCTCTTAAAGGAGATTATTCCAGACAATGAAGGTCTGTACATGGAAAAAAAAAATCCTCATTTTGCCAAAAATGGAGTTGTATAGGCCTGCAGAATATTGCAACTTCTTCCCATGCCTCTCACCTCTCCTTACTTCAAGCTCATACTCTGTATGAGCTGAAATAAATTCAATGAAAATCAAACAAGCCCAGCACCTTCTTTTCCCAGCTTTGAGCGAGCAGCTTTTATCTATTCTATCAATAGAAGTGTTATCTAAGATTTTCTCCTTTCCTACAACAACCTTATGCAAAACAGTCTGTAGATCCTAACAAGTCTGTCAATTTAGTCTTGAGCAGGTCCTGTCAGCCACTCCCAAAGCCCTGACTCTTTCTGGTGAGCAGGTCACTGCTACAGTATACAGTAAAGAGCTTTCCCAGTGGTGCTCTCTGGAATTATAGGAAGGATTAAAGCAGTTATAGGCAATAGGGAAAATGATCCTTCAGCTCTCAGTGGCTGTGATGTACTAACAGGTGAAAAGATGAGTAAAGCTGAAATATTTTGATTTGACAGTGACGCTCTTAGAAAACCTTTAAGCTGGAATTCATAAAAATAATCAACTCATAATAATTGTAAAAGTCTTGCTTATAGGGTATCATAAAGAAATGCTTTAGCTACATTTAAAGGCTTTAGAATACTGCCACTGGTGACACTGTACAGGTCAGATGGACTGCTGCTATCATTTTTTGCTGCACACCAATAAAGACCTCAGTAAAACATGTCTCCTAGTGCAGAGTAGGAAAAAAAGTTACCAAAATATTTCTGTTACACAAGATTTAGTGCTTGGGTCCTTTTTACATAAGAAAATGAAAGAGAGCAAGAAATACTCAAGACTTTACAGCTCACATTTCAGCTATAATTTTGAAATGCTTTATGAAGCTTTTTTATCTCACAAATGCCAGTTACCTTCCGAAATACTAATGCATTTTCTCAAAATCAGATAAAACTGTAATCTGTCTCACAGTAGAAATAAACTATGAATTTGGGACTGCTGAAGCACATCAAAACCAACCAATACCCATCCAGCAAAAGCATCCAAAAGATCCCAGGGAAAGTAAAGAATGAATGTTCACAGAAAAAACAAAAACAAGCAGAAAAAACCCACAAAACTCCCTCAAAAAAACCCAAAACACCATAAAACAAACAAACAAAAACCCCCAAAAAACCTCTAAAAGCCCCCCAAAAACACAACAAAAATAATCCCCAAACCAAAAAAAAAAAAAAAAAAAAAAAAAAAAAAGAAAAAAAAGAGGCAAAAACAAACAAACCTCCAAACCAATTAAAAAATCCCATAAACAAGAAAAGCGTGTCATTTACTACAGTCAGATATTTAAGTAGACAGTTTATATTCCAGCATATTACTGCCCTCCTGCTTATCCTTTTCTCTTTGAGTTCTTATGCTCATAAACCAAGCCTGTGTACAAATAACACTGCTTTTTACACATGTATAACAAGTATCTCTTTGTGCCTTCTGACAACTACAGAGCTTTTACACACTGTATTCTTACAGCATTAATAGACTGGAACAGAAGGAAATGTTTAAGATGCACACGGTCTGTGTTTCATCTTTACATTTTATCAGGAGAAGTGAAATTGATTTGAAAGAAAAAACTGGGGGAAAAATAGCAAAGTAGCCACCATGATATACCTAATGATTAATTGTTTTGCAAACTTTCATGATATCAGCTTCCAGTTCTCTCTGACCTAGTGGTCATTCCAGGTGACCACCAAAGGTCCACGCAGACCAGTACCTTCTTTTCAGTACTGACTAAAGAAAATAAATCACAAGAGAAGACTATAGGACAAAACCAGGCATTTACTAAAACATATTCCCAATCTCCAAAATATGCAGCTCACCAAGCTCCTGAGACAGCTGGGTTGTTTTATCATGATGCCTTTAAAAGATTAATTTTATTTATGAATTGCCCTTTCTTGGGGTAAGGTGGTTAGAATACAGTACAAGTGGAATAATTCCTAAGCAGGGAAAAACATCCCATACCAACAAAAGACCCACAAAAGCCACCAACCAAGCCCAACCAATTGCCTCCCCTGACCCATTTTTTATGATTTTAATAGTTAATCAAATAATGGTTGTCTAACTCAATCTGTTCAACAGACTATCCAGAGCAGATTTATCTTTCTGTCACGTCACAGGGCTACAAAAGCCTTGATTTAGTAATGTAATGAGCTGCAATAGCCACAGCTAAAGATACCTTTGTAAGACAATATGTCTGAGTTAAAAATACAGCAGAACTCAGGAATATGTCAAAAGGCATACAATTAATGGTTACAAAAATTCCACAAGTACTCTGAGAGGATTTGAGGGCTTTTTTCTCTGTGCTTCAGTACTATCAAGAGATTAGTTATGTGACTTACATCTTGTCAAACCTAAAACCTTTAAATAGACTTTTGAAATCAAAATATTTGACTATGTACGCCATCAAAATATGAGAGAATGTTCTACTTACTTTACATCCCCTAAAAAGGAATGTAATAGACCAGTATGAACAACTCACTTCAGTAATTTTTTAATGGATACATCTCTCTGTTGCCAACAAAAGGGAAAACTGAAACTGAAGACTTTTTTGATTCTACTTTAACCACCACCATTTTTTTCACCCTTTAATTTTCTTGAGACCCATCATGTTAATATAAAAAGTGACATTATAAATAAAATTATTTTGGATAAATTACCCAATAAGAACTAGTAGAAACTAGTAGAGATAGAGCCAGTAAAAGAAATTCTGAACTTTATTATAATTAGTCTAGATTAAATGTTTACAGTATAAGAAAGGTAAGAAAACTTTGAACAATATAAATCAGCGTGTGATCTCATTGATTATTTATTATTTTTATCCCAGATATACTGGATTTACGTAAAGAACTATGAGCTTCATTCTAAATCTTATTCAGAGCAAATGTGAGTGATTGTGAAAGTTGCATCCTGTTCAGCCCTGCCCTTGCATTAAGTGAAACAACCAGGCAGCCACAGGGTGAAACCACTGAGCCAGTTAATGTATTATAAAATTAAATTTCAAATGTGGAGGAAAAAGAAATTAAATTAACTCATTCATTCAACAGTTACAGTACTTTTTCACTAAGGCCTGAAATGGAAAAAACTGTTGCTTTACAGGAGAATCTGCAAAAGTCAAATTATGAAATTCAGAACTAGAGAGGACTTACTAATTACGACCTCATTGATATTTCAATAAATATATTGATGTTATAGAAATTAGATAAATAAAATTCAGAAAAGGAGATCAGAGTTGCAATTTTTAATATTCAAAAGGAGAAACCGAAACATTGGAACTTATTTAATTCTAGCATACATCTTAGAGAATATTGAGCTTCCTAATACTTTCCTAGTAATGAAGAGGTGGTCATCTTTGCTCTTATTCTCTTTAGCAAGAGAATTTTTCTGTAAGATCATTCAGTATATCTACCAACCTGTGAAAATATTTTGTTGTAGTTGCTTAAGAAATTTGACATGTAATACACGAAAACAGGCTGATCTGACTTGCTTGATGTCACTTTTGTGATATTGAAAAAGCACCTTTTTCATATTTTTATGGTTTGCCTAGAGGAAATATTTTAGTTATATCTTTTGAAACTATATTCTTAACTTTTTTTCAGAGTGGAAATATTTAATTAGCCTTTCCAAAATGCAAGAGATGAAAAATTCCTTCTGCAATAAGAATCATCATTTTAAGATTTTTTTTTCCCCATACAGAATTGTATCTGTAGAGCTTCACTCAGAGTCTTAATACAGTTTTTCTGCCAGGTTTGCAAATAAGACCTCTCCACACAGATTTTGATCTTTAAATCTCAAAATAGCTGAGAGATCAACATAGCAAAATCAACACAATTTAGATGAGTTAATCTGAATGAGATTATAGAGGACCCTAAAATATTTCATAGCTTTTCCATGTTCCCAACTCTTGGAAAATACATTGGGAGACGATTTCTACCTCCTGACAAACTGAGACAAAAATTGTTACATTTTTGTACTGAATACAGCTAACTCATGTTACTTTAGACTCTGATGATTCCTGTGAAAAATAAAAATGTTTTGCCATGTAACAAAGCTGACTTTATAAAACCAAAAAGACCAGATCTCAATTTGAAGACAAAATAAATAAGAATCAAAACATCAGGGGTTTGGCTACTTGCCTTCCAGGGTAGCAATTAGGGGTTAGGTCCAGCAGACAGTCTTGGGAAGGACTGGACACTACTACATGGTGCCACCACCACTGACTTCACACATGGCATGCTTGCAAATCTCTCTGTCTGGATCATTTTGTTCAGGCAGATTTTACTGTCTATAAAAGAACTGCAAGCAGTATATAAACAACTAAAAGCACAAATCAATTATTTACTGGCTAATACATATAATACAGCATTACAAGATACCATTATATTAATTAATTTGTCACCACCCTTTCTCAGACACCTGTTGAAACTTCACTAGCCACGCAAACACCAAGTGTGGCAAGAAACCTTCAGACTCCTGGAATACTTGATGCTCTTGAGTCATCATCTTTTCCTCTTGAATCCTTCAACTGTCTCACATTTTACCTTTAGTGTGTCATGATTTTACAGAATCTCAAAGCTCCTTCTGACAACCTGGTTTTCAGGTATTTCTGAGTCACAGAAATATCAACCTCTGGCAGAAGAGTTGTAGGAATATGCTGTTAGTTAACAATATTCCAAGAGGATTAACAGATTCATAAAACTGTTATCCTCCCCTCTAATTAGTCCACCAAGTTTCCAGCTGAGAATTGGCTTTTTCTTGTAGAATGGTTTATAACAGCCAGATCTTGAAGAAGAAAACTTCATTTTCCCTAATAGGTCAGTGACTGCTATTATTGTTCTTGCAAATAATGTATGTTTTTATTTCTTGAAAGACCTATATACTTATTGAAAATGCCAACTGAAATATAAACTTTATGTGTGGATGACCATATTTACTTTCTTCATTTCATGCCACAGTTTATATCTATTTTAACATGGCTTCTGATATGTGTATTTCCTCTTTTGTAGACAAGCCATCCTTCCACAGAAGTGCTTACTGTCACTCCTTCTTCATTTTGCTTTATTTCTCATCTGGCATGTTATTTACCTTCCCTGTTCATGATACACTTGTACTTATACACATCTTCAGAGCAGGAAATGTCAATTTCACATTGAGGTTTTTTCCTTATATTTGCAAAATTGTTATTTCATCTGGTTTAAATATAATGGTGCTTTGCAAAGGCTCCCTTTCTTAGGCAATTATTCTAGAAGTTACAGTAATACCATCATTGTGCACTTCCAGCAAGCCACTCACATTTTTATTTTTTTTTTTTTTAAAGGTAGATCCATTGTTTCTCACAATTAAATTAAAGTCAAAAATGTATGTTCAAAGCTATATGGAACCATCGATAGATTTTTTCAGCATAACAATAATTAGCTTATGTTTTTACAGCACTTTAAAGTTGCAAATTGCTGTGTAGGTGCTCACTATTCTTATCATGGCTTCAGCAGGAGGACTCGGCAATTAATATAAAACTGCTGGTCATCCAAATACAATTACTTGCTGTGAGCAGGTGGTTTAAATACAATGCAGAGGTAATGACTGACCTTTACAATACAATGGTATAGTCACCACCAGAGAGCACAGCCCATTAGCCAAGCACAGGTAGCTTTATTGAGGGATGTAAAAGTATTCATGGTTTCTGCATCACCCCTTGTCATTTGAGTCAGGAGGGCTTTCCCTCTGCTAATAACTATACTGCAAATCTCCTTCCTAATTGCCCTGTACACTAATAACCTTTACTGCTGTAGAAGTTCCAATATGAACTTTACATAAGAGATTAATTTTTACTGAACTGATGTACATTTGACTGACTACTATCCCTCACACACATTTACTTGCATTATAACTTAGTTTCTTCATAGTGATGCTACAGATAAAGCAAGCAAATGAGATTGTAGTTTGCAAAATTACTGCAAGAGTGGTCTGTTGGCCTGAGTTTTAAAAGTATGTATTTAGATGTAGTGATTCATTTGGTCCTCCTTGTTACCAGATGGCAAAAGTTGTGTTTGAATTTTATCAATATCTCACAGCCTGGCAAGTAGAATTCTTGAATGGCGTATGAAAAACACTGTGCTTACACAACCTATACCTATAAATGGATGTCATATATAATATGAAATGTGTAGCAACTCTACAATATCTTTACTTATATTTAAAAAGGGAAATAACCTGAAGGAAAGTCAAGGAACACTGCTGCACAAGATTTTCAGTTTCACTACACACTGACACCTGCATTCAACCATATCCACAGTAAAGAAGGATGCCATTTATCTTTTATAATAATATGGAGTTCTCTCTCAGAGTAGGGTCACTGAAATGAGTAATAATCCCACCACTGTCTAAGGTACAACCAGCAGGGTCCAGGTCAACAGGCAAGCAGACAATAATTTGCCCAACAACACTGAATTTCATCTGCCCGCAGCCTCTATCTACTGATTATACAATCAATACACCTCAGATGAGAAGAGCTAACAACTGACCGGGGCAGATCAATGCTAGCAAATAAGCGCTTCATGACAAAAACTTTGATAATTACCATTCTGAAGCCGTGTAAATGTTGTTTCTATTGTAACGACATTCATGATGATACTGCTATGATTGCACTGTTATTATAGGTTTAATGTTAGGCAATCAAGCTGCAGTGGTCTAGGTATCAACAAACAGCATCAAAAGAAAACATCAAATTGTCCCTATTCTTCTGACATTGTAGCTGCGCCATTTTTCTGTGTTAGTGGCCACAAATGAACAATAATAAGTGACAATTCAGTGAAAAATACTATTTTTACAGCTTACAAAAGTCACACAATATAGATTGATACAAGTATGATTATTTCTAGACCCAGAAGTGAAGGCACACCCACTTAAGACAGAGGATTAAAATGAATTCAGTATTGTGCTTTTTGTTTCCATGCATCAGTTCAGAGCTTTTAATCTCCACTTCAACTAGTCATAACCCAAAAGTATACAGAGCTTTGTTCAATTTATTTATTATCACTTTTCATACTGCACATTTCATTTTCCTTTCATTCCTGAAGTGCTGGCTCATTCTCAATACATTAACTTTTAGAGAAGTAGTCCTGACTGACTGTCAATGGCTATATTGACTCCAGTTAGCCTCTCGCACCCTCTGCACAGAGAAACACTACTGGGACACACTACTGAAATGTGAAGAAAAACGAGACTTCATAAAGCAAGATCATGTAGAGCTGTGGCAGCCTCAACACTGAAGCTACAAAAGACAATAGTATGTTTAATATTTCATGTTTTGGACTGCAGAAGGACATCTCAGTAGCAAAACACGTTCTCCCAATGGTCACTTTAAAGGCAGAAGCACACTCGGCTGCATAGCACCTCAAAAACATTTCAGTCACAGCAAATCATAACTGTGATATATGCAAAGATATCTCTTACGCTGGCATTTCATGAATTAAAGTTTTAATCAGGTCTTTCACAGACTAAACACAGATGCCTCCAAAAGTCTGCATGTGAGCTGTCTAAAAACTTTTAAATCAGTGATTGGCCAGATTTTCATGGCCTAAGGGAAATCACCCGTCCATCCAAGGAGCTAGAGATACCAAACAATAAAAATAAACCCAGACCTCTCACCGTCAGCAATACATGTGTGATTTGAACTAGCTTGAACTAAGATTTCCCTTTCAGCATTTCTTCCTCAAAACAACTTCTACCTCACAAGAGATTCAAAGAATTTGATGTATATTAAAATCCTTTCCTGCTCAGAAGGGCTCATTTTTATTCAGGGACAATTTTGCTGACTGACAGGTAAGCATTTGGTACTGAAATTGGACCTGTACAAGAGCTTTGCATTTCATTTGCTCCATTACACCAGTGCATGGATTACTGGGCTTTTACTTTGGCATTTTTCCATTATTTTCAGATATCTGACATGAACAAAATGACTCATCTGACAATCTGTGTAACAAATTTGTTCCAAAAAGAATAGAACATGATTATACTATTTTGTACATGTGGGTACCGCAACCTTCCACCGTAATCTGGCCAGAAATTCTAAGTGTATAAATAGTAGCTGATATTGTTAAAAAAAAAAAAAAAAAAAAAAAAAAAAAAAAGATAGGAGTGACACCACAGAAATATCACACTGAA
Source organism: Muscicapa striata striata (assembly GCA_030060385.1). Taxonomy (NCBI): domain Eukaryota; kingdom Metazoa; phylum Chordata; class Aves; order Passeriformes; family Muscicapidae; genus Muscicapa; species Muscicapa striata. Next base: position 212,862 of record JAREIS010000009.1, on the reverse strand, counting down.
GAAATGAGAATTAGTTTTAACACTACAGCTTTCAGTGTCATTTCAGTTTCTGAATCACTTCAGGCATAATACCAAATTTAATTTTTTTGTGCTGGGAAAAATGCATTAAAATTGACATAAGACTTCTAGACTGTCTGATATAACATAGCTGTTGACAAACAAGCATTGTCAAATTCTGGCACCAAAGAGTTAATAGTGATCATACTTGACTCTTTTTGTTAGTTAATATTCCTACCTCAACAACAGATCTGCTTTTACCTATCACTCTCTCAAGTTGATTTGCAGAAGGAGAAGCCAAGTATGTTTGGCCTACTACTCATGTAAACAGGGATGAGTTCATACTTCTCCATATCCTTTGATCTTCCATCATAGAATGGAATTCCAATACCATAGTTAGCTGACTTTCTCAAGAAGCTTTTTAACCATTTTATGGTAGCTCTTGCCATCACAGCACCTTCCTTGCAAATGGAAATGCAGGTAGAAAAGTCTTTCCTGAGCACTGTAATTTTACCCAATGCCTATACAGCATCAGCATGGCAGAAATGAAAACTCAGCTGTTGAGATGTGCAGCAGTCCTTCATCCTGATACAAGGTCTGCTTCTAATCATGCCAATTAACACTACAAGAATTCTTCCAGTAGAGCCACTGGGTGGACTATCATATAAATCCCTTCAGGGATGAGACAAAAAGGGAGTCAAGGGTGACAGCTGACAAGAAAATAGATATTTTACATTTTTCCCTTTAAAAAGATAGTGTTTGGAATGAATGATATATTTCTTTTATACACAATCTTACAATGTAGGTGAAAACTATCTTTTAGAGATACTTTGGGTTGTTTCATTTCCTCTCTTTACAGCAGTCCATGGCATTTAAACAAATTCCATTATATGTGCAGAATATTCTGGTGCAGTTTCCCATAACTACCATTGCTTACTAGTGAAACAATTAAAAATTCTCAAATTCTGTAAACTTCCATTACTGACATATTAAATTTAAGGTTAAGCCTTAATTTTTATGTGGAAATATCTTTATTCAGACTTCCTGAAAATTAAAATTACAACAATTCTGAAGTATCACGGACCCCTCAAACCATGCTGTTTCAAAACTACTTAATTTTAAAACTTTATTTCAAAAACCATAATTTACATAGATTGATAGTGACATAGGATATAGCAGCAGAAAACAATGGAAGCAGCAAGGGAGGAGTGCCTAATCCTTGGAGCAAATGCAATTGCATGGTTTATACAGCTGCAATTGCAGGCCTGCAGTGTGATCTGTTTTAGAGGTTACACTGACTTACAGCACACGAATGCTTGAAGCTCTACTAGATGATCCCTAGTCAGAAGTCTCACTTATGTAGGAAATGTTTAAATATCAGCTGGTTGGTTAGGCCTCCAGAAATGAACCAAAGGGAATTCTTTCAGACAGCTCAAGAGTCTATAAACCAGCCAAAATGAGTTCTCAGCCACGGATGTTTCCTCCTAAATGCTGACCTAGATTTCCAAGGGCTGAGGCTCTCTCATGGTCTGTGGGGAATGACTGACTGATTTGGTAATGCCTTTTCCACAGAAGTCAGGTCAAGGTGTAGATTATGATATAAAAATACATTAAAAAATCATAGCAAAGTCAAACAGATCTTTGCACATTTGTTCACTAGGAACAAGACACCAAGTGATCTTAAAGTAGTGCAAGGGAGAGTGAGACATTTAAATCTCCTTTGGTTCATCTTAACAGGATATCTTCAGATCCCTTTCAGCACCATTTTCTATGATCTCTGATTTTTTGCTCAGCACTCACGATGTGAATCAAGTCAGTAAAATTCTCTATTGCTAAAACAAACAACGCAGACCTACAGAATAAACTTAGAAAGCCAAAAGGCAGTAGTCTCAATGACTATATAAAATGAGTGAGTAGACAAACTCAAAAATAGATATGCATGTAAAGATTAAAATAATTTCAGCAGGCCTAGTTAATGTATTAATAGCCACTGGATTTCTTGCTAAATGAATATGGCAACTAGAACACTTTCAAATGAACTTCCTAATTGTAGTAACAGTTTATACCTGATGGGACAAGCTTTTGACTATGCCACCCTCCATTAACCAGATAAATTAATATTACCTTCTAAACCTTCCTTTGTCAGTAGTGAATGAAAAGAGGATTTCAACAAGATTATTGAAGATTACTAAGTTAAATCACTTATGACAAGATTTTAAGAAGCAGCTCAAGGTTATAAATATCACTATTTCTTCAAGCTCTCTTAAAAATTCCAGTTCTAGTCACCAGGCTTGTGAGTACATTCATTCCTGTAAATAACAACAATGTAACAAATATCTGGCATACTATACTGATCTGGTATCAGGTTCAAACGGCCAGTATCAAAATGGACAGTGGAAAATAGGTGATAATCACAAATCTAGTCCAAACAATTCCAGAAATGAAGTGGAAATTATTAAGAAAATAGTTTTTCCATTATTCCTAGGCACAATCAGAATTAATTTCCTTGCTTGTGTTTTCTCCTTTTGCAAACAGTGTATGATATATATATATAATAAACCAAACCATCCTGGTTTACTGTCATGCACAAACTGGGTGACATCAAATAGTCGAAATAGAAGAAAAGTTCAGACAACAACCATAAGAACCAGGGGAAATTCATTAAGTCCATCAATCAACCAGTAGCAAATTTTCTCCAGCCAATGAGACAGCTATTTTTAGCCAGAGTTGTAGAAATGTCCTTTTCCACTCCCACGTACAGACAGCATATGTCTTTTGCATAATTTCCATTTAGTTATGATGACTTCAGACTTCAAATCTATACTACTTTGTTTACAAAAATCAATTCACTCTTAAACCCTAACTTACCTTGGAGGCAGCTTATTCTCAAACTCTTATGAGTTTTTGTATTAACAGACTCACAAAGATAGGGCAGAAATTACACTCTATGTATCCTGCAAGAAATTTTTTGTTTGCTTAGAAAAAATAAAAGAGTAAAGTAGAAATAACTTTCAAAACATAAAAGAAAGAAAACTCTCTATGGGAGAAGAAAAAATGAATTACATGTTAAAACTATGATTTTAATAAGCCTAACTATAAGCATTTCTATGTGAACACAGGGCATATTTTGATCACTTCCTTGCAGATAAAACCACCTTTCTTCGCACCTTCTTCTACTTTCAAAAGCCTTGTTAATGAAGACACCTTTAAAAGTAAATCAAGTGGCAGTTTTACATCATTATGCAAATCCACCTTTCTACTCATTCAGATATTATCTCTTAAGACCTTTACACATGCAAAAGAGACTAATGATTTTAAATCTTAAAACTGGTCTTCAGGAAAGGACAATATGGTCATTCCAATGCAGCCCAGAAACAAAAGGCAGATGCAACTAAAGCTTTATCCTTTTTTTTCTGCTCTTAAATCTGGAGTCACATGAGCCCTTGCTAGCTCTAGATTTCCAGAGGCTGATAGTCTACTTGCTTCCCGAATAAAGGAACTCACAGATAGTCCGAAGGCATGCAAAACCTTCTCATCCCTTCTCACTTCCCTTACCAAACACAACCCGACCACGGCATTATGTTTTATTCATTTTGGCTGAATTCACTTGCTTCCTTTCTGTGAACAACTGTGAGGAATGCTGTCATCCAGACACCAGTAGGAGTATTGAGGCAAAAGCTATTTACAGTCATATGTTCTTACTGGCACAGACTCTTTGTTTATTAGTTTATTTTGATTTGATCTGTTTTAATGAGCTTTCGCAACTAATGATTCATTAGCTTTTTTATGGACTCATTCATATATAGGAAAGATATATTTTTTTAAAATATATATTCTGCTTTTGCTTTTGATAGGAAAAACTCTCAAACTAAATTCTAAAAGGATAGAAAACATTATAATATGTCCTTGAATGAGCAAACAAGATCTCTAATTTTCATTAAAACACCTTCCTCTAAAGAATTTCAACCTAAATGATCTAACTTTGTGTGACCTATATCGGGTGAAAGGTTAACTGCGAGGATAGTTTTTTTAGGATGACGAAAAAACAAAAAAAGTATTAAATATTTTCAAAGTCAGATGCAATTAAATAGAAATAAGAAAACATTCAATTTTAACATATTAGTGCTATACTACCATACATCTGTGTCCACTTTTTCTCATGAATATTTCCAATATTACATGACATGGACATAAATAATTTTAATATATTTTTGAAGAAAAGTAATTGAAACTACACTTATAAAAGGCTTATTGTTATCAAAGAAACGAGAATTTCATCATGCTTTCTCATAAAATATCAGCCAGATATTTTATTACAGATTTATTAATCTGTAACTTTCCTATAACAAGTCTTACCATGATTGTAATTTACTTCTTTATTTGGCACACAAATTTTATTAATTTAAAAGGATTATTCATTAATCAAGTATTTACCAGTCAGGGTCTTCCAGAACTCTGAGAGACTGGTGTAGAGTTCATTTGTTCAGTTTTAACAGGATTATTTTTATATCAGGTATTTATTTAAGTGGGCTTCATTATGCTGGGGAAGCAAATATTACTTATAAGGCTGATACTTGCTTCTAAATACAAATTCCAAATACTTGATATGGGAGTAATCCAGTTAAAAAAATAACCATGAAGCATCTCCATGGTCTTGATTTTACAGCATAGTCCATCAGAATCAATACTTTATAAAGGATTAATCCTGAACAAAGTAAAATCCCTAGATAAACAGTGACCTATAATAAAAAACTTTTCATTATACAGAGAAACTCAGTGAACAAAGACAAAAATTATCAATTACATGGTAGCCTGGTATACCTATGAACTAGGATATTTCCTTAATTTATCTTTTTATTTAAATTTAGCTGGTTTTAAAACTTTTTTTGCTTCCTTTCTCTAAACAGTAATTCCCTGCTAGCAACATATGTGAGTTTGCAGAATGAAAGCTGACTAGTATTTGCATATTGCGTAGACAGCTGTGACAGTCCCTGTTACTTTTATAGAGGCACATGAAAACAGAACACCCAAAATTCCAACAGAAATTATGGGGGAAAAAAAATTGTGGCAATTCTAAATTTTAGATTTATTCTTACCAAACACTCAAGCCAACTAGGCAGGTTTTCAAGACCTTTTATGGCTGTTCTGGAGTACTGTTCTGGATTCTCCAGCATGAGAAAGAAAAGGTCATACTGGAGAAAGTCCAGCAAAAGGCCACTAAGACCACAGAGAGACTGGAGCATCTCTCCTATGAGCAAAAGCAGAGAGATGGGAATGTTTAGCCTGGAGTAAAAAGGCTTGAAGTGGTGGAATCTCATCAACCTTTACAAACATCTGAAAGGAAGGTGTAAAGCAGATGGAATCAGGCTCTTTTCAGTGGTAGAACAAGAGGTAGTGTGTGTAAATTGAACTTAGGGAACACTTTTTTTACTGTGAGAGAGACCAAGCAATGGAAAAGGTCGAGGGAGCCTGTGGAGTCCTCATCCTTGGACACGATATTCAAAAGCCATCTGGTCATGGTCCTTTGGCAACTGGCTCTAGGTCACCCAGACAAGTGAATTGACTGTCTGAGAGGTCTGGCTCAAAGAGTGAGACTAAAAGGGGTTTAGGCTGGCAGTCAGTACCAGTGGGGATTCCCAGGCCCAATTTTAGGCCCAGTACTCTTTAATGATTTTATAAATGAACTGAACACAGGAATCAGATGTAAATTAATTAAATTTGCCAACTATACTCAATTAGGAAGAGCTCTGTGGACTCCTTTGAGAGTAGAGAGGCCTTAGATATCCTGGTCTGCAGGTAAGTGTCACATTGCCTTTCATTTTAAAATGTTTTTAATATACATATGTAAATTCATATTCAAAACATATACACAGCCTTCAATATAGAAAAACTCATGGTTTTGTGAAAATTGATGAAGTGAGAAACTCACTGAGTGCTTTTTAGACACACAGAGCAGCAGGATAGAGTGAGAGCGTTATCCTGTCTAGCATTACTGCCTTCATACACCTTTCTGCTGAATGCATTCAACTACAGCTAATTACAAATGTCACATGTTATTTACAGAGACAGTGCAAAGGTACCAAGTCCTCCACCAAGCTCAGCAGACATTCTTTTATCTGTGCTGGTCCTTGAGAAAGGCTCAGTTCCAGGAGTAGAACAAAGAAAAAGACAAAATTAAAGGCTGGCTATAACGATAGAATGAAGAAAGCAGGAAGATATAGGAGGCAAAAATTTGGAACAGTGAAACACAAAATTGTTCTTAGTGACATCTATAATGTCTCAAGAGACCTTTCTCCTCCATTTGTTTTACTGTCTAGGCCTCAGTGAAAACCAAACAAGACAAAACCCCACAACAAAAACAAAATTAATTTCCTAATCTACCTCTGTAGAGCAACAGGTATTCCAGACTCTGGATACTTGAAAACTTCATGCAAATGCAAATGCAAACCTGTTTTCTTGTATGAAGCTCTAGTAATAGAATTTAGCAAACGAGAAGGAAGCAGGGAAAAAAACAAATGTAAATAATGGACTTTTTCCATACTGAAAAGAGAGATCATAGAATTAATTTGAGTGGAAGAGAAAAGATATATTAAAATATGGTCAATTAAAATTTTATCTGATTTTATATTTTTTGGCTCATATTACATAACTTAAAATACTTACTAAAACTAATTAATTCTAGAAATATTATACACAATATTTTAATATTTCCAAAAACAATTCTAAGAAAGGCATATTGAATACTACCATTCATTAAACTCAGCAAGAATAATATAATAGGTCCCTCAGAAATCTACTTTTTCAATGGGGTTCATAGTTATAAAAAATATCACTGAACTTCATGCAAAACTATGTTAGACCAAGTACCTTTCTGCCCTTTCTGAAAAAACAATGGTCTATGTCTCTCATGCCCAAAAAAATTAGGAGAAATGTTCTTTAACACAATGTTCTTTAGAAGAAATATGCATTTTTCAGGGCAGCTATTTTCAGTTTGGGCTCCATCACATATAACCTGTTTTAATATAGACAGCTGTCAATGATTCACAAAAGTCAGTATTTTCTAGAAAATGCCATATTGCTATATTCATGTTCATCTTTATACATACACACACAGTAATACTTGTTTGCTAGGAAATCTGCAATTTTTTCAGATATCATTGAATGGAATTACAATACAGTAAAAATAATTTGTTTATTAACATAGCCAAATGAATGGAAATGGTTAGATACTTTAACAGAGGAGTTAGAAAGAAATAGAGACTTCAAATCAATTGGCTGATGGATTAGGAAGATTTCTAATCAGTAGCTTGCACTGGAATTGAACTTTAGCCACCTGACAAATTTAAGATTAATGCAATCCATAAGTGAGGAATCCAGAGAGAACAGACCTTGCTCCTTGAGCTGACACATCTGAACTCATTGAAAGAATCATTATAGAAGTTTTCCACATGCTGGTCTCTGTAGATTTGCCCATGAGAAGGGGCATGATAGTGGTAAATACTTATCTTTGAAGGCTGATTTATGCATGACAGTCACTATCATGCATGAGTTGCTTCATGGATGCATTATATTCACAATTCATCTTGATGTCCCATGTTTTTAAAAATGGCTTCCAAACATACAATGTAAAGCTTCCACAATTCCTGATAAAACTGTAGGTATCATGAATGCTCAGACATTTCAGCTGTTCAGGTATTCAAATTTCATTATTGTGTATCAAAAATGTGATTAACACATGGAAGTTCAGTACGGCGATCCTGTCACAGAGTAAGAAAAATTTTACAGAACAGATGGTATTTTCAGCATTATGCTAGTTCCTTATTTAAATATTGTTTGGCATCTATATCCCATTGAAACTGGCATAGTGCATCATGAGGGAGGCATGCTGCCATCTCAACATATGGGTACAAATGTTGGTTGGTAAGAGAGAGTAAACAAATCCTATGGGCTTACTGAGGGCAGGATTCCTAAAAGAAATGCTACAATTATTCTTTGATCATTCTTATTATGGTGACAGCAATGAGACTTTTTTTTTTTTTTTTCCAGAAACTGAATAAACAGCCTTTAATAATGATAATGAAATTTGGAGGTTTGGATTTACATGAAAATGAAGCTTGAACTTAACTAACTGAAAAACATCACAAAAAGAAAATTCAAGTAGCTAGAGCTGCAAAAGTCTTTTTGCTCTCTTTCTCTTAAAAAGTAAGTATTAAAATTAGTCCTATTCTGATTTCAATTTGACTGTAAATTAAAAGCAAGATCAAAAGAAATGTAGATTAGTACTGACTCCTGAAATGATAATGAAATTTGAGCAAGTCAAGGAAATCAAGTGAAATGAACCAACTTTAATTTGTCATACATTCAAGAGATCCCTATACAGATGCTGTTGACCTCTGTGGACCAAAATAAAATCTGAAGCATACAGGGATACAGGGAACAATTACAGTTTATGAAGATAGGTACCAGTTCTACCATGGTGAATTTACAGACTTGGGGAAAAAAGATTAAGTAGTCTTCACAAATTCATTATTTAATGACTGCAAGAAGACATAGCTTCAAAGGAGCAAATTTTAACCAAAATTATTGGTTGAAATGTAAATTTCCAAAGGATGAAAATATTTGAAGTTATTTAAGGTTTTAGTACACATAGTACAATTCTTAAAGCTTACATTCGGTGGCCTGAATGCCAGCTTAAGAATTATTTCCTGGTAAAAGGGAAGAAATTAATAACATTTAGTAATGATAGAGTTCTCAGAAATTCAAATATTGTCAATATAATGTGTACAAGAACTATGGGTGAACATGATAATGAAATACCAGGGTTATTCATAAAGCCGATCCAAGCTATTTTTTCCTACATCAGTATTAAAATTAGATACAGGCTTCCTACAATTTTAAGCTATAAAAGCTGTGTTCACTCATTTTTATATAATTCATTACATCATATCTAATCCTTTCAGAATAACTTTTTTCCTGAACAATTTAGGACTCTGATGTATTGTCAGGTGCATAGAGATGATGAAGTAATATGTTTTTTCTACCTCTAATTTCTCATACTTCTATTAGCAGTTCTATTTCATGTTATAACTGCAGAGTGGCATTCCAAGAGGCATTCTGTATAGCAATGCATCATCTCAATCCAGAAGGAAAAATGGAGGGGGGAAAAAAAAGACTAAGGTTCAACCCATCTTGTCATTCATCCATGTAGCAAGATGTAGCTGTGAAATACAATTCCAATCATGTATTTGTAACTTAAAAGAAAATCTAATCACACAATACTCTGAACAAAAGCAAGGCACATCTTGAAGTTAATGTGAATACTGTACACAATACAGACCTTTCTAGAGGGTTAGGTTTCTGGATGTATTTTTAAAGAAGTCAGTTATCTGTGATTTAGCCTCATGTCACAGTCATTCCAGTTACTAGAGAAAGCTTTAAATAAGAATTTCATGTACTACCTACCCATCTAACCTTGCCGGTCACACAGTCAACTCCGTGTCAGGTGTCAAGTGCTGCATTGGTCAATTACAGGCACTTGAATATCGTGTCTGCCACTTGCTGAACATGTCAGAATTCTCAGGGACTTCAGGATGTCACAAAGTTCACAATTTCAGCATATATCTAATGTTTTCTTTCAATGAAAATTATCACACAAAGACACCCTTTCTTTATAACAATTTCTTAAATGGCACATGGGGTTTAGTTGCCCTAGGAATAGATGTTGCATTATGCCGAAGTAATAAGAAAAGATCACTTTGATTATGTTTTGAAGGAAGGTGCTCCAAAGAGGAAGGAGATGAAATTGTAAAACCCTTACAAATGAAGCAAGGATGAAGGAGGACAAGTACATTGGTGAAAATGTATGTTTAATTTTAAGTTTTATGATTTTCACCTCCTTGTTTGTGTTAGAGGATTTTAATACTTGAACCCCACTTCCCTTTCCCAGAACTGCTCCATCTCATCTCTCTATTTTATCTCTAAGATCACTGAACAACTTAGGCAAAATTATTGCCCAGAATTTCCTCTGACACTTTCCAAACCACAGTCCTACATATAAACCACACTGAAGTGATTCACACTAGTTTCCAAACTTTCTGCCTAGTCTTAGACCCAACACTCTCTTCTCAACCATTTTAACTTGCCAGTCACAATCAACAGCACAATTCCTCAAAAATCTTTTCCCCTGTCAGTGTTTGTAAGTTAGCTTTTCTAACCACTCCTTTACTTACCATGCTCATTAGTCTCTTATTGTTACAAGCATCCTCCTCAATGTCCACCTAACTTTTTGTTGGAATTCAATACATGTCCATCTCCCTCATTTTACTCCTGTATGCTTTGAACACGGAGCACAACGTACACTGACACAAACTTAGTAATCATCCTTATGCAGCTATACCACACAGTAACTGGTCTACTTGCCTCCTTTCTTTTCCAAGGAGATTTCTGGATTTCTCTTTCTTGAGCTGTTAGTTACAGGTAGAAGAAACTCCTGCCAGATATTTCAGTATCTTGCTGTGGTTGCAATCCCAAAAGACACAGACAAAGACCTGAGTCTTCCTCTCCAATCCAAACCAATCTCCCTTCCCCAGCCAGGATGGAGAACACTGGCATTCTCCTGGTCTACAGCTATTAATAACACAATATCATGCCTGTTTTGAGTTCCCAGAATTCTCAGCATCAAGCATCACCCGCTCACACAGATTAAGACTTTAAAATTTCTTTTTAACATGAGATTTTTCCACCTCATACATTCTGAATTCATTTCATAGAGTGTAACATTTGACAATGTTCTCCTTCCATGAAAAGTGCCACAAAAAGACACGTCCTGCCAACATTTCTTGTTAAGCTTGAATTTTTTTTGTTTAGTTGCATGAGTAGCAAAGCTGCATTATCCTAAATTAACACAGAGACATAGTATACTTCTATTACTTTGCAAGTGAAAAAGTTCAAATTAATAATTAGGCCAAAACACAAGAAACTTGTAGTGCACATTGTTCCTCTAGTATTACATTCATAATGGTGGGAAAGGTTCACAAAGACAACTGCAGTTTCAATACATCCTCCATATGAATTTCATATGACTGATTTTGTTATAATGTTTAGAAAACTGCATTCTTACTGAAATTGTGTACATATATGAAAATAAGGTGATACTTAGAAGAATAAGTTTATAAAGCTACAGGAGTTTCAAAAGTAACTATAAAATTTATTGTAAAGAATGAACCAATCAGAAGACCAGAGTAAGGTCTATGATGAGGTACGCATCACCTCACAAAAAAAAAAAAATTAAAAAAATATTAAAAAATGCAAGACTTTAAATAGCTACCAACTAAAAAAAAAAAAAAAAAAAAAAAAAAAAAAAAAAGATTTTATCATGCCATTTAAGAATTTATTACTTAGTTTTCACTCGGGTCTTATTCCATTACAACCCTCTGAAATCAATGGGAAAATACTATCACAAATGATAGTTGGATTTTCCATGCTCAATAATTTTGCTTGCAATTCTGCTCATCCTCATTCTAGTATAACTCATTCTCAATCATAAGTGGTTTAAAAAAATACATAAATATTTGGGGTTTGACATGATATCTTCCTCCCATCTGCTCAAAATAAACTTGGAACTAAAAAACGTCTATGACAACATTGTGATAATAACTAATGACACAATTGCAAAACAATGTGATATTTTATTGAATTAGTGAAAGGCTTTAAATCAGAGGGCAACTTCTAGGGCTCATTATTTTACCAAGAAACCCTTGCAATATTTGCTGGTCAAAATGTGTTCTATGGCTGCATGATGCTAAACTTAAACTATCTCGTGAAACCATGCCCGATGTTTGTCTTTGACAGCAAATTTTATAACAACGAAAATTTTACTTTGGTATGATACTGTCAAAAAAAAAAAAAAAAAAGAAAGAATGTTAGGTGGCATTATTAAGAGCTCTTATTGGAAATAGGAAACAAATTCTGATATTTTGACAACATGGAAGATTTCTGCCTCTCCTTGCAAGCAGATGCACACTTGGTACATACCGCAGTGCTAGCAAAGACATTAGAACATACCTGTGAGGGATGCTGCACTCACACAGGTCCAGCACAGGAAGCAAATGTTTGACATTGCTGAAGATGCTTGATCACCAAGTGACTACTAGAATTATCCTGGAGATAAGCAAGTCCATAGTCTGAATTTATGGGCTATTGAATTCCTATTTTTAGCAGGAAATAGTTAAGTAAAAAAATTACGACAAGCCAAAAAATAAATTACATTCTCCAGATACTAGTATTATTAATATAATACTGAAAAGGTTTCCTGTGAAATAGAATTAGCAGTAAATCAGTGTGTTTTGCAAGACTAACAAGAAAATTCACGATACAGTCAAATAGACACTGCATGTGTGACAAGGGCATGTGTAGAAGTGCACTTCTTAAACCCATCTATAAGCAAAGCAGAAACCAAAACCAAAAGGGAAAAAGAATAATAGACCAAAAGAAAAAACAAGGCATGGCACTCTAAATTGAAGAAGGCAAACTAATTTACATGCTCAAAAAACAGACCAGAGCAGCAAAAGTAAACTTTATAAAATTTTCAAAGTACCACTAAACTTTGTCTCAAACAGGCATTTGTATTTAGAAATATCTGCTGTGTATAAGTACCCCTGATCACAGCATTACAAAGTTAACTGCAATGGAGACTACTACTGACTTCAAAACCCATTAGAAGTTTATACATTAGTTTAGTTTATTAGTTTATACATTACCAAAAATGACTGCTAAAATTTAGTTTGTATTTTAGTTTATGAACATGCACCGCATCTGCTGAAGTTTGCCTCTAATTTACAAAAGAGAATATTGACACAGTTTTTGTTCCTATTAAAGAAGTAAGTATCAATTATCAAATTTAAAGAGTTGTCTGAATAGGGAACATCTCAGCACTTGATATAATGGACTGCCTGTGTATTTTCTGTTGCTTAAGGGTTCAAAGAAACAACTCCAGAATTAAAACTCTGAGCTGCAACATTTTGAGCTTAGGAAAGACCTGTGTGCAGCAACTACAGCATTTGCATCTCTAGAATATGAGACAGGAAGGTGATATGTAATAGTAACTGGCAGCAGAATTACCCTGTAAATAACATTCAATAAATTTACAGTGTTCTGTAAAAATTTCTCTGTAAATGCAGTGTAGTCATCTGAGAGGGGCCGTTTCCAGTGATCAGCTCTTGGAAAGGTAACAGGCAGAGAGTACTTTACTCAACTAGAGAAAACATTTTTTCTAGAGAAAAATTACTACTGTTAGCTTCAAAATATTAAGAGAACCAACTTCACACTGACAGACATGTAAAAAAAATTCTTTATCATGATTAATGCCACAGTGACTAGTGATTTAATTGGAAATGGCTAAAAAGGCTTTTCTCCATCATAAGATGCCTTGGATAGATAGCTGGTCAGAGTCATTGACACTCAAATTTTCCTGAAATGTATTGAATCTGAAACTTTTTAAACTAAATTGCAATCTCCTATCCCTCCCACGGCATCCTGATCCTGATGATTATTACTGCCAGCAGAAAATCTGCATGCAATGTGGAATGTAAAACTTGGAAACATACCAAGCAAAGACAATATTCTACCATAGAGAAGAAGATATTTTCTAAAAGGAGAATGCAAAAAATCTATCTGAACATATGAGAGAAGTTTGTAAATGTGGTTTAATATATCCCAGGAAAAAGCTGCTCATAAAAGAGCATTTTTAATCTTAAGTTACTGGCAGAATCAGTGCACATCTTGCAGCTGTATTATAAATAAACTTTAAACAACCATTCTGAAAGTCAAGGACATGGCCTCAATGTTACATGTAAGGAAACAGCTACTATAGAAGAAAGAAAAATATCAGCTTTGCTCCTTAAAGCACTGCAAAAGTTAACTGAGAAGTACTACCGGAGAAGAAGTCTTCAGAAAAAGACTGAATGGTGATGCAAAATCTCAAACTTTGCCTCAGGATATTGCAAGATGAACACGAGGAAACTCAGAGATAAACACAGTGAAATTGCCTACCAATTCACAATGCTTGCAGATTAAAGTGAAAGAGAAAAGAGAGAATCCATAGTGAAGCAGGCTTGTTTGCACTTGACACACAACCATCTTCTGAACCAGATGACCAACAGACATGGGAACACGTGTTACAATGCTGCCAAGCTCAGCAAGACTCATGGCAAGCATAGTCACAGAACACTAAATTGCTCAAAGACTTGTTCTGTTTATCCCATCTGTATTCCAATGTTTCTAAAAGATGTGAAAAGAAAGTCTGGGACTGCTTCTCTTCCTTTTCAGACATGGGAAATGCCTCATCCCCAAAGTTTTCATAGCAACACTATGATCAAGTGGAAAGGGTCTTGAGGCAATGAAATTTGGAAGATCATCTTCTTCTTTAATATTACCACATTTACCTCCCATAAAAACACTGCACTCAGGCACATGGGGAGTAAGACAGAAGAGCAAAAAGAACTTTAAACACAGGCTTTTTTACTCATTCAGTCTTCTGGTGTACTACATCAACTTCAGAGAAAATTAAGCGAGGAAAACATTACAACAGCCCAGGGACACTTCTACTTAAATTTTGTGATTACATTTTAAGTGCTCTTTGTCACAGATATCATACACTGATTAAATCATTTCATGGCTGACCCCTACTGACTATGCTAAGCGAAAAGAGAGGGCTATTAATAACTACCCATTTCTGACAGCTGCCCAGGGGCAATGTAGCCTTTTGCAGCAATAAAATGACTCCCCAGCTCACTTACTGAATGCTAAATATTGATTCATATTATGAGTGTTGTCAAACACAGACTGCAGTTCTGAAGATCCGTACTGGCAGGTCATCAGGAATAGCATTAGCAAATGTCAGGTCAGGAATCAAAGGGCTGCTGGACTCTTTAGGGATGAGATTTATCGATCCCATAAAATGTGAAACAGATCAAGTACTTGTGATGATGGAAACGGTCATGGCAGAATGAGGCTGAGCCTAGTGCAATGTGTATTTCAGAAGAGAATCATCACACAAAAAAGTTGACCATTGAAAATAAATTTTAAAGGTTGAGATGACCATGACAAGGACAATGGAAGATGCAAGCCCATTAAAGACCTTTTTAGGGCTAAAAGTCAGACTTTGAACATGCACTTGACCAAAGCCATATATATCTAGCTTGCTCACACAGTAGACCATACTACTGGTCTTAAGCATCTGTTTAAATAAATATTGGTGTTGTTTAGATCAAGTAAATGAGTACTACAATCAACAGATAAAGCCCAACAAAACCAAGAGGTCTATGACAATTAAGATGATCTCAATAAGATAAGGTAACGTCCTGTGTCTATGATTGTTAGAAGCACATCCTGAATTCCAAATAATGCCAAAATTCTTTAATTTCCATTATTTCACGCTTTGCCATCAACAGCAACATTTTATTTAATGAAAATGTATTTCAGGACTTCATAAGACTGTGAGCTCATACAGGCTGACATTTTATAATGTTTTTCCCCAGCTATGAAAAAATCTAGCATCAAGTCATGGAGAGTGACTGTGGAATATTGCATGTGGGTTGAGAACAGAAAAGCCTGGAAGCTTGCTTCTTCCTTAAATTGAATACTGCCATTTCTTTCCTTTTTATCCTTTCCCATCACTTTCTCTTAAGTGAAACACTAGTATTAGATCAGTTCACAATATGACAGGCTTACTTGTAACAGAAAATCTAAGTAAAAGGACAAACAAACATATATATATATTCCACGCAGCCAGAAATCTTACTGAGGACACAGCTGTAGCTAGGGAATCCCAGACACTGAATGGTGCTGCTGCCCATGGCAGGAGGCTGGAAACCAGGAGATCCTTAAGACCCCTTTCAATCTAGTCCAAACCATTCTATGAACCTATATAATATTCAAAGAACTCCAGTCTAAAACTGAACACTTATTTAAACGGAGGAAATTATACCAAATTCTATACTATACCATACAAAATACAGTATAATTGTATACCATACTAAAACTATACCATATTCTAAACTATACCAAGTTCTTATCAACTAATATCAAATTTTATCTTTTCTTAATGTTGATTTGACCACCTTGGCCAAAACGAGTGTTTTTAAATTAATGAATAAATATTCAAATGAGTTTTCAATTATTTGAAACCACTTCAACAGCTATATATGATTTTTTTCAAACATGTTTCAATTTTTGTTGTTATTGTAAAGTTAAAACAGGCAATTTTTCAATATCCAGGACACTATTAAGAGAATCTCTATAAAGAAAAGCCTCCATTTAACATTTGCTTTGGATATCTGAACAGTAATTAGGATGTCTGTAAAGAGAAGAGTGTTCCTAGATAATATCCCTGCACACTGTATTCCCTGCATTGTATATTCTCTTTCAGAAAATCAGAAATCAAATCACAAATCTAAATATACCATTTGATGTTTATATAGGACACAAGAATTCAATAAAGGATGGTAATTACAAATAATAGACTTGAAAATTAATGGTTTCAACAAACCACAATTTAAAAAAGAAGATAAACACTGATGATTTAAAATTACAAAGAAACTGCTTGAGAACCTAAGATACAGTTATTAATGGATAAATAATTCCAAAAGAAGGCACAAACAATACACTGTATTTAAAATTACTTAAAATCAAAATAGGATGTAAATCCATTTTAAAATTAATTACTTCATTAAATACATAAAATTTAAAGTCAGAAACAAATCGTAAATAAGTTAACCATAAACTGTTGAACACAGCTGTAGCTTCTATGACACACATGGACATTTTGATGCTAACAAAGCCGAGTTTTTACCTTCTCAGTCCTGCAATTCTGACTAGTGTATTCAAGAAAAAATACAGGAAACACCTAGAATCGATTTCTGACAGGAAAATTATTTTAGTATTTTCAGAAGAAGACTCTAAATAAAATGTTTTCCCTTAGAGAACATAGTCGCATCAAGAACGCTCTTGAGGAATTCATCTTAGTGACTGGGTCTCGTGACTATCACTATTACAGAAAATATCCAGCGATTTATTTCACCACTGGCTTCAACTAATCTAAGGTGGTATCACCACACAAACAGCACTGCTGGTTCTCCCTCCTTTCCAACAAACATTTCTGCCCACACAGATACATGCTAAGGTAGAGCAAGCCAAAAGATGTTTGTGGTGGTGTTTGGAAAACTGATTCTTTTGCACATCAAGTTCCCTGAACTTACTCACTTTGGGTTTACATCAGGTAGGGATGAAGGGACAGAGGGCACATGCTGATAGTATGAGGAGCAGGAATTACAATGTTCTAGAAGAAACTCACAGAGCAGTTTAGTTGTAATGTGAAATAGCTCTCTCTGTGTCCAGTACTGTGAGTGAGCAGTAGTGATCGATCACTACTGCTTATTAAGGGAGGTCCTTTTCCCTCCCAACCCATCCTTCAGCTTTTCTCCTTTCCTGCTCCCCACTGACTCTATCCTCTGAAGCTCATCGTGTTCATCCCACTGTAAGCCAACTCAATTCACTAACAAAGAGCAAATCCATACCAAAACAAAGCAAAACAACCAAACAAGAAAAGCAAATTATTTCTCTGCCATTTAAATTATTTGGCTCATGGTAAGATCCAGCCAGCACAGAGATGGCACAGAAATGTCAAAAAGATGGACTACTGGTGAGAGGCAGGGTATGGAAATCCAGGTAGTGGCAAAGCTGTGATCAGATCAGTCTCAAGTAACTATGGTTTCAGATTGTTACAGTATTAGACATACAGGATAGGACAGAAAACCTAATGAAGATCTGGGGATACTTGGGGAATTATTTAGGAAGGGGTCTTTATGGCTGTAAGGCTCTCATTTCCCAGGTTAGCCAGTCAGAGCTGTACTGATACTGAGTAAACATGAGGAGCTCTGCAGTAACTCTTGGGGCAGAGCCTACCTCTGTTGTGCACCAAAGCAGACCAAGCATAAATACAGCTGAGGAAAAAGTCTCTGGTCTGTATTTCAGCACATTAGCCACTTAATTTCATAGCAATATCTAAGTTCCCTCTTCAAGCTTAGCAGTCTTGGCTGAAAGTAAATTTTCAAGTTGCTTCTAGGAACATTCAGATAGCCTCACTTGTCTTCAGTTGAGTAAGCAAACTTTTGGCATGTACTACCTTGAAGACATTATTCTTTGAAAGGTAGAAAACTGTAAATAGATTGCAGCCAGTTAAGAATCAATAGGCTTAATAAAGTAGGCATGTCTATTAAAACATGTAACTGCTAACATTTATTTAACTTCAAAAGTTTGCAAAAATAGACGTCTACTACTACACTTACTTCACATTCTTGCAATATTAATTCAAATGTGTGTTTCCATGAAATAATTTATTCACAAATGCTTTTTATTTTTTTATTTTCATAAGTATATTTTTACAAGTACTCATAGCCATAAAAGACTTCCACACTTCCTATTTTCTACATAAAGTTTTTGGGGGCTCATTTTTATATTTGGTGAATATGAGAGAAGACATACATTTTGCTCTGGCATATTCTTTGACATTTGTTCATGCTTTTTTCCAGTTTCTTGGACATTTTTCAGTCGCATGAAGTATTGAAGATAAAGAAAATTTCCAAACCATTTTTTCCCTCTAAGTGGCAAAAGAATCCCTTAAGTTAGAGCACACAGAGGTTCAATTTTAACATGAAGATTTAACTGCCAAGTTTAATTAGTACAAAACACGTGTATTAACATTTTTAAGAACCAAATATGACCCATGTTCAAAAAAGAAGGAATTTTGTTCAACTGACTATTCGTAAAATAAGCAACAAATTCCGTATTACAATGAAAGCCCTTTAACTGCTGTATATATTCAGATGTGACTTTTATTCATTGTATCTAGACAGGATACATGAAAATAGGAGTAAGCTTGCCTACAGTTTTGGTTTGGTTGTTGTTTTGGTTTTTTATTTTTAGAAGTTGAAAAAAGAGGTCATATATATATACTCACTCTTTTAGTCTATAAAGGCAAAGTGCACCATTTCTTTTTGCCAGTTATAAGAACTACCTTTCAAGAAAATAAAATACCCAAGTGACTTTAATATTCTCTGAATTCTGATCTCTGGCAGTCATGAAGTAGTACAGTAAAGTACACTGGGGAAACTATGTAACAAGTAAGACAATAACAAATCACTCAGGTTTAACTTGTTAAGTTACATTTAACATGGCAATTTTACATAATCAATTTTCAGATAATGGAAAACTAGTCAATAATTAATATGTCTTATATAATGGTGTTCAACTACTTTATAGAAACTGAATAAATATTTTAATTGCAAAACACAGGCCACATTCAGTTGGTTTTGTATTAGCATGAAAGAAACAAACAAGAAATAAAGAGGCTACAACTGTGCTTGCATGTCAGACAGCATTCAAAAATATAGAGTCTAAACCTACCATTTTAATAATTCTTTCCAAAGATAAAAATCCATTAAAAAGCAAAACATGTCAACATATTAATTAAATATTTCATAGCCAATGTAAAGTTATGCAGTGTTAAATTTTATTTTTTATGGTATCACATTCACCACTGATATGCTCTGCAACAGATAATACATTCTGAATTTTTCTTTGTTTATTAACAAGCCCTTGTAATTAACTTCCTTTTAAATCATAAGTATGATACTATTTTAATTTCCCTCACATTCTCTACCCTATCATTTGGAATCACATTAAGCTGACTCTTAGCAGGCCACCTGGTGTAATTCTATGACATTGAAGGGAGCTGTTCTGGTATGCAAGAAACACTGACAGTCTTCTGTGCTGAAATCCATTTCTCTAACTGATGACTGGGGGAAATTAATTTTTGCTATTCATAAATACCTGACAGGTTTAATGTAAATGTTTTGAAAAAGACCTCAGCATATGCTGCACATACATTATATATGCAGCAGTGCACTGGAATATTGTATTTCCAACCCGTTCAATTTCTAGATCGCTACTGCTGAAACTGTTGAAATTTCCCAAATTACTTCCATATTGTAATTTTCTCCATATACATATAGACAAAAACAGAGGGCTCCATGAAGCCTTTCAGTAGCTAAACCCACTTACATTTAAGACAATCCATTTGATAGAAATAACATAGAAAAATATGTACTATACCTTGCCTGATGAATTAAAAAGAAATGAGTTGCTTATGCATATGTGATCAGACACCAGAGGGAATTCTACTACCAACCTTCATGACCAAGAATACTTTCTCATGAAACACATTGATCACCATGACCAAAAAATTATCATCACATAGAAATGAAAAATTATTATAGTATATTAATTAAATTTATTATATTATGCCAAGAAACAGAATTTATTATTGATAATCATTATCATCAATTTAATAAAATAATGAAATTTTAGCTGCAATTTAAGATGTAGCAATCTAATATGATCCTGATTTTAATTGAAGATTCCATATATATTGTGTTAAAAAAAATTTCACCCTATTTCTGTGTTTCACCTAAGCTCTGACTAATTGTGGGATATAGTCCAAGCCCTGGAACAACACATAATGGTACAACTAAAGATAAATTAGAAGATAAGAACACATAGGTAAAAAAAATCTTATTTTGACTGATCAGAAAGAAAAGTCCTATAAGCAATATCAAATATAACTTAACAGAATAATTTATCAATACAATGTCTAGTACATGATATGTTTAAAAATCTACTTTAGTAGTCTGTTTTAATAGACTATAGCCTAGTAGTCCCATAATATTAAAGCATAACAAGAATATGAGACTTACTTTTTCATCGTATTAGTGTTGTGAACACTCTTTTTTTACATGGGAAGCTATAAAAACTTCAACCAAGAATATATAAAATACTTCAGGATTTGAAGAAAATACTGGATTATTTCCCAAGTGCTCTGTCTAGAGGAATAAATACCTCTGAAGATGAAGAAGCTGCTTTCCTAATTTAGATCAAATGAAAATGGTAAACCAATGTACATTTATGTGAGTACAATTGAAGTAACTGAAGTACAATTTCAGACCATGAGTTTTTGGAGAAAAAGAACACAGCTTCCCTTCAGTGCAATTTATAGCTGTGTTTGCAGTGGGAGATAGAATAATGTTTTGCTCTCTCCTCAGCAGCTTTGTGATACTTGCAATTGGTTGTCAGTCAAAGACAGTCTAAAGACAGTTCAGTTTCTGGTGAAAATACACTGTGTAAGTGGCTTAATAAGTCTGTGTCACACAGAGAGTACTTTAACAGCCCAAAGTGAAATGCTAAATCTGTCACACATTTCATATGACTTTTTAATTACTCAAACGTAAGTACACACATTTTTTAATAACAGGCTTTTCTCTGCTTCACTTGCAAAAACACAAAAAAGCCCAAAATTTAAACTCTAAATATTCAAATATTTAGAATAACATTAAATATTCTAATTATTCAAATATTTAGAATAATGTTACATGAATATGTATACCTATGGTAAACAGTAACAGTCCCTGCTGGTTACTGCAGGAAAACAGTGAAAAAAATGCCATCTTCTTCACTAGAGCACAGCATGAGAGTACAGGGCCAGGAGTTGAACTGGCACACACATTTCTGATTTTCACTAAGGAAAGTTCATCTTCAGCATGGGAACATATTTTCACAACCACATAAATATTACAGTGAACTGCTTTTATGGAATGATTTTGTATTGATTTAGTAAGTATTCACAAATTGTATTAACTACTTTTAAAGGAGAAGATTACCAAAGAACTGCACAAGGTCATCAAGGCAGGTGAGCATTATCAGACCTCCTCTGCAGGACAGTGGAACTATACAAAGGATCATAAAAAATGGCAAAGCTACCTCTTGAGAAAATTTTTTCTAAGTCAGCTTTTTAGTTTTTTCTGTATTTAAACATTTTATCTCAACCAGTGTTATTGGCAAATAATCCAGTTCAACTCACTAAACCTGCAGAAGGATAAATATTTGATTGCCTAACAATTATATCCACTGGTTTCTCTGATTCAGACAACAACATTTACAAGCTTTTAGCCAGTTGATTTAAACCACAGATGACTTAATTATCCTATCTAACATCTTTCCAAGTTTTTCATATTCCTTCATGTTATATCATGACACATACGAAAAATATCATAGTCATATACAAAAATATTCAAAGCAAAAATGCCAGTGACAGTGCCTTTCCCCAAGTATTCTCCATCACTCCTTACATTCCCATTCAGTGTTCTACACATCAAAACCTTTCCATTTGTTTTCTGAGCTACCAAGTGTTGCAATATTACACTCCCATTTGCAAGGCCTCTGCATAAATTGGGGACATTTCATCTGTATTTCATCTAAACATATTCAAGGTAGCTAAGGGGTGTATATTACAAATTAATGCAACAGGACAGCTGAGGATACATGCCTTACATTTAATGATATAATGTTATTGTTAAAAGAAAAAAAAACAAAAAAATCCCCATCCTTCTGAGGTCTTTCAGATTATGAAAAGGGAACTCGTATTTTTTATGATGGTTACAAGATCATCATTGTTAGTAATGTTTATAATTAAAGCACTTTTGGAGAACCAGATTCCTGATATCATAACAGTCATTCTGGAAATAACTTTTAATAACTATAATGTGTTTTTCAAGAAATAACCTTTATTAACAATAATGTGTTTACCAAGAATTTCTGAAAATACAGGATCATTTCTTCAAAGTATGTCACATAGTGACTATAAGGGAGACTTATATACAACAGATTTTAAAAGAGCAAATAAACATATGTCCTGACTAAATTTGAGAAAAAAACACCCCTCCAAAAAAAGAGAAACACAAAGTTAAAATCAACTGTACGTGATTGTTAAAATAAAAATCACTTCCATTAAAACCAAATTAGCATAACTTTAAGTTCATGCTTTAAGAGAAACAGCATATTTTCATGACCAAATTAATCCCATTAATTCTACTAACTCCTAAGCAAGCCATGAGATACACTTTTCTTTTTTATTTGATTAAGGTATTATAGCATAACAGTGCTCTTTAGAAAAGGTGCTGAAATTAACACGTCTGTTCAGCTTTTCCAACCGATTCAGGAAGATGCAGAATCCTGGTCCTCAGACAAGAGCTAAGAAAGCAACACCATTGCCTTACCCAGAAATCATGCAACGGAGCACTGAGTAACCACCACACCTTTCCCACGAGCTTTCACCTGTCTGTGGACACAAGCCAGAAATGCCAACTCAAAACTGATTTCAGCCCTTTCTCACACAGCTAAGACTGGAGTGAGTGGTGCTTGTTTATGCTTCTAACAATGCTCTATCCCCATTTTCTTTGGAAGCTCCATTTTCCTAGACATAGCACAGGCAACAGGCTTTTACAAAACAAGCTAACTTACCTTCAGAAAAAAGGAAATGCTCTCACATACATTGTAGTTGCTGAAAGTAAGTAAAAAAAGCTTATGAACTCATAATAAATTTTCCTAGAAAGTTAGTAGTGCCACCCAGGGAGGATCTGAGTTAGGGCTAGGCAGTCCAAGATCCTCCTGATGTGAAGTTTCAAAATACCAGTGGACCACATACTATGAAATACCTTAGGGTCTTCCCCAGAAGTGGCTTCATGTTGCATCCCCACAGAGGTGTCCTACACTGCTCTTAGATACTTAATCAAGATTTCTGCTTAGTCAGACAAATGCACTCCACCTAACTCAAGTGTTCTCCTTGCTATTTATTTTTTAACCCAAGCCAATTCTATCTAGCGATGTGAATGGCATATTCAACTCTTGACAACTGCAAAGACCTCAGGATTGTCCATCACAGGATTTCAAACTTATTTTCTGGAGTGGTCAGTTTCATGACTTGCCTTTGCTGCTATGCCTCGCAGCCATCATACAGACATGTAATAAAACTATTTCAGGTAACTATTTTTGATGGTTTATTTTGCCAAGCATGACCAGTTTTTTACAAACAGCAAAAGGTGTTGTATATACCTGCCCCCCTGCACATCACATGCTTAGCCCACTGTTAGCTCACCTGAGTCTCCCCTTTCCCTGTGCACTTCCCTTTCAAGCTCTCAAAACTGAGGATCAATAGTGACATTCCAGGATGATCTGACAACTCACAGTGGTTCATTTACATGATTCTGAAGGGCAGACTAAATAAATTCAGCCCAGAGCTGGACTCCCTACTCTAGCACAGGTATACAAAGACCATATTTAACTGCTGTGGATGGTCATTGAACATAACATAAACATAAACGCCCTCCTTACAACATGCCTCAACACTGCAGGATCTTTGAACCTTTTCTACAATTAGGCAAACCTCATACATTTTCTACTTAGTCAAAATTTAATATACTGGAAATTTTGTGGAACAAAAATAGTATAAATTACATAAAAGCCTACACAGGAACTCTTTCTTTTGTAATAACACACTCAATTCCTTTTTCATTTCCATCTATTACAAAGAATCACAATGTGACTACACAAAACCACAGAAAAATGCTTTTCCCTTATCGTTGGCCATAATTAAGGGGGGAGAGGGAAGACAAACTATGAAAAAAACCACAGGAAATAAAGAGAAAAGAACAAGATAATATTCTTCTCATAATGGAATCTTAAACTGTATTTTTTTTTTTACTACTTTGCTAGAAAAGCACAAACCTGGAAACAACACAGGATGTGTCTTTTCTTTCTTGTACATACATATGCATTGACACAGAGATACAGGTGAAACCCTAGCTCTAGATGTAGCTAATACAAGTGCAGAATTTAATTTGAATGTAACTCCTATCTACATCTTCACAATAGCAAAAATTCCAAAGCATGATCTCCTTAAATTCACACAACATATGGAAATTAATGGATTAACATTTCCAAAATGCTTTATTGCTCTATCCGTTTTAGAACACAACAGCTATAATACTTCACTTTTAAAATATCAGGATCCCCCAAAAAGTTTCATGGTAAGATAATAGCATTGTACGTAAAATACATAACATCCAGTCATATTTCCTTGTGTTAATGAATCTCTCTTAAGTGACTGATTACTTTATAATAGAAGGTGTATCTGCTTCTCAGTAGCTGTGTTTGTTTATCCACACAAGAAAAATTTTGGCTTGAGAATCAGCTGTGAAAGAAAACATGCAGAAGGCATGTTCTGCACTGTGGTAGAACAGGGGATGAGCAGTCCATTTAGGCAACTGAATTACTCTTTCATAAAAGAGAAACTGCACTCTCTGTTTGAGCAGAAAAGAGGTTCTAAGAGGTTTACAAAAAATTTGCAAAATATGGCTTCTAAAACTGTTTGATATGAAAGGCATATTGGAAACCATATGATAGTAAAGAGACAAGACAATTGGTCACATTAACACCAGAGTAAAAGCTATACAGGAATAATAAAGCAATAAAGTAATTGTGCAAATTGTAAAAGAAAAACAACTTCTCAGGAGTTTGCCAAGAAATTGCAACAGCAACAGACAGCCAGTATAGAAAGTCATTAGTAAAGGGAAACAAGAATATATGGAAAAACTCTCTGAAGCAGCTGCAGAATACATGGACAATACCACAAGTAACAAATCCCAAGAATCAAATGGTACTAATGCAGGAGTTCTAAAGGAATTCACGAATCAAACAGTGGAACTGAGGTGTGTAACCTTTCATTTCAATCGTCCTTATATATGTCTTTATATATTGTCTTTACAAGTGCCTAACTAGGACATTAGGAAAGAGCCAGCATTCTCCTGCAAAGAAAGTCTGCCTCAGAAACCTCTGCTGGAGACAAGAAGCCTGGAAGAATTTCAGTTTTTATAGTCCAAGTGCATTTCCAAATGATACCTCTGAAATAAAAACTGCAGTTCTCATGTAGATTAAAACACAAAAAGTACTATTAAGATACAAGGCACAAAATACAATATGAAATACATTATAAGTTTGCAGGGTGATGGGAAGTGAACATACTACTTCAAGAGTCTGTCCCAGGACATTGGAAAATTTGTTGAAAATGCAGATGTAACCAGGTTACACATGGTAGTAAATACAACACTCGAATGAAAAATGGTTGAAAAACTAGAGGGGACTGGTGAAATTGAAATATTAATAAGACACAAAAATGAAAGCAAAAAATACAATGCAGACAAAAGCAACCCACAAAGTAAGGACAGTCCTAAATTCACAAAGCAACTGGCCCAGAGCTGGCCATTGCACGATCAGGAGGTTAAAACAGCCAGTTCTGTGAAATAGTTAGTAGAACACTAAATAGGAGGCAAAAAAAAGAGAAAAAACCCAAAGAGAAAAGAAAGAATTATTAGGAGAGGAATATCTGTCACTGCATAAACCTGCAAAGGGCTCACATCTTGGCAGCGACATGCAGTTCTGAGCAACCCTTTCAGACAAATATACAGTAGAATCAGAAAAACATACAAGGGTAACAAGAATGACTGAAGGTCTCGATATGAGAAACAAGTAAGTAGACTAAGACAGTTATTATGAAGTCCACACAGCCATATTCCAGGGTATTAAATAGTGTTGCCACAACTAACTTAATGTAACTCTGTGTTGCTTACACTCTCACAAACAGTCTAGTCAGTAGAATGGGTTTAGAGTATGAAAATACCATGCTGTGTAAGATATGGAAATGAGAAAGAAATGAGAAACTCATGAAAAATATATGATTTGATATCTTAAATAAAAAGCCTTAACTCGGCCCTAGTATCTAAATATTTTTCCTTAAAGAAATAGAGATATTTGTGATGTGGGCGGTAGACATCTTACCAATTACCAAAATATGACTGTTACAAAAAAATTTAATTTATCCTTGCAATACCACCATGGCATTTCAAAAATTAACCAGTGCCCACACCAGGTGTTTTACACACACGACAAAGAGACAGGTGATACCCAGGGAGCTAAGTTCACAGTGTGCTACTACTAAAGAAGCCCAAAGAGCCAACTTATATCAACAGTCCCATTACAGACTAAAGTTATTCATATAAAATATGAATACCTACTTCAGGATAAAAAGTCTTACAGATTTCATATCTTCTACCAATTTGTTCTATACAACTTCTTTTTACTGTGTTTAAAAAAAAAAAAATATTCCTATTAAATAAAAGCAACTGGCTTTGGGTCACTCAGTCTGTAATCCAGATTGATAATTTAAAATACTCTAAAATGAAAAATACCAGCAAAGTCTCAGGTCACATCTAAATTTTTTTTAGCAGAGACCCAAGAGCAGGAATGTCAGTGGCAGTGATAGTCTGCAAGGATTGTATTTGTGGTACAATAGTCATAAGGATAAAACAAAGCAACATTGTATATCTGAACAGCTTTTACATTGCAATGTGGCCAAGATGAAAAGGATACCCACAAATTATTTGCTGGCTAATTAATTTGCACTTTCCTAGCTCAAGAAATTATGTTAATACATCAGCAGTAACAAAATGTTAATATTGCATTTTCAGCTATATGTATCTAGCTGCAATCCCTAGTTTTTGATAATATGCAGTGCAAATAAATATCTGTTTTCCCAGCAAACTTCTGGTCAAAGCCAGGTAGCACAGTGTCTGGTGGACTGGCATACAGTAAAAAAAAAAAAATTACAAAACAAAACCAAAAATTCCAAAATCTGCAAGTAAGAAGACAAGTATGTCCACACCTGTGTTATAATACTAATACCAAAAAACCTCACCTGATTACATGTCCAGGATTTCAAAGAAATAGAGAACCACCCTTGCAAGTTATGGAGCGTTTATGTTTTTATGACCTATTCTTGTTGTGCACAGCACCTCTTGCTCACACTATTGACATCCAGGAGTGAGCCCTAAGGGAGTTATTCTAAGTGAGGGTTTCTGTATGCTGCATTTAAAAGGAACACAAACTGACAGAAAAATAACTCAAAATTGCTATAAAATAACAGGTACCTCCCAATGCACAAGCAAATGACATGCACTTTAATGCAACACATTTCTTCTCATTTTGTAGTAAACTAAAACATACTTAAGGTTTGCATAAAATGTAAGAAAAAATACCAGTTGTGTTAAAAATGAAATTAATAAAAGAGTTTTAAATCCTTGATTTTAATAATCAAGGGCTTCCAGTTCTAAACCATGTCATTTGGCTTAAAAAAAAAATGAAACAATTTGTGTTTTTTTATTGAAGTAATGGATGAAAATATTAAAATTCTTTGTTTAAGACTTGTGTCTTCTTAGCACAGAATTGCACTGGAAAGCTGTCACAATGGGATTTAACTACTCCACATAATTCTTGATGAGGAATGCAATTTTTTACAAGGCAGCTGCTAGGCAAAGAACGAGGGCCAGAGCACATCCACCACATGGTTCCACCAGTAGCTACACATTCTTTAAAAGGTGAAAACACTGCATAGCTCCAAAGCACAGAAAAGCTCTGCTCCCCAGTGCATGGGGAGTGGTGGAAGAGCAGTCCATCTCTAGGAAACCCTGCCAGGGGTTTCCAGGATGGACAATCATCCTTGTGAACGATCTTTGGAAAATTAGCAAGATTCTTCTTCTGTTTCAACAGTTCCACCTTTCTTCTCTGAAGTGTTACAAAAATTACTGATACTTATCCTAACAAAAAAAAAAAAAAAAATCAAGTACAACCTCAATGTTAATACAAACTGATTTTCACTGGCCAGCTAAGCACAGGCAGCACCCAGACACCTGGAGAGCAGACACACCACAGCTCTGTGAAGGGAGAGCATACAGGGCTAACACAGGACTGCAAACAGGACAACCATTAGGCAAGCACACACCTCATCTGCAGGCAACAGGACTAATGCTCCCAATGACTACAAGGCAAAAAAAGTTTTGATGTAGCAATTGTCTTTGAAGTATATAACAGAAAATCTTATAGATCATCGGGAATACCAATGAATGATGACACAGACATGAAATCTAGTTAATTCTTTCTCTTGAGTTTTTCAAACAGAACTTACTGCTTCATATTAGAGGCACTCTGAGTCTGTTTAGATCAATTTATTCCTGTTAGCCCATTCTGAGTTTCAGGAAATACTTCCAACTCACTTCTGTGGAGCAACTGATTCAGAGAAAGTAGAAGCAAAGGCAGAGAAAGATAACCATCTTCTCGAATAAAAGGAAGATTCTGAGCGCAAGGCAGGAAGCAGCTGAGGTTTACCCAGTGTAAATAACATTTATTTTGTAAGAGTAACATCAAGAGACATGATCTTTCAGCAGTGAGTGCATGGTTTTTGCCTGAGGGGAGTGAGTATTTCATTTGATTCCAGGCTTGAGACCAGTTCTGTCAATAGAACTTCTGCCTCCTCCAATTTCATAATTTATTTCCCTCCCAAATTTAACCCCAGAGGATTCTGTCGGCGAAATTCACTTCAGTGAATCAGTGGAATAACAGGAATTTTACAGGCAGGCATCTTCAACCTTAACTAAATTTTCAACCAATCATCCCTGCTTTGGATCTCATATTTGCCCAACAATCAGGAAAAGAACACCATGCAGGCTCTGGAAACACACATTCAGAGTTATGAAATCATTCACAGTTACTGCATTCAGCAACAAAAGGACTGTTTACTGAATCACCAGCAATACAACAACTACATCCACTGGAGCTTTGCTGGACCATCATCCTAAGAGATTCTTGATAATTGTAAACAGCATAGGTACTCCAACTGTATTTTATGTACATGACTTTTTACCATCTATATTCACACCACAAATCACACACAGCTCATTTGAAAGCCTAGAACCACAATCTGTTTTGCAATGTCTTTTGAGAAGTCACATCCCAGATGGTGAAAATTCCTCAGTGCATTATACCTTTGAACAGCTAAGCAGAACTCAAGATGTATAGTGAATAATTTAAGTGTAAATACAAAATTTATTGTAGGCACAAATTGGTGAAACTACAAATAAAATAATCAGGGATTAGGGAAATTCATATCATGTGAACTACAGTAGGCAAAATGGAATGAAAAATTAATGAGAAAGGCAATGAGAAGGTCTACCAGAATAGTACTGAACATACATGAGCTGGTCAGTAGCAAAAGAGTGAACTACAGAGAAAGATGATCAGATTTCACCTGGAAATGAAAGAGAAGATATAGAAGATAGACAGATATAGAAGGTAGAAAACACCCTTTTCTTCAGAGCCAGATGATTTGTTGCACATTTAACAACAAAGGAATCAACTCCTCAGCAGCCTAAGCAAACCCACAACTTCCAGAAAATTTTACACCAATTTAAGCTTTACAGACCCTATAATCAACCTATAATCAGCAGCGTGTACACATGTACCTCTTCAAAACTTGGAATTCTTCAAAATAAATTGCTCAAAATAAAGCAAAAAGTCTGGCCACAAGACATCACTAAATTTGCTCTGATGACTGAATCCAGCTAAAGAGAATTTACACCCAAAGGGGATGCTTCTTTGAGAACAGATCACTTCTTTGATCAGGCCATCAAATGTCACCTCCTTTCTTACCACAAGAAGAGAGTCTCAGTGAAGTTACAATCCTCCCTGTCCTTTGTGATACCTGTTGAAAATCATTTCTGGTACAGAAAAATCATTTAAAAATAAAAACTTTAAACTGAAGGCAGATTATGTCTTTCAAATTTTCCCAGTATTAAACTGCAAAACTTGACACAGTAAGAGAGAAATTTTCCCTACAACAGCATCATCAAAAGTCACAGATTTTTCACCATACTTCTTGCAACGTCCCAAACTTCAATAACAACTGATTGAAACACGTAAAATATGTCAAAGAAATTACAGCATATCAGAATAAATTCACACTGACAACTGATAAAACCCATTTACCAACAGGAAAACATTTTTCACCAAGAAAAAAAACCACTTCTCTCAGTCTTGATTATTAAGGAATTCATGTACATTACCTTGGAAGAAGAGACTAAGATCTAAAATTCATAACTTTCCTGGATAATATTAACAAATTTCGTAAAGATGCTGATTTTATAGTATTTCCTTATGTTTGACTACTTTCCATTCCCTCAGCATGTCAGAGGCATAATTACCAGTCTATATCTGTATCCCAAGGATCCAATGACCTGATCACCTTGTTAGGTTCCGCCTCCCATTTTTACTTCTTCCTTTCAGATTACCTCACAGATTTACATACTTACATTCACTTCTGAGTAACCACTTATTCTAATTTGTATCTTTGAATTTTGCTGCTGCTTCTTTTCCAGGAGACAGCTTGTGCTCCTAACAGTTTGCTCATTTCTTCCAAATGCATCGCTTGGCCTAATGAAGTTTATTTATTTATAGCAACAAACATTTTGGTAGGTGCATTAGGAGGATCATAGGGAGCCAGCAGATCCACAGGGAGGCC
Source organism: Muscicapa striata striata (assembly GCA_030060385.1). Lineage (NCBI taxonomy): Eukaryota > Metazoa > Chordata > Aves > Passeriformes > Muscicapidae > Muscicapa > Muscicapa striata. Next base: position 181,514 of record JAREIS010000009.1, on the reverse strand, counting down.
AGCTGCCTGTAGGACTACAAACACACACAGTAGATTGAGGGAAGTGGTTGTCCAGTGACAGAAAGAGGAACTGCAGCAAATTCAGGGGGAGGTCACACAGCTGGTCAGGCAGCTGGGCACAAACCCTGTGAGGAGAGGGTGCTGAGGGAAAGGGGATTGTTCAGGCTGGACAAGACAAGGGCAAGAGGTCATCCCATACCTACAAGGTTATTATCTAGAAGCTGGAGCCAGGTTCTTTACAGCAGTGCATGGCAGGACGACAAGAGGCAATTGACATAAATTGAAACAGGAACTGCTTCATATGGAAGGGAAGAAAAAGCTTTTTCATTGTGAGGACAGCCAAGCATGACCCAAGTTGCCCTGAGAAACTGTGTAGTCTTTATCCTCAAAGGTTTTCAAGATCAGACAGGGTAAAGCCAAGAGTAACCTGGTCTGGTCTACATAACAGACCTTACTTTGATTGTGCTAATTTTATCTCCTATAAAGTTCCTGTGTGATAAAATATATGTATATAAAATGGTTAATGATAGTTTCTTGACGATTTGGTATGCAACTTAAAAGCCCCTCATTTCTAGATTTGCAGAAACACTGAACACAGTGGCACACAACTGAGCATAAACCGGTGTTAAAGAGAGCACAGAGTGGTGGATGACCAGAAAAAACATGTTACAAAGAGGACAGCAGGTATTACAAAGTACTTTGGATTTCAATCTCTCTCTGCCTAAGTTTCAAAGCTTTAAAAGAGAGAACAACATCACTTTGTCTACAAAAATACTGTGAAATAAATTAATGTAATTTTAGAAAGTACTCAGGAGACTAATTGTCTGTAAAAAGCCCATTTGAAATTAACAATTCTATGTACAGAGGAGAGTCTGAATAACTATCAATAAACAAAGCATGAGTCTTTGCTCCAGAAATTAGTATTTTATCAAGTGTTTTGCTTCATAAGCAAAACATGTCAAAACAAAGAAAACAAAGCAACAATAATGCTTCATGAATCAAGAAAAGCTAAAAAGTGAATACCATAAAACCAAATCAATACAAGCTATCACAACATTCCAAGCTGCAAAAAATATTCATAGCACAGTATTCCATTTGGTAGAGACAAAGCAAACAAAAACTCTGAGCCTTTCCTTCTTGCTTGAAGTGCAAAAGTAAGCTATCACTGTACTTTAAAAATTTTATGGAGGATAGAAAATTAAAGATGAAAAAACTACAAATATTATACTTGAGCCTCAAACATAGAACACAATAATTTCCTTGGAGTACTAGTTTAACAAGCTATTTTGGTTCTGCATTTTTTACAAGGCAATTCTGAAAAAGATTAGACTACAGAGTGAATAGTTGAAGGGTTATTAACCCCAAAGAGAATTTACTCTAAATACCCTTTAACAGTATGTAGATCACTATTCCAGTTCAGGCAGACATCACAAGTACACTCTTGTGTACATGGCTTTTGAGGGATAAGAGTGGATAAGCCACTTCACCTCAGGCTGGAGGAAAGGAAAGTAGACAGTCACTTTTCCAAACCAATTTACATCCTAAAATGGGCAACAGAACAGTTCTGCTGGCACTCAGAGATTTAATATAAACCAAAAGTTAAGATGTTACAGTGCTTATCTTCCAGTTTTTGGTAATGTTATGTAATATCTCAAGCTAGAGTGCCATCTTTAATTGCAGTTATCAACATTAAATTATAAAACCATTCAGCAAAGGCCAGTCCCTAAAAGAGAGTTTAGGGTTTAACATTCAAAATGAGAGGCAAGAGATAAAGGAATACAATCCAGAGTTGCAAGACAATGCTTTACCTATAATACCTACTATCCCAGTCAACTTCCCTCCTAGAAAACCTTTGGAGTTAGGGGAAGCAATCCAGAGAAATTACTTACTGTCAGACCCAAAGACACTGCCTTAAAGGAGAGTAGCTACTGGTAAAGCATCCCTTTTAGGTTTGTGTATCATGAGACAAATTACTTGGAGCTTCCTCAGGAGAGCCCTTCCTCAGGAGACAATGATATGGGACAAAGCAGTGCGTATGCTCAATTTTGCAGAGAGTAGTTTTACTTCTGTCAAGTCACACAACAGGTTTTTTTTCATGAATTTATTTATGTCTACTTTATATAAAACTACTAGCCCTGGAGTCACTTGTTTTCCCATGCCATATTGTAGAATTTTACACTTACTTACAGATTTCTGATGTTTCATTAGAAAAACTTCACTAATTTTAAAAACAGTACCCACTTCAGGGCAACAACTTATCAAGGTCAGCTCAAATCAATAGTTTTAATATTTTAATGTGGATAATGCTACATCTAACTCTCAGAAAACATTGTACACATCTAACGCATGTTTAAAACTGATCTTTCTGCTTTCAATGACAAAATGGAATTAATGACTTTTCCAGTTGTTATCAGCTGTTCTCTACTTACAAAAGACAGGTTTCTAAACAAGACAATTATTGCTGTGCTGTAATCAAAAAAAGGAGGAATATTTAGTGGAAATCAGATTCATAAGAGGACTCATCATAGCATGTGGATTTGTATAGTCATTGAGGAACCACCAACTGAAAGAGAAGGGATTTGATCTTAATCTACTGCACAACACCCTGCATCTGTCAGAAATTTTCTAATATCTAGTATGGACACAAAAAGGAAAAGACACACATATGAGAAATAAAGCTTGCTACAGCGATAAAATACAACAAATTAATAAACAAATATGCTGTGCAATATTTAGCTGCTCAAAGCTTTACTGAGGTTAAGACAATAATGTTGGTTGTCAGCATCAATAAGCAGGTTCTACATTAATTTGTGTTCTCCTGGTCTTTAAAGTGACTTATTATGAATTTAATAGTGAAAAAAAGGGAGATACACTTCCCTGGGAACACGGCAACTGAATCTTACCTCTCTTTGAATACTACTTAATGTAGCAGGTGCTTGTACTTCCTGTGATACAGTCACAGCCCTCTCACTGCCATCTTCCTACAGAGAACATGCCTGGTGATAGTGTCCATTGCTAAACCAAACTTTGTTCAGGAAAATTAGAAGGCAGCCAAGAAAATCACCACATGAATATATATAAATAGAGAAAAAACCCATGACCAACAGGATAAAGTGGTGTCATGTCAGATTTTAAGGGAAATGCACATCTCAGTTTACTAGAACTCTTTAGGTAGCTTAACAAGAACATATAAAAGAAAAATGATAGACCTATCTGGGCTTTTAATGCCACATAAAGAAACTTTAAATTAATATTTGAATATATCTTTTGAACACAGCAAGCAATGAAGATAATCACTAGGAAGAGTATAATAGACAAAATTCACATAAGAACTTATGATTTCAAACTATACAGAGCCAATTCCAAGAATACAATATAGAAGACAGAATTATAACAGATGATTTGTTTTACAATATGTAAGATAAAATACAGCCACTTTCCCAATTATTATTGCCATAGATGTGTTCATTCTATGGAAGACACAAGAAACATCATATATTTATAAGGAGTAAATTAGTTCAGATCAGACTGAGCTAGGGAAAACTTTGAAAAATTCCAAGAGAATCAAACAAGAAAAAAACTCATATTGGCACATACATACTAATTTAGACATATCCAACATTATCCCTGTTAAAAGAAGTTGTGTTGAGATATACATAGTAATTATACTAACACTGGGATTCTCTGGGAAAAAAATATTGTAAAATTACCTATTTAACACAAAACAGAGATCAAAAGAACAAATGGAACATTACTTTTTACTAACTGCAATCTATAATATAGTAGATTTTCAAATATTTTCTCTCCTTGAGCCCAATACACACTACAAATACGAAAAGTCTCAAGGACAATGCAAATTTTAAGAGAAAAGGAGTGGGATCTGAAACAGAGCTGTTTAAAGCATTTTTCTCTCTGTCTGGAAAGGAGAATGTAAGGGAACCACAAAACTGATGTGTATATAGCAACCAATAATACACGGGTTTGCTTTGGCAACTTATATTTGAACAAATATGAAAAAAAAAAGGAAAGAAATAAAACCAATATAAATACCTTTAAATGAAATAAAGAGGAAAATATTTTGAATTAAATTAAAAATGTATTATTAGAATGTAAACTAGAGTATTTTTACAAGATAATAAATATATCTATGTCATATGTAAAGGTCCCATACGGAATAAAAACATAAAACAGCATAAACATGCTTCTATTTCATTTTGGACATTCCCAAATTATCAGTCCCTACCTTAATCTACAACAGTTTGGGATGAATGCTACAAAACATTCCTTTCAGAACCTGCCGTGTTACAAGGGAAAGAAGGAAAGAGTACAGCTGAGCAGCACTGACTGGAATTCTGCAAGGCCTCTCAGGATCTGTCCATGGTACACCTGGGGGTGCTGCTGCCACGTCCCAGTAATTGCAATTTACAGGACTGGAGAAACACAAGACTCTTGGGAAAATTATTATTTCTTTCTGTGGCCATAGACATTGTCTCAGCACCGTGAGAAACAGACACTAGTGATTGTAAGAATTTATCACCTGAGTAAGGTGTGCACAAGTGGGATATTTCTTTGTAGGGATTTCACTTTTACACTATTTTATTATCAATCTGCACTTCAGGAACATATTTAAACAGAAGCCATGTAAAAAAATCACAGAAAACTACTCTATAACATAATCCATGTAAATGATGAATGCCCTGCCACTGGATGTCCAAATAAATCCAGCAAGTATTTAGATAAGTTAAGGATGATTCATCAGTAAAACCATAACACAAGCACTACCTTAAAGTGAAGAAGCTCCTAAACCACAGAAGTCAGGGGAATGCCTCAGAGACACAGCACTCTGTACCTTTCTACCTTCTTGGGGAATCACTGATAATCAATCACTCTAGGTAAGGAGACCCTTTGATCTGACACAGTCCAGGGGCTCTTATACTCTTCTACTGGCCACTGTCCAAACCCCAAGAAGACACAGGGTCTGCATTACAGGTAGTATAATGTATACAGCATTAAATATAAAGGCAGAGGAAGAGAGAGAGAAATCCATAAATTTTATAGTGAACATAAATTCTTTCAAATGAAGAAACATCCCAAATTTCTCCTTAGTCTCATTAAGGTAATTTCCCGTAAGAAGAACTGAAAGAAAAGATCATTCAAGAGACATCTCCTTTGGGTGACAATGTAGAAGGATATGTATGAGGACAAGGAGGAGAATTTACTTTCTCACAATGAAAGCACTAACACTAGAGAACTGTGTTACTATTGGAAACAAGAGATAGGTACTGGAGCATATTCAGAGTAACTGTACTCACACCACTTTGTTGATGACTGGTCCACCTGTCTATTTCCACCAGTGTTGTATGCAAGCTAATAATTCACATCTGTTCTCTTGCAATAAAAACACTGTTGGCACATAGAGTCAATGACAACAATGAGGGATGCCTGCAACCTGTGAAAAATGTTGACAGTGAAAAAGAAGGGGTGAGGAGGAAGGGACATTATGAAAAAACAAAACAAAAGCAGGGAAAAGTTGCTAAATTAACTTACAGTGATGTTCTAAATAGTACTTTATATATTTTTGCGAAGTGTTTGAAGTCTCCCTGAATTTATACATTAAAAGTACACTAAATACAATCAAAATGCTTGAATCTAATTATATAACATCCCTGCAATAGCATTCTATACAAATTTTCATAATTAGCAGTTAAATTCAAAAATAGTGCTAACATCTTGGGCTTCTTCCCCAAACTATATCTTGATTTTCACGATCACTTTGCAGAGGTTCTTTTCTTCCCTTCCAACACTTTCCAAAGGACCAAGCTTTGAGTCCTGAGGAGCCCTCTGAAGGCACTGGGAATTCTGAGGCTGCACCTGCATTCTCATGCTGGTTTAAGTGACCTGAATGTGCCAGCTGTCCTCAGTCAGCACATTGGTGTCACCTTTGCAGAGGAGTTTTGGTGTATTGACTTGGATTCTTTCCAGAGAAGACTCAGCCAGAAGCTCCACTTTGGATGCACACCAAATGCACTGTAATAGGGACACAGGGTTCCAAACCAGTAACTGGTTCCTTGAACAACTTCAAATCACGCCTCTGTAAAGGCATTTCATCCAACAGTCCAAACTAAAACTCGTCTGAGGTAGAACCCCCCAACCTAGACTGCTACACTGCAAGCATGTAAGCCTCAGCACCAACTGCTTTGATCTAATGATCTCTTCCTCTTGCCAAACTGCTTACTTCCACTGACTTAAACTGAGTGTTCATCACCATTCTGAAATTCTCTAGAGATTTCAAGTCATGTGCTGTAGTTCTCAAAATTAAAACCCTCCTAGGTGCAGAAAAATGAATGATTGACATTGACACAAAGAACAAAGCACACAGCAACAACTATTTTGTTTCCTGTCACTGCTTACACTTAAGAATTAAAAGAAAAATATATCCAATTTTTGTGGGAAATTCTGAATCAATTTGTTATTAAAATGACATTGCTTATGCGAGTAATTGGATAATGTTTAGCAAAGAACAATTTACAATATGAAGAAGAATAATAAAGAAAATAATCAATGAAAATTCAGTAAATATCCCTAAAATATAGCCAGTTAAAGTCATTGCCAACATGGAAAAAAAGCTGTGCAGCAATTAATTTATGTTTTGAGTATTTGGGGAGTTTTATTCACCACTTCGTACATTTAAAATTGTACTTCTCCTTTGTGTCTCAGTAAGAGAGGAATGCTGTGTATGCATAGCTCCAGCTTGAAAGAAGACAAAAACCATGGAGAGGTCCTGATCCTGCACACCTGATTCATGCAGCAGGCCCACGAAGTCTGCCAAACAAAGCTACTGCCACAAATATGTCAAACGAGATTTGACTAATAAATTGCTTCAGTGCTGTCTCATTTGTAAAAGATTTTTCAGAGGTTTTAGGGAGTATTTCAAAGCTATATATTAATTCTGCCCCTGATTGATGAATGATTCTATTTAGACAGTTCACTGAAAACAGTTGAACTTCAAAGGCCATATGAAATCATTTATTATCTCACTTGTGATTTAGAAACACACCAGCTAAAAGTCTCAATGCATATGGCAATAAGCAGTACTTCCCTATTAAAAATCCTACTTTTTCAAATGACAAAAAAAAATTTCTTTGCATAGACTTAGCATAGGACTATCAAAAATCAAATCAAACCACAAAACCTGTAGTTACATTTTAAGTTGTTAATTTTATTACTATTTAAACAAAGTAAGACTGTTAAACATAGAACAAAGGAGATTTATTCTTACTTGCTTATCCATAAAATGAATTTGATAATATCTGTCTATGAAATTTTATCTTCCAGTAATATTGTCCAAACTACTAAACCAGAGAAAATTTCAACATGATATAGCACCTATATGAAAGCATGTCCTAGTGAACAGGTGAAGGTTTAAACAGTGCAAGACAAATGTTCCATCTAGAAAGAATGTATTTATCCATGTAGGAGGGTACAATAATGTGTTCATCCTGAAAAAACGGGATCCACACTGATACAGGAGCAAATAGTTTTTATTTATTGTTTCATTGTCACAGTAGAAAGTCCACTTCCAACTACTTTATTTGAAATGACACAATGAGTGAGGTGATTCTATTCTTTTCTTCTTAAAACAAGTAAGAGATAAGCTTCAATGATTTTTCAAAACAATTTGAACACATTACTGAATAAAATATCTACCATGATAAAAACATAAAGGAAAAAACCCTAGTTTTTCAGCAGCACGGCATGATATTCCTTGTGCTGTTGTACTTGTGGAGAGAAAAGATCAAATTCAATTCACCTGTCATTTATAAAAAGGGGAAGGGGGGGTTAAGTTAAAAATGAAAACAGCACAGCTACTTGCCCAATGGCATATAAAAGAAAACATATCTACAAGGAGCACATATTAATTCAGTTGAGGTAATTTAACTAAGCTATTTTGTTTATGAATCTCAAATGGCAAGCTTCTCTCCTTCACTCTAGAGAGCAAAAATGATTCAATGAATACACTACCTCAGTTCCGAGGCCTCTTCTTGCAGAGAATTTGAAGTATAGCAATTATGCTAATAAAGATTGCACCAAATATACATTTAGTTTTGTGAAAAAACAACAACAACAAACAAACTGGTTTCTCAAAAGCAAAACAATTTTCTTTACTTTGCACCATTATATCTTTTGATTATCAGACAAAGTCTACACACTAACATAGAATTTGCAATTCCAGCACTGAAATTTACAAGACTGTTCTTTTTTTCTTTTTTTTTTCTTAATTCCCATAGGTCTTTCCTTTTGGCTGTTCAAGTGTATTTCATAGCATGGCACTATAAAATTCTGGCTCCCTAAAACCCTGTCTAGGATCAATATTAAAAATATAAGTTACAGACAAAGAACTAGTCAAACCTTAAGAGCCAACTGAAAAAGTAAGTGGCATTCTTCTTACTTATCATATTTCAAAGAGCAGCACTTTCTCGTAGAAAGATCCCATTAGCTGAGCTATGACATCTTTATTCTCGTACCTACAAATCATTCCATTGTTAACCTCCTAAACTGCAGTGACTGCTGCCACCTATGGGATCTCCCCAGGAGCGGTCAGGATTTCACTCGGCGGTTCCCTCTGCCGGGGATGTAGGTCTGACAAACGTGCAGGCACTTTTGTTAACAGCAGGTGTCCCCACTTTTGCTGATGTTTTACCTCTAAGTCATCCCTTTAAAAGCATTTTCATGTTTCCTAAAATAAACTCCAACTTCTGCCTGGAGTCTAAGTAGTAGCAAGGTGATTTGAGAGAGGAAATTGCAGCCCCTGAACTCTTAATTCAGTTCAATAAATGCAATTTTGCAGAAAAACAAAAATTCCCTTGCTGTTAGCACAATGTTATCTACTGTGATGTATTAGCAGGCCCAGAGCCAAACAAGTTTCCTTCTAAAGCATAAGTTGAAATAAACCCAAGAACCTTTTAAGTAGGATAAGATCAGCTTTGTTTAGGCAACAGTTTCATCAAAGACACAGATGCTGCATCAGAATAACCTTACAAAGAAGGTGATGAATGAAAAACATTAAAATACATTCAATGTTATAGTCCCACATAATATCCGACTCAGTAATATATGCATAAACATATGGAAATACCTCTGGAAAAGTACTAACGTTTGCTGTTTAGCTTTTTCAAATCAATATATCTGACTTACTTAAAAAGCAAGCAATTGTGCAGAAAGTAAGTGCAGTTTTGTTAACTAATTAAGAAGACAAAAGTAAGTTTTCCTACCCTTAAAGTACTAGAAACTAGAAGCATCTAATTTTACAAATATGTCACCTTTTTCTCTTCAGTCTCTGCTCCCTCTATATTTAATCTCAGGGATCATAATTCTATTTGAATATATCAAGGCTTTGTTCTTCAAAATCCAAGAGATGGGCATGGATAAAAAATGATGGCAGAGCAAAGGAGCAAATTTAAACTAGAAGTAATGTAGTTAGAAGCCTAGGTGAAGCAACATTACAGCAACAGAGATTCATTCATTCGGTCAAGTACAACACATTATCAACATAAATAAAATACGGCACAGCTCTCCAAAAGGAATAAGCATTAATGGGGAGATTAAAGCTAAGCAGACATTGAATACTGCATACCACCTTACTAGTGGTTTGATTAGAGCAAATTAAAAAGAACATAATTTAAGAGCAAGGTCTTAAAACAGAGACATTATTAAAATCAGAGTTTTGCAAAGCAGAGGTATTTATTGAGGTTTGATATAGAAATAATTATTATTCAAAAGACTCAGTACTCAGAAGAAACTACAAAAGCAGGAAAGAAACATGAGAAAATACCTGAGAGACATTCCTAAGGCATCAGTATCTCTTTGACTGGGCACAAACAATAGCACAATTTGTTCTCTACATATTGCCTCCAGGGCTTAATGACGACAGAGCTACAGGGAAACTGAAATATTGTAAAAAGGCAGACATGAGCATATACTTGGCCATTCAACACTGAGTACTAGACTAGACTAGATTCAGCACTAGAAACACCCAGCCTTTCTCTTGGTGTTGGAAAAAAGCTCACTTTCCAATTTGTTTTTTGGGTTTTTTAAATTAAAAAAACTACTTTATTACAACAGTAAAGAACAATCACTTCATTTTCTACGCTAACACTTTTTCCCACCTTTTTGTAAGAGAACAAAACTCAAAGTCATGCCATGACTGAGTCTCCCCTGACTAGTTTAGAACACTAAATCTCAAAAAAATATTAAAATTCAGTCCCCTGCCTTCAGTCCCAATACTGCTGGACGTGGAGTCAGAACAGTGACTTACTGGTGGCAAGAAAAGTGGTGGAAATGCAGTCAAGTTGGGTGTCTGTAGAAATGAGTGCTGGAGTTCCCTTCGGGCACAGTTAGACTTTAGACCTGCTTACCTGTATTGCCAGATCTCACCAGCTTTGAGGCTTTTCTCTACCTGCATCACAGCAAAAAGGAACCTGGTTCTGCTGACTTAAACTTCTCCTTTCAGGGGTATAAACTACTCTGAGATGTAGAGGATCCCAGTCTAATGGTGGTTCACTACCCAAAGAACAGGTCTCTCTTCTCTGTCTACCCCTCATTCCTGTCCAAACAATACATTCCAACTACTACTCCAGCACTAGATTTGAGGATTCTGGGTTGTACATCAAGATCAAAGGAAGGCTAAACCACAAAAAACCTGAAGAAAACCCCCCTCAACCTACATTCCCCTTCTCCCCCCCCCCCAAAAAACCCCACCCCTATTTTTCCATTGGATTAATATACTGACCAACTCCACAGACAAGTGTTTTTTCCCCAGAAGAGACAAAGGACAGCAGCACCAAGCCAGCAGAGAGGGCAGCAGGCAGTTACACGAAGCACTGCATGAAGCTGATACATGTGATACCACTTCAAAGGGGCATACGAGTCTTCTCCCCTCTCTTCCACTAGGATAACATCATGGAACCACAGCCTGGCCTCTCCAGCTTGCATTAAAACACACACACACACACACTGAGTACAACGAAATACGCAACTCACTTGGTCAAACACATCAATATTTTTTAAACGAGACAGAAAAGCTGGGACACCACAGCTGATGCTCTCTCCTCACTCCCACAGCTGTTTTAATTATCATTATTCAATTAATTCCCTTCCAGGCTGAAAAAGAAACAAGCTGAAAACTGTGGTTTTAAATTTAATTTTCAAAGCACAGAAAATCTGTTTTCCAAACCTGCTGTCTATTTAGGCAGAGCAGAGAAATCTAGCAAATAAATCAAGGCTATTCTGCGAGTAATACCCATAATTTCACAGAAGCTCCTATTCACCTGTGTTTCAGGAAGAGAGATTGCTTTAAAATACTACATTACTGTAATAACTCATGGTTTGGACCTGTAATCTTGATGTCTTTCTAATTTGGGAGTCCAAAAACCCATTCCAGATATTACTCAATCCAAACCAAGTGTTTTGTAAGAACAATCTTACGAGCCTTAAAACCAGGTATTCCTACTGATTTGAAACACCTTTTCAGAATCGTACTTGGACTAGGAAATTTCTTTCCCTTTAAAAACAGATAGTTATACTTAACTATAGAGGAAGTTTTCCTATATCTGATAACCCTGTATTAAGTCACCCAATCACATTCAGCCATTTCTTGTCCTCTAGCTGTTTTCATCATCTAAATCCCTGTCACACCTGCCCTGTCCCATGGGACATTTCTTATAGAGATCAGTGAGTTTACTATATAATCATCTCCAGCTTGGCTGTTCTCTATCTGCCTGCAACTGCTGCTAGTAGAGAAAGAAGGTAAGTAATTGTGTTATTGTACTCATTGCTGCTGTAGGAGCAAGAAAACAAGAAAAAGAGAGAGAAAGCACATAGTAAAGAGATTGCTACTGAAACCAAAGGATGCTAAACTTGATTTGCATTAGTACCTAATCAGTAAAAGTGGGGCAGCTGCAAGAGCTGCAGCTTTCTGCTCCATTCTAGTCTGATCATGACCAGGAAAAGAGTTTGACTATTCAGATAATGCTCTCTACTTTACGTAGTGTGCATATCACTAATCACACATAGCTCAAAACATGGGGAATCTGGCACTTGAGCATTCAGTAACAAGATATGTCATTAACACTATAACCTATAATATGATTTCTATGTCCTTAAGTGAATTATTGTAGTTCATAATTATGAACTATTAATTATCTTCAGCACTGAATAATCTCACTCTCAATATCTTTCCTGTCTCACTTTTATAGTCCAAGCAGACCAAACCTGGACCACTCCAAATCAAACTTAACCATTCTGCATTAACCAGTCCTGCATAGGTCCTAAAATCCTGCCATCTTGATACATGAAAACATTCCTCCTTGTTTTTCTGATTGAACATAATATGAATCCAGTCTTCAAGAAAGCACAAGTATTGTATTTCCCTTCCTGTTATACATCTCCTGTAGCCATTGTAGTTTCTTATTTTCCTATTGAAATCATGTAATTAAATAATGTGAATATGATTACTTGACTTACTTTAAAAGAACAGGTCATCACTAATAGTTTGATGTGATTATGAAGCCCTGTATCTTCAAAGGGACAAAACAATAAAAAAAATACAATACACAAAGTCAATTTCCTATAATCTCTCCATTTACTGAAGGACATTACACAAAGCACATTAAAAGTAAACCACATCTATTAACATACCACAAAAAATTATTAAAAGACTAAATGGATTGAAAATGAACATTGTTAACATTATACTCACATGCAGGTCCCTTCAACTGACTATACAATATGAATAGCTGAATGACAACCACATTGACCATGATGTATATAATTTAAATTTTTTAAATTCTTGACCTTCAGACAATTATTAAAAGCCTGTACTCCCACTTCATGGTAACATAATTCTAGAATCTTGTAGTGTCATAATTTTTAAACTACTTGATATAAACAGTTTTGAACTGTATTTTTATTTGAAGGTAGAGTATTACATGACAATATCTAGCCAGGCACTGCAGATGTACTGTACTATTTTAAAAAGAAACAATATTTTAAATGTCTTCTGAAGAGAGCTTTTATAATTAATTGTAAATTTTAATGGGCCATTTTAAACATCAAGTATATGCCACCAATCATTTTTAACATTTGTTCTCCTCTTCAGAAATGCCCTTTCCCAAAAAGATTGAATAATTTCCATTACTTTTACCACAGTATTCCAAATTTTTGTTAAATAAAAATTAAAAAGTTCTGAATTTATCATGTAGCATTTCATGTAACAATTCCGAGGTTACAATTAATATTTGCTACCCTATTACAACTTGTGGCTCTTCCATTAACTAAAAGTTGAAAAAGCTTGTCTTCTAACCTGGTTTTCCTATAACTACATGCATGTCCGAGAAAAAAAAAAAAACTTTCACCCCTTCTAAAATCATTCTCATTTTTATGGAAACCAACTTATTAGGAAGTTATTGACATCACAGTAAAATGGTGGGAGTTACTCTGCATTTTCTTGAACAATTTCAAAATCTGTTAATATTGCAGGTAAACATAAGAGCTCTTCTTATTCTGTAACCTTTTTTCTTTCCAGAGCAATATCCAAAGCATTTTCACTTTCTTTTCCTTTCTGTGGATAATTCAGGATGCAATTTCCAAAGTTCTATGTCAGTCCTAAGAGTCTTAGTCGCCTTCGAGTCTGTTCCCAGCCAATCATCAAGACAACAGGTCATGATAATGAATGAGAGATCTGACCCAGAGTCAATTCACTCAGTCACCAATTTATATTGGAATGACAAGTTAGGTATATGCCTGGAATTCCCCATCAGTACATATAATCTTAATAAGCTTTGTCACCTGTAGTATCTCAGTCCTTTTCCTAGGCAGATTGTCCCTTGCTCAAGTTTACAAGAACTGATATCATCAGTGGGTTTAGCTCACCCGGCTCCATCTCCCCCTTGGAAAGATTGACTCTCTCTTCACAGCAGATGTTTCATAGCCCTATTCCATAAAGGGTCTGTTTTAAATTGTTTTTTTAGTTGATCCCTCACTCAGGAATAAAATGTGAATATGACTTTTCATCTTTGATCAGAGCAGTTTCTTTCTTAGTTTTCCAGTAAATGTTTGGGATCTAAGCAAATGAAGGGGATTCCAGTCTCTCTCTCTTGTGGCAGGTCTCAACCTGGAAGTCTCTCAGTTCTACAGTAGTTCCTTAAGAGACCATGTACCATAATTCTCCAAACTGTTCTGGAATTGTGGACAGTAAGTTCAGGCTCTTCTAGATTTGTGCTGTCTTGAGAAGATGGCCCTGTGCTTAGTGTGCTGCTTTGCCAGCTCCTGTCATGGTAGCTGAGGAAAGCAGAAAAGTCAAGCCAAAAAGTGAATCCATCAGGGGCCAAGTGAAGTGGCACAAGCACAGCCTGAGTGGATAAAGGATAATTTGAACTTTCTGCCAGCAATTCTCCTGAGATATTAAACAATCTAAAATGGTCTTCCTCCTTTTTGCCATAGGCTTCTTCAAAGATTGACACGATGTTTGCCAAGCTGCTTCAGTTAGCAAGGGACAAAGCCAATAATCTACATTTTCTCTTTTCCTAGATTCCCACGGAAATCTACTTAACCTCAGTGCTCCCTTCTGATGGTAATTTGGACAGGAAATCCTGTGGTCTGATCTTGTCTTTAGTTAAATGGGCCTGAAACGTTTTCTGAAACTGTTGCCTGCTACTGTTACACTTCAGAAAATGCAAAAACACCTACAGTTGTGATACAGACCAATCCCTTATGGAAATTCCTTTTTTTTTTTTTCATTCTTTAGCTAAAACTTCCTAAAATTTGTCCACTGACAATAGATTAGATTGCCCAATAAAGCTATCCACAGGTCCTGCCATACCACAGACAGGCTGTCCAACACTTCTGTTTTCTACTTTTCTAGTGTCCTAGAAACAATAGGAAATATAAAATATGAGCTTTGAGGGTTGCTTCTTTGCTGAGGTTTTTTCCCGTAATTTTTTTTTCAAAATACTGTATTTCTGAACTTTTACTCCTATTCTGTAAGGAGTTACTCTTACCATAGACAGCACAAGGGTATTAACCTTGCTACAAGAAGACATCAGGGATTAATAGGTCTTTATCTCAGTACAGAATTTTTTCCTTCAATTCCTAAAACCAGGGTAGTTACCCTTTAATGTTCTCTGTGAATTGAAGGGTGTTTTATAACTCATTTTTTACAAATATTCTTCTAATTAAGTGGAAGCTAAACGATATTTCATTGTCAGGAAAGTAAATACATTTCAGACAATAAGGTTGCACTACAGCAAACCAACTTCAAACAATGCCTGTACATAAAACATCAAGGCTAGCCAGACACTGAAGTAAAAACCCCCAAACATAAATGTTGCCTGGAGTAAAAGAAATATTGCTGGTTTAGCTTTATCTTTTCAATACATACTGAATTTCAAACAAGTTTGTGACACAACCAAATATAATTCACACACAAGAGCATCATGAAGGAAAAAAGCTCTTAATTATAATACATAAAAACTAGAAAAAATAATAGCTAGAGCAAAGGCTAACAGTCCAAAGGACATTTTAAACAAGACACACAACTAACTTCTTTCCTTTACTAGGTTCAAAAAACCCTAGCACAAGTACTTCTTATATAATTGGAAAGGAAAACAAATTAGCATCATTTGCACATTGTTTATGTCCCTAAACCTTAAATAACCTTTATCAGGTTTTGGGAATATGACAATTGATCACCAAAATAGACAAAATTTTATTTTTAGATCTGAGATAGGAAACAGCAATTATTTGGTATTACAAAAATAACATGAGGGTGATTTGAAGGTCAGATAATCTGAAACCATGACTTCGTACTCCAATGCATCAAACCCCCACATACTTGTTTGGACATCATTTGAGCTACCCAGTGGGCTAGGCAATACTACCATGTACCTGCTATGCACATGCTCCACAGCTCCTGGAGTCTCCTAAATTTACAGATAATGGACCACTTCATCCTCCCCCACCAAGCCATGCTGTACCAGCAAGGAGGAAAAAACCTTTCCCAACAGAAGATGGACTGAATGCAATGTGCACCACAAACTGTGGCCCTGACAGCATTAAATTGTGAATATTCCTCAACAAAACTAAGCTTGAGGGTGCATGAGGCCACACTGCTGAAGCAAAAAGACCAAAGCCTAAACCAATTACAGCCTAGTTTCACAGTCTGCCTTTGAAATATAACAGTGATATACCTTATTTAACACACTATATTGATTTTTGCTAATATTCGTCAGCATTGCCAATGTGATTTTGGTTATCAAATCTTTATACACAGCAGCTCTGCACATGCAATAAAATCTGAAATTGTGAATAAAAACATTTTAAATAACAGATGGAAAACTACTTCTAAATTTAGATGTATGTTCAGCTATATTGGGCCACCTACTTAAACAATATCTGTATCTGAGGCAACAGCATATAAGCAAAACAGACTAAAGATAATGCTTTATTATAATCTTCTTGTGATGTCAAGGACAAAATTATCTTCAGATTCAGATCTACACAATTAGAGGGATTTTTTAAAATTCACCTTCAGAATTATTTTATAACTCAGTAATTTTGCTTTTATTTTAATACTTTCAGGGCTATAAAGATAATCTAGGAGCAATGAATTGTACTTAATTTGAAATAAAATAATATATAATATATTTAAGTTATGCAGGATTATCCTGTGAGAGTTTCCTTACATTTTTTAAAAATCATGCAATGCTTTAGTGTTCTGTAACAAACTAATACATTAACTGTTTCCAACAGAACTGCTAAATGCTTTATTCATGTTGCATCTTAGTGGTTTTTTTTTTCCAAAATGAATCAAATTTACAAAAGAATATTAAACAAAGAAGCATTATCCTCTCTCTGATCTTTGTTCTGATCATGAAGATTTTAAACAACATTAGTCTCACACATAGCAAATTACTGCTTGTTAACTACTGTTGCCAACTGTTAGGGTACGTCTGCCTCACTATATCAGTTTGACCCAGCTTCTAGTGCTTAATGGTCCTCCGGGCTAAAAGCGAAAGCTGATCCATCAGGCTTACATTAGCATAGAATAACACTCAATGCTTATTGATGTGCATGCAGTGTAACTACCACCCCCGGCACCTAGCTCAGTCCATTATTTTCATTTTATCTCAAGTCATTTGTATGGTTGTCTGCCCCAGTTAAAGCTATGGCAAGACTGGTACTTAAATGAATTTGTGAGAAAGGAGACAAATGCCCCCTGAACTTCAAGCACTTTTCTATCATGACTTGCTAACATAAAATACACTGGTACTGTTAGGTCCACTTAGCAAGCATATCTAGAATGGCCTTAAGTAGGTAAGAAAAATCACTTAGGACTATATCAGCTAAAAGGACTGCTGATTAAATGCTGGGGGTGGTGAAGTGTAGACTGTGAGTGTTTGGGGTGTTATATTTTCAGTGTGATGTTTTTAAAATGCTTCTTTGATTCTGCTCCTAAACCAGGAAACTTCAGCATTGTAATACCCAAAACATTCTGGGTATTGGGCTTTAACTGAACACTGTTCTTTAAGATTAAAAATACTGTGAAATTGCCACACTATAATAGAAAAAAAACCCCCAGAAACAACAGAATACTGAAACTTAAAGGCACATACGGTATAATCACCTTAATAAAAAATCTTTTAAAACAAAGCAAGCTATCGCAAGCTTCAGGGCATGCCAAACTATGTGGCCACAAAACATAATTATTGTAACAAAAAGCCAGGAATATTCACAAAACACTATAAAGAAAACTACAGAACAGATTCTAAATTCCCTTCCTACTATTTCATAAAATGTAAATTAAAAATTGCTGCAGTTTTTGCTTTTTCCAAGAAAATTATAATTCAGCATTACAAAGGAAAAGGAGCCATTCCAGATGTTAAGACAAACATAGTGCTCTTCTGAGCTAAGGTTTAAATAGCCATTAATCAGGCCTTTTTGCTGCATGGACAGGAAAGCATAGGAATTCAAGAGAAGAACGTTGGTCAAGCAACAGTTATGCCAACCCTTTTTAACATATGGTCAGTTGGTTCGACTGCCCAAGGAGTCTGACATATTTTCATTTCCACCATAAAAAGCATTAATATCCCTACTTGCAAGATGCACCTAAATACATACATAAAGCTACAGTTTAAAAAAGGATCAGCCAAAAAAATAAATATGCTATGACTCCAAAAACTATGAAAGCACAATCCTCAGAACAATGCCTCAGCCCTTCTACCCATCCACTATTAACAAATGACAGAATGGTTATCCAAAAGACTGAGTGAAATCTAGTTAATAGGCTGTTACTTCTCAATAAAAAAGAGTGTTGATTCACTGGTAACTCAGTATATGTCAAAAAAGAAAAATTTAATGGGAGGAAACAGCAGTAAGCTTGAAAAATAAAAGTACATTAAGAGGATGCGTGTGTTGAGGAGAGGACACCACCTTCCTTTTTGGCTGGTCTCCAATCCAATAGGGCAATTTTCTTTTTACTCCAGTGGGCCTCCAGGACACGAATGTAAGCAGGAGGATTGTTAGTACTCCTGGGCAGTCAGAATAAGAATATCAGAATTACAATTTATGCTTTGAGTTCAAAACCGCATGTGTTAGGAACAGCAGTGTCTTTATGAGTTTAAGGGCATTTAAGAGATGAAAGTGCGTATGTAGTCCAGGTAGTTAAAATAACTATTTCTCAGAAGTCCATGGTCCTTCAAGACATAGAAACTGCTTTCAAAAGTTTCATGGATCAGAAACAAAGAGGAAGTAATAACAAAATGAAGAGCAGAAAAGAACTGAACTACACCAGGTCAAATGTACATCTGTAAATGCTCTCTGGAGTAAAACTCCATTGTAGCTACACATACAATATATTGTGGGAATAAAGACTTCCCTGTAATAACAATATTTGGTTCCAAATCTGACACTGTTCTGAATAACTACAATCAGCCACAGGTGTTTTTATTATCTTTTTCAACAGAATGCAGACACTTTTACTTTTGTTTAACAACACACTTAGTCTACAGAGGAGCCAAATGAAGCAGTAAAGTTACTTTGGGAGAGATTAGTAGAAGTACAGCATAAGGCAGTCCTCCAGCACAACTGTTTGTTGAGCTATCAAGCAGTGTTGGCATTTGTTCTTTGGAAAAAGAGAGAGTTATGTGCCCATCATAATAGGGATTTGTACTATGATTACAGTACATAAAAAAAAACCACCGAGAAGCTGTTGCACAAGAGGAAACATAATCTGAATATTAGGTTTTGAAGAGTAAAAGCACAGACTCTACTTAGAAAGGCAGAGTTCACAAGAAAAAGGAACTATGTTCCAAGAAGGCTTTTGCACACTTAATAGCTTAAAAGGTATTATACTACTAATGTAACTAATCTAGCAGCCTTAATTTCTGATCCTTCATTCACTTTTTCTTTGCTTTAGATTCTTCTCTTCACACACCAACACTAACAGACTAAATTGCTACTCAGCCCATTCACACTCTGAGCTGGACACAATGAACGTTTGGTGCTTCACATGGCAAGGAGGATGGGAAAAGCTAGGCCACTCATTCAAGGTGTTACTACAGCTAAGAAGTAGAGAATTTATTGGCTAAGTTCCTCCAAGGACAGGCTCTAACAGGCACATGGAGTTACCATGCATTGGCTCAGATGAGACGGCAGAACTGAAGTGTGGTCAGAATATTTTCAGTCACTGGGCACGAGGCACTGTTCATTCTCAAAGGCATGAAAACACCCTGTTGCTTTGTTGACTACATCATCCATTCCTCAATCTTGGTCAATCTTTCTTGGCTTTGAAAGAAAGGCATTCTTGTTTATGTCACATGAACTAAACCTCAAGGAATTACTTATGTAGCTTAAGTTAAGGACATACTTCAAAATTCTTCTATACAAGGAGCCACAGCATGTGAGGTATTACTAGATGATTACTTCTAAACCCTACATAAGGTGTAACTCTCAAGACCAAAACCTCTATCATTATCAAGTGAAAAGGGTTCAGCAGTATGAACAAGTATGTAGAACTATCTCCCCTCACTGTCATTTAATCTCTGATGAAATAAAGAATAAAGAACTAGTTCCAGTGAATCACCTACTCAGCCATATACTGAAAATACATCCCTCATATTCATTAAGAAATTAATCTCTCAGAGACAAAGTAGTTTCATTCCCAGACAACCTGTTCTATACATTTCTGACTAACCACTGTATATTCATATCTTTGAATGTAGAAAAGGATGAATACATGTTTTGCTACCGAGACCCTAGGACAAATTCAGGAAGTCAACATAGGCTTTTAGTTAATTGCTGTTTTTTAGGATTTTTTTTTACTCCACATCATGTGGAAACCTAACCCACAGGAAGATGCACTGCACAACAAGCCTTTCACTTCTTTTCAACCACTAACATGGTGATTTCATTATATTATGGAGTCAGAGAGATCTCCAAACATTTTAAAAGGAAAATTAGTATGAGCTCTAGTGCTTAAAAGAGTCAAGGAAGAAAACCTATCATTTGTTTTGTTTTGTCATCATTACTACATAATAATTCTCTTGGGTCAGATAACCTGCATGCACAAATAAATGGCAAATTAAATCTAGCCTTCCATGAATTTCAGAAGACTCAAAATATTTCACACCAAATTTCTATTAAAAAAGAAAAAGTAATACAAACTAGCTGGAGCTTATTGGGTATTTCACAGAAGGATAATTTTAATGACAATCCTGTTAAATCATCTCCACATGCCACCTTAATTACTATATAGCTCTGGAACAGCCTGCCCTTTCTTCCCAAACCCTGTGGGAACTGATAAACTAGCTCTGCAGAAATGAGCTTCCTGGCTGTGTCTCAGGCCCTTTCTCACCAAGCATTCCACAGCATTCTTTTCCAACAAACCATGTGGGGGTTTCTCTTGGAAAGCAGTGTTGGACAACTGAACAGTCTTCTGTAGGTTGTCACAGCAGAGTGAAAGTCCCATGTGATCAACAGGCAAAATCATAATTGAAAAATCATACCAGCTTCTCTCAAAAATAACTTAAAAGAAGGACTTGCACATCACCTTGGAAAATCATTGGGAATTCTGTATCTTGGTATTACTTCCTTGACCCAAGCACTTCAAAATAAGAAAATATCCCACTTGTTCTGAAAGGAAGGTGCACATTTGGGATGACAACTCATAAAAACAAATAAGTAAGGATAATAGCCCACACATTAAAACACAGTTAGTTTGGTCAATAGTATTTGGCATTCATATAAGCTGTCCACATGCATCAGAATACTTGCCTCTACATAAAGCAATCAGGTATGTGAGAGAGATAGATACAGATATCATCTTAATAAGATACAATTACACCATGTCTATAAACCAGCCTTTTAAAACAAACTATCATGGAAATGCATTTATTGTGCGTAGTCTGGGCAGAGGCAGACCCAGGACAGAAAACAGGAAGATAGAAAAGAAGGGGCATTAAAAGCAGTAAAAATTTTTTCAGAATAAGGATGGATAGATATAAGAAAGGGATTGTTTTGGAGGGATTGGATGTATTGTAGAATGCAGAAAGAAAGTGTTAATAAAGTATAAGAATTGGGACCAGAGATTACTGAGAACAGAAAACTGGATTTAACAGCTGAAAGTGAGATGAAGTCAGCAGAAATAAGAAGTCATTTAGAAAACTCTTGAGGTAGCAGAGAAGATTTGTATCTATTTAATGTAATAATTTAGGAAAGAAAACAAGATATGGAATGATTTTTATAACTGGTTAGAATTAGAGTTATATATACCTCACAGCTTGGATGAAAATCATTGAATCGGAGATCTTATCTTTCTTCCAAAATCCTGCAGTGAAAACAATTGTTCTTTAATTTAGTGTTCTTACAGAACATGGAAGAGAAATAAGAGCTTCTAAAGGCACTCTGGAAAGATGTTTAATGGGTATAGGAAGAAGCTGGAATAAAAGAGTGAATGACAACACAAAACTAACCAAAAGGGTGTCATGGCATTCAGTCGATCAGGGCTTGAGCAAACCCCGCAGGAAAGGAGGAGCTGCTGAGAACCAGAGTACAGCACTGCTGGATCCCAGCAATCCAGCAGGAAGGACCGTCAGGAGCAAAAGAGCTAGTCCCTGCAAAAGGAGTAACCTCCTCCTTACCACTGAGGTGCTATCACCATTGCTGAGAGACTAACCCTGGCTAACAGCGGGTCCATCTTGGAGCTGACTGGGGTTGGCTCTGTTGGAGACAGGGGAAACTCCCAGCAGCTTCCCACAGAAGCTGCCCTTGTAGCACCCTCACTAAACCTTGCCCCAATGCCCCAATGCACACTGTTAACACAGGCTGTTTAAGAAAGCCCTGAGCAAACAACACTTCATACATACAGAAAGAAACCAGAATCTTATTCACTTCCCAATGCAGTAGCCAACAGAGATAAGGAAAATGATAGATGGGAGCCTGGCCTGAATTTATAGATTTCTACCACAAAATGCATGGAATTTGACAGCTACTTTCTCTGCCCCTTCTCTTCGTTTCCTATTGACTCATACTTAAATCCCTCTTGAAGGGCTTACAGAGCTACAGTTTTCACCTACTAAAAAAGTGACTTTGTGATTATAAATTCAATTCTAGTACATTCTCTTCCTTAAGACTTTAACCTATTTTTATTAATCACTGAATTCTCACAGAGCTGCTTCTGCTCTGACAGAAGTGCAGGTTTCAGGATTCGACAAAATGCAGCTTTGGTTCAAGCTCTACAAAAAGTATTTAGTAAACTGAAGCAAAAAAATGCTTGCTCTAATAAAGTCCATGATACAAATTTCTTTAAACAAAACTGAAATCCACTCTCTATACTGAAAATGACAAAAATTATGCCACTAGCTGAATTTCATTGCCAAGCTGTCAACTTGAATTTCTTCTGTTTAAAAATAGCTGTTCATTACATTCAGTAATGGGCTGTCAAAGCACTACAGCACTGAACCTATATCATATACAGTAGCAATTGGGCAATGTGCATTATTACGTTTAGATTACTAGCATTTTTACAAGACCTCTGGGCTAATTTTAAATGAGATGGTTGACTTGAACTGAATCAAAACCAATTTTATTTTACTTTAAAGCTACTACAGATTTTCCATTTGCACCTGACTTAATCAGGCCTAAATGAAAGTAAAACAAAAGATTTACTGAATGTGACCATACAGTATATTCATCCTTTTGTTTGCTCTCAAGGATATATTTACTCTAAACAAAATACAAATAATAAAAATACTCTATTTGCCAAATTAAATAATATTCCCAATGGTATGAATTGGTATTGTTGCTCCTGTGAATACATAATAGGTAGTTAGCAAAGAAATCATGCCTACAGCATATATGCAGTAATATTTTAGCAGGGTGAAATAATTAGAGATGTTTTTAAACTAACGAATGCATAACCTGTCTTAATAGCTCATGATCTAATTTAGCATATCATAGAGAAAAAAATCAAAAAACTATAAAAAGGTATCTAGAAAGCACAGTTGAAGCATCCTTACACAGCAGGATGTCATAAACATAAAGGCATGCCAGAATGGCTCACAGCTATGAAAAAAAAAAAAAAGAGACTAAAACAAGATCTGATGACTTGCAAATATAAATAATGAATTCTAGGGCCAGATTATAGACTTCTTTTTCTTCATTAAAAAACCCAGCAGAATAAAGGAAAACCTGACAAACAAAAAAACCACACACTGTGTATAAAGCTCTATACCTTCCTTGTTTTGCTGGAAAACAAATTATTTTTCTACATTCAGAAGACAAGAACTCCACTGATGCAACTCAGTGGTTATGTAGCAATACTGGGCTATACGGTTCCTCCATTTCCAGTAAAATATTTTCCAGAGTTTGTAGTTCAGCTGAAAAGCATTTGCCATGTTAAGAAGTTTGTCAGACTGAGCTTCAGCATTAAAAAAAACAAAAACAAAAACATTTATTAATCTTAATTATGACCATATTTAGTATCTTCATCTATTACATAGTAGGATTGAGTGCACCCTCAGCAAGTGCACCAAGCTGAGTGGTGCAGCTGACATACCTGAAGAACAGGATGCCATCCAGAGAGACCTGGACAAGCTCAAGCAGTACACCTGTGGGAATCTTTGTGAGATTTAACAAAACCAAGAGCAAGGGGTTGCACCTGGGTCAAGGCAACCACAGTATCAACACAGGCTGGGGGATGGAGGGATTCAGAGCCCTGCCAAGAAGGACTTGGGGGTGCTGGTGGGTGAGAGGCTGGACAAGACCCAGCCATGGGCACTCCCAGCTCAGAGAGCCAAACGTGTCCAGGGCTGCATCCAGAGCAGTGTGGGCAGCAGGGCAGGGAGGGGATTCTGCCCCTCTGCCCTGCTCTGCTCAGACCCACCTGGAACCCTGCACCCAGCTCTGGGGGCCCACCAAAAGAAGGATATGGAATGAGTCCAGAAGAAGACCATTAAAGTGATCAGAAGGATGGAGCACCCCTCCTGCAAGGAAAGGCTGAGAGCTGTGGTTGTTCAGCCTGGAAATGAGAAGGCTCTGGGAAGATCTTATTCAGCCTTTCAACACAGGTGGTAGATGCCCAATCCCTGGAAACATTCAACATCAGATTGGATGAGGTTCTGACCAACCTGATCTAGTTGAAGGTCTGCTTGCAAGGGGGTTGGACTAGATGGCATTTCACCCAAATTATTCTATATAAATAGTCTGCTAATAAAAGACTTTGGAGATATTCAGTACTAAGACAATCAAAAGCAAGCAAAAGCTGCGCAGATGTACTAAAAGTGCTCACACAAAGAGCACATGCAAAAACAATATAACCCTTTGAATAAAACTAGGAACAGAATTCAGCTGCAGTGAGTTTCACAGGCACAAACACCAGTACATCCACAATCCTCTCCACTGTGCCAGTATCAGCAAAGAATATTTGCAACACTAAGTGTGATAAATTGACTTTTGGACAGCAATAATTCCTAATTTCCACATTATTTTTTTCTTTAAATTAAATTAACATAAATTTGTAATAGGTATAAATGTTACTTGTATAGGTGGCTTAAATATGATCATTTATTAGTTTCTGCACAGTCTTTGGCCATGATTTTTGGTGCCAGGTCTCCAAATAAAGCCAAAACTCACCGGTCAAGTATGTGCTGTCTGAAAGTTGTATAATGTTTGTCAAATAATTCTTCTGGAAAAACAAATTTCTAACAACTGACGAAGGCTACATCATTACTCATCCCAGCTTACTCGATAACTATCACATGATTACAGAGCTATCTAAAATATACTTTGAATTTATTATATTTTTTGTAAAACTACTTGTAGTGTTCTTGGTAAAAAGAACTAATGAGCATGGCAGACTGCATTAGTCTTTTTATGACAAAATAATATCTTTATAATCAGTCTGGAATCCATCATGATATTGAAGGTAAAAAACTACAACTCTCATCTCGCTTAACATAAGGATCGAATGACAGCAAATATTTCTGTACTGTGTGCTATAATATTTTGTGAGACTCTTGGAGTATCTAGTGTCAAACATGCGTTTACAGCTTCACAGTAAAGCATGACACAATATATTACAACACCTCCAAAGAGGCAGCTGTGATCTACTGTGTCAAAAACTCCATTCAAGTAGCCTGTCAAGGTGTACAAGGCCTCTGATCTTTGATACATCTGAACGTATCAAAGCTCCTCACCTATGAAGGTGGAAATTACCTTAAACGACAGAAAATGTAGACCATGTTGCTAAATCACTACGCTGAAGAAACAATAAAGGAAGATAGGAATATCCAAAATTTTTGAGAAAATAGTAGAGAAAGATATGACAAAAAAAAAATATACATATACATTTTGGAAAAAGTAGTACACACAGGAAAACAAACAATGAAGTTGATATATAGTCAAGGCATCCTCATACACAAAAAAACCTGCTTTTCTCCTAAGTAATCTGCAGTTTAGGAAGGTAAGTGATGTCTAATGCTGTCACACTGTACAGTATAACCATTCTTGAGTGACTGATAACGGAAAGGATTTCTGATGGATTAGCTAGGTATGCTGTGCCTTGATAGAATGAAAAGATAAAATGAAAGATTATATAATGTGGGACATAACACTGGGTGACAAGATTTACTAAGAACAAGGTAACACAGAAGAGCACTTAGATTTTCTTAGAGCACAGAATAAAATTGTTTATGTATTATTTCCAGTTCTGCCTTTGGCATTTAAAATAACTCTTTTTATTATTCTATCTTAAGTTGGTATTGGTCTTTCAGCAAATGCTGTCTTTAAATTATATTAACATTTTTTCACAGGAGAGTGTAAGAAAATAAAAATTAAGGATTTATCTAAATTCTAATATTATCAGTTCATTACATTAAGACAAACAATGTTAAGACCTCCTCCTATTTTCCAATATACCCTGGAGACAGATACCTCTCAGGCTCTGAGATGTTATCCATTCACTTGCTGTAATATTTTCTGTGATTGTATGTAGCTCCTTCCAATATGGCAGCACATGGTCACTGGGGAATTCTATTCACCACTGAAAACACTGTGAACACATCTGTTCCCACAGTACACTCTGAAATAACAGAGAACCCTTTGGAAACTGACATTAAGCTATTTCAAATGACAATCAGCAAAAAAAAAACCAAACATCAAATTTGGAACGAAAAGAACACCAGTGAGAAAAAAACAGCCATCTTTAAAATGCACGCGGAAGTTAGAAACTGTTCTAAGTACTGGCAACTGAGAAAAGAAATGGAAAAAATACATAAATGGAAAGAGAAGAAAAGAGGAAGGAATGTCAAGGTAAGGGACATATTGTAATGTAAAATTTGAGTTTCTCAAATACAGTAAATATAAGAACAATTACTGTTCATGCTGTGTCCTACCACACCACTCTATTTATCCAATTTCTGGCAACAACTCCATCCATCTTCTTTTTGTGGCTCAAGTAACTCTGTTTATTCTATTAAAATGCCTTTGCTTCCTTAACAACCCCCTTTCCAGTATTTTCCTTACTACAGGAACAGCATTTACCATCACACCAATACCTTTCATTTGCTTACAATGAAAGGAGTTTTTTTTATTTATTTTCATCCTTCAATCTCTCCATAGACTTCCATACCATAGGTCATGTTTCTCTCTTCTTGGTTCATAACCTCCTCAAAAAACACTCTACCCCATAGTGAAGTACAGTTCCTTTCTCATGACATTACCAGGTTCTTTTTAGAGATTCCCATAGAATCCTTCACATCCTTATTGTCAATATTCACCATCAAAAAGTGAGAGTGGCCAGCAGGTTAAGGAAGGTTTCTGTCCCTCTGCTCTGCTCTGACCCCTCCTGCAGTGCTGCATCCAGCTCTGGAGTCCCCAGAATAGGGAGGACATCAACCTCTTGGAGTGAGCCCAGAGGAGGCCCCCAAGATGATAAGAGGGATAGAGCACCTATGAGACTTGTGCAGCCTGGGAAAGAGAAGACTTCAGGGTGACCTAATTGTGGCCTGCCAGGAACTTAGAGGAAAGATGCAACAAGTCTGTTTACAAGAGCACATAGTGACAGAACAAGGGCGAATGGATTCAGCTGAAAAAGAACATGTTTAGATAAGATATTGGGGAAAAATGTTGTACTATAAGGGTGGTGAGGCAATGGAACAAGCTGCTCAGGGAAGTTGTGGATGCCCATTCCTGAAAGTGCTCCAGGCCAGGCTGGATGGGGCTTTGAGCAACCTGGTCTACTTTTGTCATCTTCACATCACATAGAAAAGTCACAGATGTTGGTTTTGCTTCACAACAAGAGACAGCAGTAGTACAAAAACAAAAGTTAAAATGGCCTAAGATACACAACCACATACAGAAAAACACTCCCATTTTTCTTAGTTGAAAAGTAAAGAATAAGGAAGAGATTGTTAGCCATAATTCTTCTTGTTTTGCCACTAACATTACATTAAAATGTTCTTAATATAGTGAGACTAGTGCATAACCATCAATATTTTAACAGGTTTTCAAAACATCAGAGAACTATCATAATAACTAAAATCTGCAATTTGTCTTTTGAGTTATTGAAGCAGTTGTGCTCTGATTCTGCTCAGAAACAGTATTTATTTCAAATGTCACTGTAAAAAATACAAAAGAAATTTTATTTGATTACTTAATTTTTATAATTGAATATTGATATCCCCCAGCAAAGCAGCTGCAGAGGCACAGCAAGAGGATAAAGTAATAGAGTATAATGAAGCAAAATCATCTGATGAGGACATCCTATTACAGTTACGTGAGATTTCCACAATGTTTATCTGCCTTTCAATTACAATATTGCTTCCTTTAATACACATAGCAAGGTTATAAACTAATTCCATATTTGATCCTACCTCTGATTGTTTTCCATTAATCTGAGAAGGAGAACTGTCAAGAATATTCAAGGTCTATATTAATTAAATATAATCTACTTAAAAGGTTCTGTGACTTGTTGAACTAAACCTAAATCCTGTAAATCTGAAGTTCCATTCAACAGCATAGAGTTCTATACAGTCATACAGCTGCATAAAAGTGGGAATACATTTGCATACAGATATTTTAGTAAATGCCAAGCACATCAGCTTTCCAAAGTTTTAATCAAGTGTACCAGACTATCAACCTACTGCTTGCTCTAACTCATAGTGGTAGGAATGTGGTTGCTTCCTTTCTGGATAAAGGGAGGGCTTTGAGGGAAACAAAGGTTTGTATGGGAAGGTCATAGCAAGCCATTTCCTTCACTCAAATCATACTACATCATATTATTTACATCCAATTACGGAAACAAGCTTTTTTCTGCCTTAAAATCAGCTATGATAAATACCAAATTGTCACTTGCTTGCTAGATGAAAGAGATTCCCACATATTTACACACTACAGAAGATAAACTTTTTGTTTCAAAAAACCAGCATTCTGTTATTTTCAGTCTGCATTCCTAAGGAATGCACATATTCGTAGATACTACCCAATTCATAGACACACATGTATGTATAAATATGTACACCTTAGAATTAAATCATTCTACTTAAACTCGCCTAAAAGATAATATTAAAAATTATTTTATATGAGCATCATCATTATTAGATTTTAAGTGCTAAGGCCAAAGGCATACTAACTCTTTTATTTTTTTATATCCTTTTTTTTTTTTATCCTTACTTTATAAGGATCACTGAACACGTCCATGCTCAGAGACAAAGGTAAATAGACACTCTTGCTGAGTTTTGTCTAAAAATTAACAGAGTTGTTTTAAAACTACTTAATTACTATTAATATTAAAGAAAACACTCTCGGCAAAGCCTTAATCATAAAACAAAATAGCTTTTCCTCTCCCCTCCAAAAAAAGAAGGGAATCAGAGCTACTGTAGCGTTTCCTAATTGATGGCAAATTTAAAAGGACTTTTGCATGGTTCTGCTTTGCACTCATAGTAGTCAAAGAATGAATAAACATTTATCCAAAACAAAAAGGTTGCCCACAAGAAGCAATATACCACTAGCAGGGAAGGGATATATGACTGACACGTCCACTATTTAATTTCTTAAATAATGTTACAGCAATTTTTCAGCTTGTGAATTTTTACATGTCAAATAAAAATCAGTATTTACTAATTAACTAATATTTTAAGAGGGAATATAG
This sequence comes from Muscicapa striata striata, assembly GCA_030060385.1. Lineage (NCBI taxonomy): Eukaryota > Metazoa > Chordata > Aves > Passeriformes > Muscicapidae > Muscicapa > Muscicapa striata. Next base: position 151,813 of record JAREIS010000009.1, on the reverse strand, counting down.
AGTTATTGAGGAAAAATAAATAAAAGCTAAGCAATAGAAAGTTATAATTAGGACACTTTTGATCACCAAAAATATCAGTTCCCTCTCTCTTCTCTCTTTAACATTTCTAGTTTGTTGATGAACGAACCGTGTTTGGCATAATTAACACTAAGATCTTCAGAACTCAATGACTGAAAATAATCACTTCTCTCCTTTCTTTCCTGAGTACGCTGAAGCCCAACCTAAAGATTTAGAGCTGACTGGACAAATATAAAGGATGTCAGAAACAGTGACCGCTGACATGCCATTCAAGGCACATGGAAAAGAGTTCAGGCTTGAATGCCTCTAAACTGCTCATTGGTAAGATCAGCTATCACTGAGACACAGTGTAAGTCAGCACAATTCACTGAGCCTGCTATGACCTTAAAATCATTGCTCCTGGGGCATGTTCATCCACCAATTAGTTTATACGCTCACTGGAAATCCATTGCTCAGTAAATGCACTGGTCTCTCATTCCACGGTGTTGATGAAGTGTGTGTGATGGCTTTCTCTTCACAACTTGACCCCTAAAGCTGACCCATCTGGAACTGAAGTATTCATGCCACTTGAGCACATCCTTGGTTATCACAGAGTCTGATATTTTCTTTAAAAACACCATTACTCACATTTTTTCCCTCTTAGTTAAAAATCTTTTACAACCAATAAAACACAGAGCATTTAGGGGTAAGAAATTTAGTACACGGTATGCTGAATTGTACATATGAATGGTACATGGTATCTGTAAATGGAAATTAGTTTTAGTGGAAATCAGGTTTTACAAAACTTGGTATGAAAACTGCAAATAATGTTCTGCTCAGGGAACAGCTTTTTAAGCCCAAATATTAATTCAATTAATATTAATTGTATGTCTTGCTATGAATGCCATGAAAATTTTTAAAAAAACAAAACAACCAACAGCATAAAACCCCCAAACCCAAACAAACAACAAAAAAATCTACAGCCATAGCAGTGTTATAATCATTATCAAAACATAGTAAGAGGTATTTTTCTCTTAGGCATTTAAGTATTAGGCTATTTAAATACTATAACATTAAAAGCACAGTCTCCATTGCATATTCCTCTCTACAGCATATTCTTAGCTTACCCTAGGTCTCCAAGTGTATTATGGCCTCATTGTCACCAAATTTCAGACTGAAAATTAACCAAAAAAAATTGCAAATGATGAACAAACAAAACTAAATTCCTCTACTAGGCTCTTCTACAGTTTGGGATTAATTCCAGTTTGGGATTAATCACGTACTATCAGTGTTTATTGCTAGTAAGAATAACAACTCATCTAACAGAGCACAGTAAAAAACAAATCACTGTGTTACCCACTATGGTTCTTTTGGATGTTCTTCAAAGAAGGAAAAAAATACTATGAATGTATTCAGAAAAAAAATAACTGTACCGATTTATTGAGGATTTAAAAAAAAGGTAAATTTTTCAGATTTTGATGAAATTCTGAGATTACTCTGCCTTTTCCTTTTCTGTGAGAGTAGGGGTTTAGTGCGTGGAGGTAAGGATTTATCTTCTTTCTTTTACCACATCACCCAACTTCTTCTAGTGAGAAAATGGAAAATGCAAACACAATATTGAATTTACAAATGTTTTAAAAAACCCAAAACCAACAGACAAAAACTCACAAAGCTGTTAGCTAACTTGTCTTCTCGAAAATGAAAACAATTAGCAGCAAGACTGTTGTTAAACAACCGGAACAAAATTTTTCTTGCTCTTCTTAATTAGAGTGTAAATTCAGCCCCAAGAGGAACCTCTGCCGTTGTAATGCAAACTAATGTGAGGCTTAGTAAAAATCCTACCTCAACTTTAAAACTATATGAATAAAAATAAAAATACTAATTTTATATATAGACACAGTATAGTGGAAGGTTAAGCTACATTTCAAATGCTAAGTGTAAGCAGAAACAGCTATGATAGAAAAATTTTGTGATCTAGTTCTTATTTAAATACCTGATAAAAGTATAAAATTATTATCAGTTAAAGTGGGCCTTTGAAAATGCAAAAAGGCAAAACAGTCTGTAAACCAGAAACAAAGCAATAAAAAATTCAAAGGGAAAATGCAGAACTAGAAAACTTCAGATTAGAAATAAGACGCTTATTTTAATTAGATAACTGAAAGATTTGTATGACAAGGAAGTTCATTATCCATCTCTTCGAGTCTTTAAATAAAAATAATGCATCTTTCTAAAAGCCATATTCCATTTCATCAAGAAATTATGTAATTCATAAAGATATTATTAAGGGCTCAAACTCTCAATCAAATTCCTGCATCACCGCCAGTTACCTGTCATCACCTGAATCACGGTAACTTAGCCTCTGACAAAGCAAAATTTCTCTGACAATATATCACAGGTTATCCTAGGTTTGAAACTTCAGTCACATTCTCTGACTTGTAAAGAGAGAACAGCTAATCATGATGGTCTTCAATACTTTGGGTGAAATTTTGATTCTATGCAGGCAAGAGAAAGGCTGTTGTGATTGTATGAGATATTGTACAACTGAAAACTTAGTCCTTCACTTGCTACCAATATTATACTAAGTAAAGCTTTATGACCCTTTGTAGCTCCTTCCTGTATTTGGAGGTAAAGGATGTTTGCTTTGTCTTGCATCTCTTCTGGATACTTTCAATAATAAACAGTAATATATTTTAAAGAAGTAAAATCAGATTTTTAAAGAAAATCTGGTATGATTGTATCTTTTTCAATATAAAACTTCTCTTATGCTTGTCCATAAAAGGGAGTGGCTGGAATCCTCTCAAGTAGTTTTCTAACCATAAATTAGGATTATTAATTACATCAAAGTAACTGCAATAGATTCCATAATCATTCATGAGATTTATTCACAGGATTTGTGCCACTTGACCACAACAGATAGGAAGAGTAAGACCTGATCTTTAGGAGAAGCCAGCACAAGTAACACCCAGAATACTGCCATATAGCACCAAATAAGTGTTGTGAGCTGACAGTAATCACAGTGGTCTGATTCAGTGGGCTGATTTAATAACACACCACCACCAAAGGCGGCGGGTCCTTTCTTCCCTCTGCCCCCTACCCTTCTTCTGGCCACAGGGTCCTGTAAGACACTCACTCGGCTCATACAAGCTGGTACTTGCTGGACATCTCCTTTAGTTCATTTACCGAATTTGCAGAAAATGGTAATATTTTCTACAGCATTAGTAAATTGCATCAACTCATTAAAAAAACATCTTCCAGCACATGAGTTGTATAGCTGAAAATACAAAAAGGACTGAGGAGGAAGGTGCTCAGAAGAAAAGATAAGCACCATGAAAGCTTTCTGCAACAGCAACTTATTAAATATTCAGTTGTTCATAAATGTATAAGCCTGAAAACATGGCCTAGCTTATTTCTTTCAGAAAGAGAGAAAAGGCATCATAATGATAGCCACTAACAGATTATGGATTCAAGAACATTCTGAGAGGAAGAAAACCACTGACGCTACATAACCATGAAGTATACTGCTGCAATCAAATAGTTCTTGGCCCACCGACAGAAAATTTTGTGCTTAGATAAATTAAAAACCTGAATATTGAACTTCAGTTCATCCACTTTAAAAAAAAAAGAAAAAGTAGCAAAACTTTCACAGATTTATAATTTAAGGCAGTAAATACACATCTCAAGAAGAAGTAATAACACAAGTTGCATCCCACTCAACAGGTTCAGGTTCAAATTAATTGTTATCTACTGAATTTTCCATAATTTAGGATGGACATGCAAAGTTTTATTTGTACTTAATTTGAGACAAGCATGGCCTGCTCTTAAAACACAGCAGTCCTGTTCTTTTCCTCTCCTGGCATACTTCAACGTTTCCCATGCAACTGCTCAGCAAGTTGGATTAGGGAGCTGATCCAGCTGAAAACTAACTCTACCAAAACAAAAATCAGATTAGAAGATCATCTGGCACTAAATGTGCAGCCTTGAAGTGACTGTATTTGACATCAAGATTAGGTTAAAGCCATGAAACAAATGAATTTGGATAATGAACCACTTGAATCAGATGTAGTCTGGACTTACAGGAAGTTTAGCATATAATGTAGTATATTTCTCTTCCTACACTTATATGCTGTAGAACTTAAATCTAGTTTTATTTTCATTTTCCAGTTTACATCATATTGCTATTTTCCTACTTTGAGTTTGGGGGGTTTTTGTCTTCTTGTGTCTTTCACGAGCGTGTGATTTCTTGTCCTTAGTCACTGTTGATAGGTGACTGCAAAAGCTGATGCTGGTATAGACTGAACAATCATTTCTCTTAAAATTAGCTTCTTCCATTGTTAAAGAAGCATGCAGCACAAATGCTTCATTTCAAGCTTGTGCAAGTTTTATCCTGAAAACTATGTGCTTCATTGTCCCAGAGAAAGAGAGCTGTCTTCAGTTGTTATGAACAAGGGCAGGCTCAGAAGCACTGACACTTGACCCAGTGAAGTTCTTGCAGTGTAACAGGTTGAGAAATGGGAAAACAAGTTGTGAAAATAAATATCCAAACTACATCTGCTCTAGCAGGTTTGAAATTCTGACCAATTTTAAATTATTTTAAGTGTTCAACTAGATTTTTCCCATTGAAAAACAGTTAATTTTTTCAAAATATTAAGAAAGCTTTCATATTAAAATTAATTTTTGTGCATTCATTCCTGTAAAGCAATATAGAAGCAAACCATGTAGTGGTTTCGATATACTTAAATCACATCTCTCTTAGTAATAACTGAAAATCTTGATAAAAGGGCCGAAATAAGGTATTTTTAACACAGATGTGATGTTCAATTCACAGCATACATATGTAAGACATTAAAAAAATATATGTAGGATATACGTAGAAAGAAAGGTAATATATTTTTATCTCCATCAAAATACTCTTCATGGAAATTCACCGTCAAGTGCAGCAGATATTGTCTAGCCTTACATAAATACAGCCCTTAAACCTAACAAAATGCTAAGCATTGGACTTCAGTCCTAGCAAGGCAGAGCTCTTAACAGAAAGATCCAATGGGGCATTTCAGAAGATCAACAATTCACCATTCATTACCCCCTGTAAAACAAAATGCTCTACAGTGGTGGGGACAGAGAACCTGACAGAGAAGAGGAAAGAATGCTGAACCTCAAGCTATTCACAGGCCAGGATTACAACAGGCTTTTATTTAGTACTGGGCATGAAGTCACTGCTACGATAAAGAAATAAAAAAAAAGGGGGGGGAGTGTTAAAATGTAGCAAAAATAAATTACTAATATAATTTTCCAAGTAGTAGCTACTAGTAGGCTCCGTTTTGAAATGAAATGGAGGCTCTGAATGAGCACATTCCGTCTGTAAATTTAGTTATTTGACAAGATACGCCCTAAACCCTGCCGCCTTTAATTAGATATCTAACCTACAGCTGCACAGAAACATAGCTTTACCACAAAAAGTTTGAAGTAGGCCACAACACCTAATGCTGATAAGATAATTATCATAGAATTATAATACCAAAATCAAACATGCATTTCCTTTATAATTTTCAGAATTACACTGAAACAGACATAGCTTTTCAAACACAAAACTCCTTCTGACCCACAAGAAATAACTATCATTCTGCAGACCATACAATATGCCTTCTCTTGATTTAAACATTGTTTTTTCCTTTCAAAGATGAAAATGTGTCTGTAATTTTACTGTGTATGCAGAAGTCACAAAGTAATAATTTTACTGCCATTTGCATAATCTGGGAGGCTGTGCTGAAGATTAGCCATTATAAAATTATTTTATGCCAAAACTGTTTTCTGCATCTAAGAAAATGCAATTGTAAAGCAAATATAGGCTCTAGGAAGTAAACTGAACAGCAAGCAAGGAAGTTTCATTGTTCACTGTCAGAGCATCCTGATCTGCATGAGCAACCTTTTCTTCTGATCTGACCTCAGTGCAAAGATAATGCCTTTCAAGTGTGGTGACTAAATCTGTTAAACTATAAACCAAAAAATGTACAAAATTGCTGCAGAAGTAACAAAGAGCATTTATATGCAAAACCTACAACTAAAATAATAAACTAACAACTTCCCTCCCAGAAAATGTTAAATCACTCTTCTTCAACAGCTGCTGAATGACAGTAAGAAAGAGGCCACACCAACGTGCTTATAAATTTGCTATAATTCTAAGCATTTCCTTTTCAGTTTATAAGAAAGTATTGAAAACCAATATATTGTAGTATTAAACATAAACTTTAAGTTGTCCCTTAGGTTTTAATGATAAATGTTGTACTGATTTTATATTAAGTGGAAATTTAAAATATTTAAGTGCAAACTCATCCAGTTTTCCAGAGTTTAAAAGACACAACAGCTTAGGGAAACATTTGGAGCACTAATGAAGGTCAAAAAGGCTTCATTTCATCAGATGTTTTGGGGAAGATGTTTTTGTATTTTCTTTGCTAACAGAGACTTCCACATAATTCTGAATATAGTCAGTAGGAGGAGGGGGGGAAATGGCAAGACAACAACACAGCCTGTAAAAAATCTCGCTTTGTGAGTCATTAATCAGCAGAAACAAGAGGTACTAAGCCACAAGCTGCTCAACAGGTCTTCAAGAGACAGTTAACGTTACAGCAGGCAATGCTCTCCCATACAAAAAAGAAACATTTTTATTTGACAAGATCCCTTGTAGAACTTTACACTCCCAATCTTGGTCTTACACGTTACTTTCCATAACTGAAGTAAAACTTAGAGATAAAATCCTCAATAACGTATTCAAATAAAGAAGCTCTAAACTTACTACCTAGGGGACAAAAAAACGCCATCAGAAATGACAAAAGTTAGGCAGTGGGCTCAAACTTTTTGGTGGTAGCCAACTATCACCAAATCATAGCACAGGCATTTTGAAGTGATGCTTGGAGCACAATAAGTGATAGCTGCCTAAAAATAAACAGGTCTGGAATGGAACATCAGAAGAACTCAACTGGATCAGAGTTCACCTTACTTAGCAGAGGTAGAAATTCCCCACAACAACTCAAGAAGAGCACAGGGAGCAGATGTCCCCTCGCTCCTGTCACCCCTTCTGCCAGGGGAAAAGTAACTTCATTTGCTGCTGCTTCAGTGGGTACCAGTGGGACAAACTTTGAGGCCTCCTTTGACCATGTGGGAGCCCAAAAATTCCTTCAACCACTCACTGCTCAAGTGGAAGACAGGTCATTCAGAAGAAGACATGGTACTATACCAAACTGGGGATGTGAATGCACCAGAAACTAAAAGTTTCCATTTTCCATTTTTGTAAACGATAAAAAAATTTGTCAGTCATAAAGCTGAGATCTGCAGGCAAAAATTCATAGACATTACCAGGGATCTAAGAACTACTTATGCTATTAATTAATAATTTTATTACTTCATATTCCTTTCAATTACATATTTTTGATTCACCCATCTAAAAGACATCAATTTCTGTCTTGAAATCTAGCATGTTTATTTTTCTATATTTTCTATGTTTAATGACTCCCAAGATGACAATGGAAAAAATGCATTTTATATGCCTAAAATAATAATAAATATTTTAGTCTAAGAATAACATTTTATAAAGCACTCACTCTGGGCAAGAGCACCCTTTTAATCTACAGTGACATTGTGACATTGATTTATGTGCAGCACTGCACCTACATCAGTGAGAAATATTTAATATCATAATAGTGCTTAAAATATTATAAGCTGCAGCCCTAGTTTTAAAATAGTCTCAAAGACAAAATGCAGCAAATTGGAAAATTAAATATCCCTGAACCCACTCTTAGAAGATTAACCATTTGGAAAATATTTTTACCTATTAAATTTGGAAGTGGCTTCATTAGTCAATCCTTTCATTACCAAGACTTAAAAAGGAAATTTTAGTATTTTTAATTATTAAAAAAAAGTTCAAGCATTATAGAAAGAATATATAATTATTTTATTTTTCAATAAGATATCTAGATATTCTACTATATGGGCACTATTTCTAAGTGCATGTATTCCCAGAAATGGGTGAATTTTGTTGGCATTTTGAATTACTAGGATTTTACACAACCACAAAATTAACAAATTGTTGTTGTCACATTTTGGAAAATGGGTGTACAGTCTTTAGGCCTGTACCCCGTAAGGCTATTACAATTTTTCTTCAATTTCAGTACTCCTGATATAATTTTCTGAATATTTTAAATAAATATTGAACTGAATCTCTACTTGAAGCTTTAAGTCTCCTCTGTCCCTCCCATAAAAATATAACTTCATTTAATGACTAAAAAAAAATCTTGTTTCAAAAAGACTATATAAATTTAATTTTGCTAAATATCTTTTGCAGAACATGGAAGGTTTTGTTTTCAATGTCGAAACAGAATAGTAACAGGAAAATTCTTACTTTTTTATCCACCAAACCATTCCATTTTCAGATTCGCATACACTTATTCACCTTATAAAGACATTATGACTGTTATTATGTGAAAACAAATTTACCTAAAAACTTCAAAATTATTTCTTGCGTAACAATATCACCTATTACTATTTTCTAAATTTATTCTCTCTAAAGCAGCCCTTGGAATCCAATGAAGTTGCACAGCTACTGCTGAATGCAATCACATTTCATGCCTCTACCAAAGCTATTAGAGCACACATAAATGGTGCTCCTTTTTAATAGACTTCACATTAGGAAAACAGAACAACCCGACCATCTACAAATTTTAAAGAGCATTACAATCTGATCTGACATTGAACAATGCAGTTCTAACAGCAGTGATTAGAAAATACCAAGTAGTCATTAATTCACTACAGGTGAGAAGCTCTCTGTTTTGTTCCACCATATTTTCACAAGGGCACACACCAAATTTGTGATCTTATTAACTGTTTCTTGTGGGTGTTCAAGATGACATGAAAGCCACAGTCAACTTCAGGGTCCAGAAAAATGGGGTCTGCAGCTGTATGGTGGTTAGTGCTGCTGGCATAACATGTCTCGTGGTGACCAACACACTTTAATAATGATAGGATTTCACTAAGCTCGCTTTATTATATTATGCTCTTAAAATGCATCAAAGAACAACATCATCTCTAAGCTCTGAATTATTATCAGTGAGCTGCAGTTAAGGATAAGAAGTGTTGCTAAGTTTTGCATAATGCTTGCTGTTACAAATAAGCACTGCTTTTTCATTCTTCTAAAAATGCCATTTAAGGGTTTCAACAGTTCTGCTAAACCTAGACTGTAAGTGCCATGCTTGAATCTATTTTTTTGGAAGTATGCCCAACAATAAATGATCCACAATGATCTGAGGACAGCACTCTCATCCAAGAACTTAATCAGATTAATGATGTATTTGTTTTATAAAAATGACTAACATTAAGCTTGAGAATACCTAATTTACATATTAAATGGTTGAAGGGGACAAAAAAATACCAGTGGTTTTATAAAATTAAGATTACAAAATTGCCTATTGTCTTGAAAATCTGTAACTAAATTGCAGAGATGCAAAATAATAAATAAGTGTTCATTAGCAGTGTTTATGTAAATTCATTAGTTGATGTTTAGTTGTTCAAAAGATTTAATGATGTTTACATTTATGCGGAATTTATTAAGAGCAATGTTGATCTCATAACACAGCAATGGCAGTAACATCAACATCACATACAGAACTTTCCAGTTCTTTTGACCTAAGGAATATAATTAATACTTTAAAAAATTTCACCACAGAATTTAAATGCCGAATGGAGCACTGAGAAGATGTGTGAAAGCACAGTTTTATATAAACAGAGAGATCTAACCAAATGAATAAATGATAAATGACCTTATAGGGTTGATCTAGGGTTGATCTGATCTCCTTATGGGGTTAAGAAGAAGAAAAAAGTTACCTTATTGTATCTTAAAGTTACCTCATTGATTTTTTTAATGTTTTAAAAACTCGGTGTTTCTCCACAAACTTCATAATTTCATTATAATATTACAATTATTAATCAGATTTTCAAGAAATAAAAAAATAGCTCTCATACAATGAATTTGTCTGCAAGTGAGTTACTTAAGTAAAATACTGAAGAATACAATTTATCAGTACAAATATAGCATTTTTGTTTTGCCACGTCAAAAGCAAGTTAACTCTTTGATTTGTGAGCTGGTAGACCCTGTCTATTCCAAACCCCAATGGGTTAAACTGTACATCAAAAAACAATGAGAAATACAAAATAAGCGTAGAAGGTGCAGTGAAGATCAGGCTGGCATTTGCCATATGGCACAGTAAACCTAGGCTCTACTGACACACAACAATTCAACAAGTATCATGTCCTATTTCAAAGACTTTCAGAGCAATTCCCTCTGCCTTCATGTGACGAAAAGTTTCATTTGATAAAACACACTCTTACCTAGAACCAAAGCATTTGTAACACACCAAGATGGTCCAGAAGCATACATATGATCCAGGATTCTCCTGGAAACATTCCTAGGCCGAGCAAAGGACACAGTAGATATGCAACAGCAACCCAAGCTGAAGTACCAGGCAGTACTTTCTAACAGATCCTGCTAGTAGTGTAAGAAACATCTTCTTGCCCTTAGCAACAGCATCACCCCTAACAATTCAGTATGCCTCATTACAGATACTAAAATAGGAATGTTTCTCAGGACACCTCCAAAAAGCACGACCACCGAGAGTAAAACCCTTCCTTCTTTTGCTGGGAAGGAAGGGTGGGAATATTTACAAGAGCTGCTGGTAGCAAAAAAATCTCCTTCAATGAGACTATACCTTCAAACCCAGAAGAAGAAACTAAGATGAAAGCTCAATTTCTCCAGAAGACAGGAAGGTGGGGTGGGAAATCTATGACTTATATGAAGAGTTCAACAAACTTGCTTCCCCACTGATGCACAAAACTCAAATTGTTTGGCACTTCTATTGAAAATCCAGGCCTACAACTGAGTAGTACAGGAACAGCAATTGCTGGCAGACTTGTATCAACAGAGCCCAGCAGTTGGCTCTATTTCAGTTCCTATCTAATCCTTATATTATACTGTGCTCATCACCACAGTATGTGAATTCACACTAATGCGATGTTATAGCTAAAAAACAAAGCCCACAGCAAAATGTGAGCAACTCAGGAGATCTGCAATTAATATTCCAGCACCGACTCAACTGTGTTCCAAGACTCCCTGCCATTCTTTAACCATGAGTTCATTCTAGTCATATTCTGATGTAGGCCACAACGTGATATTAATCCATATGTTTTGACTGATAAATCACCAGCCTACCACAAATGGGACACAAAGTTCCCCATTGCTTCTACATATCAGAGTAACTCCAAGCACCCTGGTCTAGGGAAAGGCATCACTGCCCATGGATGAGGAATTGAACTGGATGATCTTTCCTAAGCCATTCTATGATTCTGCGGTTTGTGTGTTTGTGGGTTAATATATTTGTTGTACAGCACTCTCAGCTTAGTAAAAATTTTTTGCAATAATATGGAAAAATATTGTATGTACGTTCTAACTTAATCCTGCCTACAATACTATCTTTGACACAGTACTGTGTTGTTTTATTTAGATTGTCATTTCCCTCTTCAGATACGAGAAATTAATCCAACTTGCTAAGGCAGAAATTGAACATCAACCTCATAACAATCATATCAAGAGATCAACACAAATCTGCTGCAGATGGAGATGTTCTGTAAAAATGTGCAAATAAATTTTAAAAAGTACGACAATTACACAAGCACTTGTCCCAATGACAGATATTTTTCAAACTATTTTTACTGCATCAGTTTTGTAATACAATCTTGTGATGCAACTACCACCACCAAAATAAGTAGGTAACACACAGTGATGGTACAAAAAACGACTTCTGTTTTCACCTCCCCTCTCACTACATAACATCTTCCAGAATCCATTTCCCTGGAAATGTTAGGAAACCCAATATGTTTACTGTAAAGGAAGAGAGGCATAGTGGGCATAAAGCATCGAGTTTGTTAACAGGAGGCTCTAGGAAAGAACTGAGACAAGGCTGTGAACTGTCCTGTGCCAGCAGTTAAGAGCCACCTCTGAAACCCATGGGAGCACCCCATTCAACCAAAAAAATTAAACCAAAGGACAACACTTCTGCTCAGATATTCTCTCAGAAACAGTGGCAGCCACTGGAGGAGGAGAACTGGAAGAGACACACAGCAGATGATGACGTTGGAGACTACTAGCACTTAGATGAAGTCAGAGGAGGATTGTGGGTGGTTCAGGGCAAATTTGGGAGGAAGTCAGTAGATAAAAGTTAACTTGCAAACAGAGCAGAACACACATACAAAGTCTAAAAAGCAGCAGTAACCAGGCTTCTTCATGCAGTCTTCCTGTGGTTTACTTACTTGCACGTATTACTGGACCGCAGCGAAAAGCGCTGAATGCAAAACATGATCTCATGAGGATATGCAAATCTTGCTTCAGTTTGATGACAATTAAATATTCACTGAGGATCTACAACCTTATGCTTCTGACTCAAATTTTCAAAAAAATGCTAGTACCCTAAAGTTATAACAATTCATACTACATGTTCTATTTGTTTCATATTTGGGGTGGACAATAAAGCAGCAAGTAGAATAAATTTTATCTATGATTTTTAATAAAATAAAGAATGTTTTGTTTTTAGTGAAGATATATTAACTGGAAATTCTGAGGAGAAAAAAACCCAAACTATCTATTTTTCTCTTTGGTAGGTTCATGCCATTTTACAATGCTCTAGTACCAGACTCTAGAGGCTCTACAGATTAGCCATGACTTGAATAGAAATTCATTCTTTTTCTTTGCTGAATGAATGCCATTATTTGGCTGTGGCTGTAAGTACAGTTATATTTCTGAGAATTTTATTTCTGTCTATAACAGCTCAAGAATAGGAATATTACTTATGTTCCATTTCATAGTTCTGAAAGTGTTTTGACCCCATATAGAAATTTGAAGACCTTTTCTGAATAGGGCCTTCTATTCACAAAATGCTTTTTTTTATTATTATTTTATTAATACAAACACACTTCACCTAGTGAAAGCAGGTCTTATATAATATACAAGAGGCATCTTATTATATTGTGATAACTTTAAATAGAGTCTTTTGACTATGAAACTTATTTTTTTCGACTTAAGTGAATGTAAACTATGTGGACAATGAGAAGTAAAAGTTTTTGAAATTACCTTCAGGTAATACTTAAATAAAAATATACATGTAAATATTTTCAAATTCAAATAAAACATCCACAAAAAATAGGCTTGAATAACAAAACAGTGAAATAGATTATCTTGTTTCACGAGACTTTGTAAGTGTTTGAGAGCTGCTTTTATATTTTTTGTACCTCTTTAGAGTTAAGTCCAGGGCTGAAACTCTGTCAGAAAGGTGTTATCATCTTACTATGGCTAGAATACTTCTGTGATTCAGCATCTCTTTTTTTCCCCAGTGTTTTCAGTAAACCATTAAATTTGTAGCAGATTTGCAATTTCTGTAGGAGCAGCAGCTGTTGACTTAGAACAACTTTTCCAAAACAAAATCTTCTTTCATGATCAGGTTATGACATTAATCACTGAGATGTTGTGGTTTAGGTTAGCCTTTGGTTAGTTTGCTAAATATTTAACTTTTATTTTCCCAGGCTTTTGATAGCAGAATTCTCCCTCAAATCTGCTCGCATATCTGGATTCTTTTGTTCACAGTGACATTGCCATGAATTCACCTAACTCATGCCTAATTTAGCCTTGACAGAACGCTGAGGGGAATTTGTTTCATATAACAACTATTAACAAACAATTATTAATATTAACCATCTTATTAGTAATATGTTCTCTATTTGGTCTTCATGGAAGTTTCAAGCACCAACTAATGGTTTTGACATACCAACACATACTGTACTCAAGAATAAAGTAACTTTGCACGCGGGAAATTTAATGTAACATTAGAAAGGACATTTATGTACAAGTATCCCTGAAATAAACAGTGCCATCAGAAGGAACAATTCAATTTTGGAGGCAGATTCACCCCACAGCTTATATTGGCTCTTCAGAAACAGCTTCCTGAGTGGCCTCATCATAGAATGAGACATAAGAGAGAGCACGAAACACTCAGCCAGAAAAGGGAAGACACGAGACTCTATCAGCAGTGCTGACCAAAGTTTTCAGTTCTGCCACTCCCTTGATGTAAACTTTAGTCCTGCTCTTTGCCTCCTATTCACATTCTTGTACTGCCCGAGCCCTGTGACAGAGCAGAACAAAAATGAGGGTGTGGATGGAAGGACAGGAAGGATGGTCTTCACCTTCAGCAGCAGACACTTTAGATGGGCTTATAATCTTGTGAGATCAAACTCAAGCTATTACAGAGCTCCATTCTTTCCATCAGGTCCTCTGAGTGATGCAAAAGAGCCAGGTGTGTTAGAAAGCCATGTCCCATACATCTGCTCTCAAGAGAGAAAGCAAAGCCTCAATAAAGACAGAAGCACTGCGAAAGACAAAGATGCTTTTTCCCTGAACACTGTGGGATGGCAAAAAAGACCACTTGGATGCAATAGTGCTTAAAAACCGAAAGTGAAGCTAAATTTCAAATTTTCAGTGTTACCTTTTGGGACAGTAGCAGGGAGACTTTCACAATCTAAAGTGTAAGGACTATTTGCATCTCTAAACAATGAAATACTTTGCATATGCATTTGTACGCAGATAACAGAATGTAAATAGAATTAAGCATCCCATTTAAAGAAAGCCTTTAAATACTGTAGTTTTAAAAATCTAAACTGGAATACTGTAATTATCCAGACCACATATTACATTCTTTTCAGTTAGAAAAACATGCTAAATATTTTCCTGAGGTTAATTTTTGCTACTTGATGCATGTTACTTAAAACTTACCTTCCATTAACAAAAATACACAAGCAATTTAATAATACACTTTGAAAGAGTAACCCTCAAAATATATTAGTGCACCAGTAGTAATCCTATTAATTGAAGCATCATTTAAAGGTGTCAATGGCTCTTACAACACCGGTTGCAATTCCTTACTAATTTAACATTACAGCTTCATTTCTTGTTCTAATCTGATCTAATTTACCCTTCTTATTTCGTTGCTTCTGGATATGCTAGGTTTGCCACCCAATGAGTTTATTTCGCTAGTCATTCACTTTTAACTGTAAAACCAAACTATTTGAGGGGAATAATCTCCCTGCAATCCAACACAGGATAAAGAGCTCTTATTTATTGAGCATTTTGTGCTTTGAATTGAAGCATTACTGCGAAGAGTGAGCAATAAACAAAAACACCTCAGGGGCCTGGGAGGAGCAATGTAACCAATTACATTTAATTAAATCAAAGGATGGGAGCCCTAGGGTTGAATGAGCTGAAGAACAAATTTGCATTAACACCTAGCAGCCAAACAAGTAGTTCTTGGTTTAGTCTGGAAGTACAATTGTTGCCATCTATTCTCTGCACTGAAGGGGGGCCATTAGCTAAATTCTTAGGAATTGTTTGTCCACTGATGAGGGGTTGCCTTCTCAACATTTCACCTCCTCACACATGAAAATTGCCTACTAAAATAAACAGCTGCTTCTGAAACCCAGCAAACAAACATCAGCACGAATCGCAAGTTTGCATCTGTCACACCTTCGTCCAGAGTCAACAAAGAGAACTCTGCCAGGGCTCACACACCTGAGGGGAGTGGAGACCCTCCGAGACCTATGTGGGTGGGTGAGGGGAGAAGTGGGAAGAATTAATCTGGCCATAATGAATTCTATAAATTGAAACACCCAGGATAATCATTACCTAGAGCACTTCAGGAATGGATGCAAACACGGAGCCTTGGGGATAATAAGAACTTCCTAACACTGAAGTAATTACCAGTGTAATGCACCTCGAGCCTTTCTCTCCACTGTCTAGAGGCAGGAAAGAAAGATCATAGAAGTCTGATAAGAGCAGGGAATGGAAATTTATAACCACAACTATGAAAATTTTAGAGAAATTAAGCGCAATTAAATACAGAAATTTTAAGAGTACACAACTCTGTGTTCTCCTAACTATGATTCTGTAGGAAAAGTAGGAGAGAAAGACTACAAATGTTTAAACAGTTATCTACTACTCTTTTGAATGTTCATTGCACAGCCATGCTAAAAGACAGAGTTTACATGTAAAAGAGGGTGATTTTTTTGGAAGGTATCTATGAGGTATTTGGCAGGGTAGCAATGACCAAAATTCTTTTTTCATTATTTTAAAGATATACTTTCAGGGATTTACAAGTATAATAATTTCAAATCATTAGAGATTTAAACTTATTGTCCCATACCCCATCCCAGACACAAAGTATGCCTTAATCTACATCCACCAAAAGCATAAATTAGTTTATCCATTTTAGGTTATACAACAAATAAAATGGAATGTAATGGTTTCAAAACACTGCCCTAAACCTAAGCTAAAAGGCTGAATTATTAAAATAATTTTTTAGGCAATCAGTGATCATTGTGCCTTAAAACTGCAACAACCAAGATTCTCATTTTGAAAAATGGTGAATGTGAGTACATAGTATTTTCTTAGCTCTTGTTCCTTGAATATTAAGACGGAGAATACAGTGAACAGTAAATTACATTTGTAGAGGTCCACATACTCTGATCTCAGTCTTTTCAGGAAGTAAGCTGCTTCTCTTGACCTTCATTTTCTTCCTTTGGAAGAAATTGCAGTCTTACTCTGCAAAGTGACCATGTAAAAATATAATTTTATTCTTACCAGACAAACTTGCTTCATTTGTTTACTCATAGCTATATTTTCCTCTCATAATGACAAATAAGAATATGTTTTAGTGCCCTTTTATACACTGGTAGACCCCAAAAAGCTAAAGGAGATTTAATAGCTTTTTTTAATGACAGAAGAAGTTGGTTCATATTTTCATCTTGTTAAAGGAGCTAGTATCCAGCTTAAAATAATTGAGAAAACTCTATTTGAGAGCAACATCTATTAAAGATGTGCTTCCAGTGTCAGTTCTTGTGATAATGAGGAAACAGAGAGTGTGAGAGAGGTTTGTTAATCTGGAAAAAAGCCCCAAACAAATCAAACACAACACTCATGCTCAAGGTGAGCAAGTTTTTCCATTAGATCAAACAGCTGATCCAACTGACAGATTGGTATCAAAAGCCAAAATAAGGCACAGCAATGAGTGTAGCTGATCGTGTACTGGGAGTGACACAAGAGATGGAACAGAACTACCTTGTTTAAGCAGCAACAAGCTGACACATCAGCATAGCATATGGTGGTACAACACCAACAAGTATCTAGCTCACAATTTACAAACACCTGAACTTAGACATGCTTCTCAATAGATCAGACAAAATTATCTCAAAGTTGAATTTGTGTAGAGAAGCATTAGTATGTTCTGGAGGTTGCTCTCCTATTTTGTTTTAGAATGTGCTTAGCTAAAATATTTTAAAGACATGCCAAGCAGACTCCAGTTTCACATGTATAGCCCTTACCTGTCTTAAACCACATTAATAAAAAAACCCCAAACAACAAAATTTCTTGTTATATACATGTACTTTATGGACAGAGTTCCCTGAACATCACTGTTTGCCCCTTCTTTAGGTAACTACAGACCTGATACACTTCCTAACTCTTGGGCATGATTGCTGAAAAGAGGGGTAAGGGGAGATAGACTAAGGTTTATTGTAGCAGGAAGAACAGCACAGGAGAGTAGAGGCAGTGGGGCAATGGTAGTAGGAGGCCTTGAAGAAAATCTTTAGCTTACATCCTACTTACACCTTCCAGTGTGTTTATAAAGAAAAAGACAATGCTGCATGTGCATAAAAGCAGTTGTGTTTCTGCTGGGTTTTTTTTGTAAAGTTCATGGATAGCATGTCAATCAAAATGAATACAGCTAGGTTTGAGATACGACATTTAGAAAAAACCTTTACTGGAGAATTCTCTATGCCAACTTTACTTAAGAATGAAACCACACAATGGCAAGAACCTGTGAAATTACCAGCTATTTCTGTACATTCAGAAGTTCAACACTGAGCCTACTGCAACCATCCACTATTGCAGTATTGAACACTAGGATTTACTTACACACAGAAAGCACTATACTGGAACTAAGTCTCCATACATACTTGCAAGTACATATTTTTTGAATGACTATACTGCACTATTTCTGAACAGCTCAGCCCTCTTGCTCAGCTAAGAAACTCTCATATATAAGTAAAGTAGGATTCCTGTTAGACTGAAGGAATGAAAGCAGCATAGCAAAGCAGATAGTGCAGCAAAAGAGTGTGACAAGTGATTGCAGGCATAAGAAATGGTGGAACTAAGGAAGAGTGATACTTGGTTTACATGAAAATATTAGAAAATATCGTAACTATGACACAGCTGCCATTACAATTAACCTCCAGCACTTCTCTGCCATGTGAAGCACAGAACAAGAAGTCCTCACAGTAGCCAATCGGATGATGCAGTGAATTTACAGCGCTGAGGAAATACATACCAGCCACCTTTCTAAATGCTTACTTTCTCACAAGATCTAAAAGCAACCACACTGTGAGAGAACATTCCAGATGCACACAGTAATTAATGTAGCTGTTGATAAGCAGTACAACTTCAATCTGCACCCTGAATCCCTACATACCAGAGATCTGCTGCTTGAAGCACAGTTAAGGTTTTACACTAGTCCAGACAGAAGGTTGAGAGAGGTGATGCCAAAGCTGTTTCCAAACAATTGCTAACTACTCTTGAAGAACTGCCTGGAAAGAAATTTCTCTGAAAAAAATGCATGATAATTTTAAAATATGCTCTTGAAGGAAAGACTAGTTTTACTATTTCAAATACTAATAGCATTCCTCTTCTTTGAGAATATACTACTTGTTTTAGTTTACTTCCATTCCTTAAAAACAATTTTTTCACAAAAGTATCCAATATTATGGGAAATTTTTTATTTTGTTTTGAGGTCAACATGCTTCTCTCATTTGCAGTGATATTTTGTGGTTTTTCTGTCTCAATCTCATCTATTCTATATTATTTTCAAATCTATTGTCCTCAAATATTCTCAAAAAAAGCAATTATTTCAATTTGAATTAATTATCTCCTTTTTGATATGCTTCTGTTTACCCAGTAGAAAACTGAAATGTGCTTCCTAATTACATATTTGCTTCATCATTCTAATTAAATTGTTAATTAATTAATCTCAGCATTCTTTCAAGCAGATTCATAGCAATTACGTAACTAACACACAAAGGCATTTTACGCAAAGTAGGAGACAATGACCTGAAATTTCACTCTGCAAAATAGAGTTGGAGTGCACGAGTAAAATTTTCTGCTCCAAACTACTCTGTATTGGTATTCAACTGTCTACCACCACACATTTGTCTTGATGTGCAACCACTATAGTCTTGATGTGTTTAAATTAGGAGAAAAAAACAGTTAAATTTCAAAGCAATATACAGATCTTATGTGAATATTATTTTTTTATATTTTTACATGTTATAAAAGATAGCAAACAGTGACAAATTAAACCAAAGTGCTTTCATTCAAGATAACCAAAAAACATCAGTTTAAAAAGATGTTAATTAACCCTGCAGGATACATGCGGGATTTGAAATGAGTCCAAACAATGTCCAGCTTAATGCTAAGAACTTATAAAATGAGCTATCAGGGCCTATTAGTGCATTATAATGGCTTAGATACTTGAAGAAGTGACCCTAAAATCTCTATTCTGACCCGACTTTCAGAAATGGGGCAGAAGATTGACCTTCACACAATATAATCGGCAAAGGATCTAAAAAATGTATCTCTCTGTTATGTGAAACCACAGTTTTATTTACTCAGGCATGTTCACTTTGGAGTTAAGGTCCACTCAAGCATCATTTCAGGGTTAAAGGTTATAGTATAAAGCCATTATGTTTTCAAGCAGAGTAGCATGCTACCATTTGTTTTGCAGTAATATCACAATCAGACATTACCTTTTTAGCTTGGCCCAGCGGTGAGTTTAAGACCCTGGTGTATACATTGTAAAATAGACTGGTACTTTCTAAAAGTCATTCAAACTGCATTTGCTAAATTTTAGATTACTGTGTATTTTGTCTGTGCTCTCATATATAGACAAACAGAGATACAGAAAGGTTTATGATCTCTGATCCTGTAGAAGGTCTCTTTATATAATAATTAAGGTGATTATACATTCAATATATAATCAAGGTACAGAAAAAAAATTCAGTAATTTCATTATTAGTTTCACAATGGGGTCAATGTCTCAGAAAACTGAATTGAGTAACTGTAAAAGTAGCTACAAGGATAAAAAGGATTTCTGAAGTTCTCATTCAACACCTGTTGAAAAAATTTTGCTATTGTTTACCAATTCCTAGTATTCACTACATACCTATTCCAAACTGTGCTGATTTTGGCTAAGATAAATTTCTTCGCAGTGCCTGGTATGGGCTATATTTTGGATTTGTGCTGAAGACAGGATTGGTAACATGGAGATGTTTTTGTTATTGGTGATCAGGGCTTACATAGAGCCAAGGCCTTTTTGCCTTTTGTACTTCCACTCTGGCAAGGGGACAGGGGGGTGTATGGGAAGTTGGGAAGAGACACAGCAGGGACAAGTGAACCAAATAGGGATATTTGGGTCAAAGGGGACCAAAGGGACATTCAATATTTGACCAGAGGGATAGTCCAGACCATATGGCATCATGCTCAGTGTATAAAGCTGGAGGAAGAAGAAGGAAGAGTGGGGACATTTGGGAGGAAGAAGGAGGAAGAGTGGGGACACTCAAAGTGATAGCCCAATTCACCATTATGTGTAATGGGGCCCTGGAGATGGCTGATCACCTGCCTGCCCATGGGAAGCAGTGAAATTCCTCGTTTTGCTTTGCTTGTGTGTGGCTTTTGCATTCCCTATAAAACTGCTTTTATCCCACAAACTAAGAACGTTTCTTGGTCAGGAGCTTACTAAATTAAGGCTTTGTGCAATAATAAAGCCTAAGTTTGATACATAGGAAGCAGTGTCTATAAGACCATTCACAACAACAAACTGAAAGTTTCTTAAATTGACAACAAATGCCACAATCTTGATTTTAACGTATTCTTTGGACTCACATGGGGCACTGAAATTTACCTCCAACTGCTAGATTACTGTATGCAATTTTATCAAACACTACTGTCTATAAAACCATAACAGAATTATGAATCATAGGATGATTCAGAATGTAAGGGTTAGACATATAAACGAAGATATGAAGCACTTTCAGAAATAGGATTGTTTCTGTAAAAGCATGCCAGTTATCTCAGCAAGTGCTACTTCTCTACATGAAGGATTCTTGGGTTTGTGATCTGAAGTCTGAGCATAAAGTTATTATGGTACAAATTTGTATACAGAATTACAATATGCATTTCTATTAAAGTAACATCGAGTTACCAAATTTTGGAATTTAAAAAATTACTTAGGAATGCTGCTACACTCTTAGCACAGCTGTGTTGCCTGTTTGCCTTAGGAAGCAACACAAGACTAAATACTGCCACATACTGTGCTTCACCAAGGACCATCATTTCCTTCTAGCTCACAGAACTAAAGACAAGTCTTCATTTAGTAATAAAATAACCAATACTCACACTTCAGTTAAATACAGACCCTTCTCTTATTTTCTGAATTTACCTTTTAATAGAGCAGGCTTTTCTAGCTTTTGGCTAGAATGCCATATGCAGGCTATTCATTGTGTGCTTTTCAGTATCTTTATTTGAAAAAGATCCAACCATTCACCCCTAAGAGAACAATTCCTCCACCTCACTGTCCTTGGTGATTGTTTCTTACAGCATGTGGTGGTGACCTGGGGATAGACAGAACTCAGAACAAGGCCTTCTATACATGAAGCCCTGAAGCACAGAAATAGGAAAAAAATCCACTAAGTCTTAAGAGTCTAAAGCACCTAGAACTTCTTTTATGTTTTTAATATGACATTCCTGCTTTTGCTGTTGTAATTATCATTTCAGCTGTGATTTATTTCAGCAGATCAGACTTTAACCTTTCAGATAAACAAGATACAAGCCAGCCATCACTGAGAACCTTCTGGCAAGTGGAGGAGGAAATCTGCTCTCCAAGAAACTGCAAAAACCATGAAATTTCTAAAATAATGGTGCATTTCATAAAGCCGAGGCGTTAAAATTAAAACATACTTCTGTGAGTATTTTCAAACATCAAAAATACCATCATCTGGAGTATCAGCTCCTCCAAAAGTTGTTAGAAGGATTGTGGCTTTCAGATTGCTTTAACTTCTTTACGATGATATGAATTAACTAAATTAAAGTAAATTAAAACATTGCAGCAAAGAGGAAAGAAAAAAGGAAAAAAAAAAAAAAAAAAAAAAAAAAACAAAACCAACAAAGAGCAGCAGTTAAAAAGAATGAAAAACATATTTTACCTGAGCAGGCAAAGGAAGGGATCAGAACTGTATCAGAAAATACAGTTCTTTTGCTAGCCCTGTTGGAAACATCTTCTAGAGCACCCATGATTTCTCTCCAGCCCCCTTGAAGCTGAGCTAGCATAGCCTCCTTTCCACCTCTTACTTCTACTGTCAGCCCAGTTAGTCTCAGGACACATTAATCTTATTCATTGTGATTTCATACAGGCTCCTCACTACCCAATCTGGTTTCTCTCTTAGAAGAAAACTAATCAAACATGTCTTTATTTCCAATTCTCCTTCCTGCCCAGCCACTACTCTTCCATTCATTCTTCTCCCCTACATTCTCCTTGTCTTCTGACACTTTCTTATCAGTCTCTGTGTTATTCACACTCCCTCCTGCCATCATCTCCTCTTAGCATCAGAAAGCAACATGGATCTTTTCCCCATACCTCAGCTTTGCAGTTTTTTGGTAGGAAAAAAAAATTAAAGATTAAAGGCAAAACAACTGTGGCAGTACCTGCCACCACCCTTCAAATTGTTTCATATACAGATTAAATTTACAAATTCTATAAATACATATACACAACTTATGAAATATGTATCTATAAAATATGAAATATATTACATTAAAGCAGTTACATATATACATAACACCTTAACTGTACTTATTACTTAAATATTCTTTTCTTAAATTGTACTTTTGCAATATCTAGTACTAAGTGTGTTTCATTAACTACTTTATGCAACATTCAAATTGCCAATTCAAAAAGAGGAGGAAGAGTAAAATTTGCTACTCATTTCTATGCCAAGTTTCAATTATCATGCTCCTTATTATTCAGCACAGAAAACATTTCAATAGTTACTAGATTCTCACCTCATTAAAATTAAAATAATTTGGGGGGATTTTTTTAATCAATTTTAAAGGGAAGACAATGTTTCTGATCCATTTGACAAGCCTTGCTGAAGACAATGAGATTCTTTATATTACTAAGGTAAGTCAAATTTGACTTGTACTAAAAACAATTGAAAAAATATGACAGTAATTCAAAAGCTGACAATGCTTTCAAACATTTGGGGAAAGATGGCACATTGCAGTTCTACTTTCATCATTTTACAATAACTGTGTCACCAATAAGATCCTATTGCAGGCAGGGTCAAAGTAAACTGTCAGGTAAAATAAATCTGACAATATCTTACTTTAAAATCCCCTGTTTAAGAAAAACAGGGTTTTTTTTTCTCCATATATATAATGTGAACATACAGAATTATGTGAAATACCTCTACATACCTATGCACATATATTAGACTGATTTACTTAAAAATCATAGGCCAATCTCTTCTGAGCAGCACACACTTGTGTAATTGTGGAATAAGAAACATTTCCCAGGTACTAATCAAATCCCTGTATTTAAATGTTTTGATTTGTGAAAGTATCTAACAGGAATAACCACGCAAACAAGTCCAGGCCAAGGCAAAGTGCTGCACCTTGGGGTAGGGCAAACCCAGGTACAAATACAAGTGGAGCAGAAAACTGACTGAGAGCAGCCTTGCCAAGAAGGACTTGGGGGTGCTGGTGGGTGAGAGGGTGGACATGACCCAGCCATGGCACTCCCAGCCAGAGAGAGCCAAACGTGTCCAGGGCTGCATCCAGAGCAGTGTGGGCAGCAGGGCAGGGAGGGGACTCTGCCCTCTGCCCTGCTCTGCTCTGGTGAGACCCACCTGGAACCCTGCACCCAGCTCTGGGGGCCCAGCACAGGAAGGACATGGACCTGTTAGAGAGTCCAGGGAAGGACCACAAAGATGATCAGAGGGCTGGAGCACCTCTCCTATGAAGACAGACAGAGAGTTGGGGCTGTTCAGCCTGGAAAAGAGAGGGCTTGAGGGAAACCTTATAAAAGCCTTCCAATACTTAAAGGGAGCTACAAGAGAGATGGAGAGGGACTTTCGACAAATGCATGTAGTAACAGGACAATGAGTAATGGCTTTAAACTGACAGAGGGCAGGTTTAGGTTAGATACTAGGAAAAAAAATCTTAATTGTGAGGGGGGTGAGACACTGCCACAGGTTGCCCAGGGAAGATGCCCCATCCCTGGAAGTCTCCAAGGCCAAACTGGATGGGGCTCTGAGAAACCTTGTCTGGTGCAAAGTGCCCCTGCCCAAGGGAGGAGACTTGGAACTGGATGGTCTTTAAGAACCCTCCCAACTCAAACCACTCTATGATAATTGGTCTCATCATTTCCAGCTTTCTGCCTACTTCTTTTTGACAGTTCACATCCAGCTTTTACAACAAAGCTCTTTAAATGCTAAATATAGAAAAAAAGTGTTTATTCTAAAAAAGAAGAAGAAAAAAAAGCTAAGACAATTCATATATGAAAACACAGAATTTTGATTAATTATTCTCGTTCATCAGCAGTTCAATCTGATCCTAGGTTAAGTCTTCTAGAATTAATTGGCATCATATCTCTCCTTACTGTTAGGCTGTCACTTACCCCAACAAACCATAAAATGTGTACCTCTGTACTTTAATACAAAATATTTACCATATCATTTTCTGAAGAGCATATGAAGAGAATCCTTAAAAGGAAACACTACAGTAATTATGAGGAAGGACATTTTTT
This sequence comes from Muscicapa striata striata, assembly GCA_030060385.1. NCBI lineage: Eukaryota > Metazoa > Chordata > Aves > Passeriformes > Muscicapidae > Muscicapa > Muscicapa striata. Next base: position 126,830 of record JAREIS010000009.1, on the reverse strand, counting down.
AAATAATGACAATCAAACCAACTTAAAGCACTGAGATTAACTCTATGAATTTTTGTCTGAAATTATCTGTATTGTTGTGCTGCACGTACTTGTCAACAAAACTAAGTATTTGAAAATCTATATTGTATGTGTTGATTGCTATCATAATTACTTTTGCCTGCCAATGGAAAGTGTGAGGTATTATAACTTCTGTAGATTAACATGGGAGATGTGCAATTGGCTCCTGCACTATGCAAGTATTTACATTGTAAAGTACTTATGAGTTACAACAAAGACTGCAGTGAATGAATTACCTGCTAAGTAGATGATCTTGAAAATAAATCCAATAACTCTATTATAATTTACGGTTTTTTCAATGCTACGTATGACAGCATGTTTCTGACTCTGGAACAGGAAAATTCAATGTAGAATTGGAAGGATAAACACTTCTTTTTCAACAAGTGCTTTGAACCAAGAAAAAATTCAATATGAATTTTATCTGAGCAAACAATTAGAAGGCATTATTTGGAGGGCTTCCAAAAGTTGACCATTTCTGCTTTGATTCATATGATTCTATTGTCTTAGTGGATACTGGTTTGTTTTTATTTCTTTGAATTATGTATATGTATATTAATTATGTATATTCAAAGACAATACATTTTACTGTCCATTTTAAAAATATAGACATCTCAATTTTTAAATGCCAAACCTGTATGACCATTTTATTCAGCTTGAAACCATTATAAACTGCTGCGTTTTGTTACTGCTACCATTTACATGTAGTTACTTTTAAGTCAGGGCTTACAAAGCTGTTCACATTTTAGTGCTCAACTTTATGGTACTGAAAAAGTCTGCTTCTTCATGAGAAAAGTTACAGCATTTCTCAGGAGTGTGCCTACATACAGCAAAGAATGATTAAATTGCTGCATGCATTTGCTTTTAAACATTCATGAGTTCTTTAACTTGATAGCTATACGTCAGAGTTCCTTTAGGAAAAACAATTAAAAAATGTGTTTTATGAAATTTAAACACAGCTCAAGAAAGTGTAAAATGTCCTATCAAAAAAGTAAAAACAAAAAGGAAAAATATTGAACACAGGCTTCAGGTTCTACCTTAGACTTGTGAATTTTCAACCTTTTTCAAATATTACTATTAATCTAAAACCAGATGCAACAAACACAGCCCTTGTTATTAATCAAGATAATTAATCCTCTGCCCTGGTAGGAGTTATATTATATAAATAATTGACTTTTGGTTTCAGCACTTTCTCACTGATGTGCATGTAAAAGCAATGCCTGCTAATCTCGGCTGGTAAAGTGAGAAATTTTACAGTGCACAAATACTGACAGATCACTGCTATTTAATAAATAGCTGCACTAGTCCAATCAAAACCAGCCAAAATCCACCTACATAAATATATTTTCTGAGACAATCTAAGATTAAAAATCTTCCTCTGTTACTTTAAGCTAGGAAATAATCATAAAATGGACTCAGATTCACCTGTCAGTAAGTAAGCTTCTCCCACAGCAGATGTGCAGCTGCACACATCCCTTTCCCATAGGGAATTTATCTTGGTTAGTTTTCCACAGAAAATATAATGCATGATTTTAAAAGCAGATTATGGTTGTGGACAAAATTATCAAATTAATTCTTACTAGTAATAAAACCCCCTCTGTTTATCTGGCTAAGCTCATTTTTAGCAGATTCTTTAACCACACAAAAAAAAGGAATTAATATTTTCTACTTTGGCAATGTCCAATTAAATAGTAAGTAAACCTACAAATTGCTTCAAATTGCCACAATTTAAAAATGAGAACCAAAATACAGCAAAAATAAGGACCCTGTATACAAGCTGCTTTGTCCTATTATGTTTTATTATTAAGACATTCCAGTATTTTTAGCCTAACAGAATTTATACTAAGGTCCTGATTTGTAAAATGGGTTAAGACTGTACAGTGTTTTAGCTGTGTGAATAGGTAAATTTTATGGAATGAGCTTATAGTGAAGTAGGCTACTGTCTTCACATTCTAAATTCATATTTACAGGGAGATTGCAGAGGGGTTTTTTCCTGATACACTGTCATGAGGGATTACCCAATAAATTTAGTAATACTGTTTCCTGTCTTACTGTCTAAAAGGAGCTCCAGTGAGTGAGTACATAAAAGCTCTAAGCCCATTATCTTTGCTAACTCAGGTGTGCTGACTGCCCCTACTTTCATGAAACTACCTTGTGAGTGTTATAACCATTAGACTCCTGCCTGAAACCACATAAATTCTACACAAAATTTGCAGCTACCTCATAGAAGGTAAAACAAACAAAAAAAAATACACCTTCCATTCTTTTTCACAGACACAGATGAAGCATCTAAATAAAGGAAAGGATTTGAGATTGTAAATGCATCAAGTTAGGCAGTGAAATTACAAAGGAGAGGGAGTGTTAATGACACACAAGTCTCAGAGTGTCAGCTGTGCTGAATTCCAGGCCATACCACTATGTGTGTAGAAAGACTTCCTTCCCAGAAGGAGGACTAAATTTTATTGTCAGAACATCTAAAGTTCAGCTCAGCAATGCCCAAGACTCTTTTTTGACACAGTTCTAAGTCCTTCAATTTTGACACCTCAGATGGGTGGAATTTAAAATAAGAAGGCTCTCCTGAAAATATAACACTGCAAATTTAACAAAGATCTTGCAGTAAACCTGTATGTGAGAAAGACTAGAAGTCAGATGGTTCTCAGCATAACCACTACTGTAGGATGGCTTGGTTCTGCTTCCCACTTCTAACCATGAACAGCTCTGTAACAGAGATTTCCTACCTCTAAAATGGATCTAATATTTGTTTCACAAATGTGATACTGTATGGATTCATTAAAAATAAGAAGAGTGCTTTGGGGACTACAGTGTTATCTTCTGAGCTGATATAAACCACACATTTAAACATGATAACAAATACTGCCTTAATATACAGGAATTGGCCTAAGTATAAAGGGGAACCTAAAAATTAATTGGTAAAAAAAACCCCCTCAGACAGTGAAACACATCTTCAAGAAGTACTAGCATAGATGAGAAGAAAGTAAACTTAACTCATAAAGCACAGGCCACAGTTTGACAAAAGATACAACAGACAAGGAGCTGGTGTTAAAAGGTACAATGGGCTCAAACTTGTTTCTTTTTAGTCCTGAATATTATTACAGAATTCTATTTCTGTGGTGTAAGAGGCTCAAATACATTTGAGCACTCCAAATTACCAAAAAGGCCCCAAACTAAATAATAATTTTTAAAAACCCCAAACCTTGCACTATTTCACTTTCTGTCACACTTATTAAAAGTAGGGAGATGGGAAATAAAGGATATTAGGGTAGATGACTTAAAATCCTATACTAATTTTTGCTGGATTACCAAACATGTCACAAAACCAGTACATAGCTCAAAGTAGCTGCAGTTCTCCTTCAGGACATCAAAGAACTACAAGACAGAACTATTCATAGAAGCTTAGATAGGATACATCTGTAGCATAAATAATAAAAAGAACAGCTTTCAGAAAATGAATGAAATTGTAAGGCAGAGAATCATCAGGTGACTTGCACTGTGTAAGACAATTATGCATTCTATAATTAAGTATAATGTTTCATTCAATTCAGCCTCTCCCTCATCTTCATATAATTAAAAACTTGAAACAGATTCATGTTTTTCATTCTTTTGTTGCATATTCCATGATAAAGTATAACAATAAAAAATAAATTACAGATTTTAATTAAAAAGCCATTCACCAGAAGAACAATGTTTATGGGGCAGAAGCAGTAGATGTCTAATATCAAAACTTTAGAAAATCTTTTGACAATTTCATAAGAAGTAGGCTAAATAAAATTTGGTTAAGATGGGTGAAGAAAACTGACTTAGAGAATAATGGGAATAATTCTCAGTGGTTTGCTATAAAAGCATCTGTTCAGTGTTTTCATTGATCACCTAAAGGAACATGCCTGTTATTACATTAGTGATTTATCAATTTTAGAAGTCCAGGAAGTTGAAAGACAGGCTTCAAAGGGTAAAAGCAATGAACTGTGAGAAGTCTGTAAACAGGAAGAAGTTCAACAGGGACAAACACCAGGTATTAAAATTGGGTAAGAATAATCTGCTACATAAATACACAATTAGGAATAACTGATTCCTTCTGAAGATGACCCGGATTTTATGGCAAGTCAACAGCTCCACATGAGTCAAAGTCATGCTGTTGTAAGAGGAAAATTCAATACTGGGATTACAGGCTGTAAAACAAAATCTCCTGGTTTACTTAGCATTATAGAAGTCTCAACTGGAATACTATGCCCAGATTTGACAAACACTCTTCAAGAAAGATACAAACCAAATATATGGAGTCTAAAGAAAAGTCAGAGGCTAGCAAAAACAGCATCTTAAGAAAGCATTATAGAATTTGGCTTGCCGGATGTAAGTAAAAAGATTTAGGTAAGACCATGTGATGATTTAATATACCTAAAAAACTACTGCAAAAGAAAATTTCACTTTTGCCACGGACCAAACCAGTAATAATTCTAAGCTTTAGTAAATAAAAGGCTACCATTAGATATGAGAAGATATTTTCTACCAGTAAGGAGAGTAGATGTGAAATCACCATTGGAGAACCAGTGTGTTCTAAATCATTGTTTATGGAATAGTCGCTAAAACCTTTTGCAGGTGAGCTGCAGTCTTAATTAAAAACCACAAGGCTGGACTCCAGTAATTCCAACAAACTTGCAGTTATTCCTCACACATTTTCTATTTACCACACCATTTGTGTAGGAGGCTCTTTTAATCCACTAGGTTTACAAAAAATTACTTCTTTATATTTCTGAAATAATGTCTCATCCACCTCTTTCCATATTACTGAAAATATTTTTAAAGAATAGCTTAAACCTGATATAATTTTATTTAAATGCACATACTCTCAGTAACAATATTTAATTTATCAAGCTAAGTACATGAATACTAATTCTACATCAAATTTTCATCTGGTCACTGCTATGTACATCAGTTTTCATCATATTTTTTAGTCAGAACTATCATCAGACAAAACATTTCAAGTGGATATATTCACCAAAGATTTCAAATTCTGATTTCCAGAAATATTTTACTCAAAGTAGGGTTTTTTTAGTATAATTTTATGAATTGGTGCTGAATTAAATCGAAACCTTTCACTGTGACATTTCAAAAGAAGACATGAGTTGACCCATGTGAATATGAATTTTTAAAATTAAATACAGTGCAACTTGCGAAAAGTTCTCTAAACCAAACTTGAAACAAAACCAAAACAAGGTTTTGCATAACATTTCAGCTGCATTTGCATAGAGAAAACAAGAAACAAGGATTGCCCTTGCTACCTCCACACTCCAGCCACTGATACTATAATACAGTACAGAGAAATGACAGAAACCACAGCAACATAGAGAAGGGAGATACTCAGGATGCAAAAAGCAGCAGTGAAAGCATAGCTAGAACATGGCAAGTAAAAGGAATTGTGAGAACAAAAAGAATGATTACAAAGAAACAAGCAAAAATGGCAACAACCCAGAGAACATCAAACTCATTTGAAACTATTTATTTCAACTATGCTCAAATTTGAAATATTTTTAGAGGAAACTCTAAAATGTATTAGAAGACTAAGCTGAATTAATAACACAGCACATCTTAAAGGGATGCTTACCATTGTTATCCTGTCCTATCTCAATTGAAGAGACTAAGATAAGATATCTAAAGCAAAAGTAAAACCCATTAAATTAATTAAAATCATTCATACTCTTCTCCTACCAACCTAATTTAAGGTGTTACACTGTATCTTCAAAATTTAATGTAAATCAAAAGATCCAATTTCTCATGCTAATCAATTTAGAATACATGGAACACTGTCAAAAATACTTCACATTGTATAAGATTAGCACAAGAAGTATGCTTAGAAATCTACTAATGCCAACAACTTTTGAAAGATTAAGACAACAGATGATGCCAAAACATAGCTAATCAGAGTGCCAAGGTAAAAAACACTGCTCAGCAACACAGAAAAGTAACTGCTGTTGCTCTGAGAGATCCACATATTTTTACCAAAAGGTTCTCATCAGAATAACCTGAACAGGAGAACCAGTTCCTACAAAAAACTTCAGACTGACCCAGGAAGAAAGGGTACTCAGAAGGACTCAACTGGGCTTCTTCACCTCCCACTTCTCTAAGTTGGTGCCATATTTGAAAGTAGAGGCACAAAGACAGATAATGTTTAGAATACATAGGAAAAAAAGTACTTTAGAGAAAAGAGATCCCGGATCACAGTTATGACTTCTTTTTTCACACACAGGTTCCTTATAAACAAAAGATTTTAGTGTGTGGGGAAAAGCTGAATATTTCAGGACAGTACTTAAAACAGACAAAATCACTGATGTTCCATCAGAGAACAATCTCATAAAAACAATTCTGGTAGCAAGAGTAATTTAAAAGGTGCCTGCTTCTCTCCATATACTTATTTTCTGCTCCATTCCATATGCCTTGTGTCGGTTATGTCAACGTGACTGCTTGGGATGATGCTGTAAACTGAATCATTGAAGTGAATTGGATGAAGGAGGGAGGGAGGAAACAGCTGGTTTTTCTTAACCCTGATCATGAAATGTTTTATTTAAAAGAAAGCTGCATAGTGAATAGTAAATTGTAGGTATCACAAGTACAATATTTCATTCAAAACTACATGTATCATTGCTATTCAAACACTCTTCCAGACAATTTATGTTTTGTTGAAGACTTCCAAGTGGCTCTGAGGTTCTGACACAGTAAATAATTTCAAACTGCCACACCAGAGGAATGAGAGAAGGCTCAGAGGACAATGGGTGGCAGTTTCTTCAGGTGAGAATACTGACTGAGGCACAGAGGGGGAGGAAGCATATTCCAGCTGGCAGGCTTTTCACCTCTGATAACCAGATGTTTACTGAAAACAACGTGGGAAACTTCCACAGCAGCACTTGGAAACTGCCCTCTGCTCCCTGGTTAGTTCCAGGTAACATTCCATGAAATATAGGAGCACCTCTACTGTCATAAAGGATGTCATCTGGTGATTGTCCCCAGGTAACTTTATGGCATCTGTCTTTCCAAGCATGATCATTCAGTGGCTGCCATCATCTCTCCATTGAGGAGCTCAGATATCTGAGGCACACAGTGAGAGTTCTGAACAAACAAGTAGCTCTCTAAACCCCTTCTCATATACTACCAAAAGGAAGATACCCTTCTTGCTTTAGTTATTTGAGAAAATGGAAGAAAGAAGAAAAGGTTCTTTGTTTTAAAGTAGATTTTAAAATATTTTTCCTAAATTTCCTAAATTTTAAACAAAGTTGCATAATAACCAGTTTTAAGTAAGTATCATTTTAAAATTAATATAAACTGAAAAAAAGTGAAAACTTAAGAGAGAAAAATAATTTGTTTCCTTCTTGATTTGTGTTTCCAAAAAAACTTTTATGTGAATTTGAAATTTAAGAAAAGAATCCTTCTTTTGTGTTATTTTCATGAAAAATATTATATGAAAGGCAAAAATATTCTTCAATTTAGCTAGCTTATTTATTTTGGAAACACATAAAAAAACACCCACAAACAACAATTAAAAAACAACAACAACAACAACAACAACAAATTAAAAAAACCAACCTGTTGCAGAGACCAGAACTTCTAAATGTAAAATTAGCATACACAAAAACAGTTCTAAAGATGTTGAATGCTTTGTAACAGTAGCTATATTCAGATACTATGTTTTCATGAAACTATGTAACATTTTCCACCAAGTAAACTATTAAAATAAAAAAATCAAGGAAGAACTATGTAATTCTACTTTTTCTGGATTTCACGTAGATTACTTGTTTTCCTCTATAAACACCAGAATTTAAAACTATCCTGTTTACATTTATCCCAAATGAAAAGCTGAAGTGTTTACAACATCTGCTTGCCTTCAGGAGCAACAATTTTGGAGTGTGGGCTTGGGCAGCTCTGTAACTGTAGCACCCTCTGCTGCTCTTTTAGCTCTAAAACATATAGTTGTACACTCAGCTAAGTAGAAAAATAAAATGTGTTGAATATGTTGTTTCTTGAAAATGAAATTATTAACTAATGCTATGTGCAGTTTACAAGAAAATGTTTTGCTATTACATATAATATATTTTCAATCTTATACTACTTGAGTATTCTAGAGTATTCTAGAATATCTTGTTGCTGTGACAACATCAGATGAAAACATACTAGATGAAAATTAGAAAATATGCTGTATTTCACTTATTAAAATTCTCCTTTACACAGTCTGTAGTTTGCTTAGACTGGGGGCAAATAGTAAAGAGGTTTGTATTTTGGCCCAAATCATTTCACTTAATTTAAATGTTTACATAATCTGCAATGATTACTTCCAGGATACAGTGGTATAAGCACTTCAGTTGTAACTGCTTTCTCCCACTTGGAAAGGCAAGGGAAGGAGACACCCTCAAAAGCTCACCCTTGCAGAATTTTCCTCAATTTTTGGACAATTTCTTCTGCCAGGATGAGCATGGCATGTGGTTCTGGGGCCAGCTGATGCTATCCCACAATGCTACCACCGAACCTTCTGCCTGGGATGCATCAGTTCTTTTAAAGTACTATCTCAGGACTAGAGATAGGACTTCTCTTTTTAACAGATGGCATACTGTTGTCTAAAATGAACAGACTGATTCTTTCCTTCATTCCAGTCCTCTTTATGCATAGAATTAAAGCTGAATGAAATGCATTTAGCACTGCATCCTGTCTGTGTGGAGAATTCATTTAGAGTTTTCATGTGGAAACCACTCTCCCACAAAGGATGAGCAGAGAGAAAAAAATTTCTACATTTTTCTAAGAAAGTGAAAACCCATTGCAACTTGTAACGTGAATTTTCGTTCACAGTGGCAATCCTACAGTGCAAATGCATCTTCACAAATCTTTTAGAAAAAGACAGAATACAAGTGTAGGTGTACAAATACAAAGTTTGAACGAGCCATTGTGCAGAGGCAATTTTCAGAGTTAACAACTGGGACCCTGCAATACACCACTGACCAGCTACTGCAGTTGGCTCCCCTTTTATCCAGAAGTCTTTCTGGTGTCAGGCAGCACTTTTGGAAGCAGTCACAAGTATTCCTCAAAAGCTGCTTATTGATATTTTATATAATGCTGCCAGCTAGTGGCACATCTTGTTCTGAGTTGATACCTACTGGGAGCATAGAGACAGTGGCATTAACTGGAGTCTGCTCTACTACTTTTCTTTTGATAGTATATGGTGATGCAGCTGTCAAAGACCAGAAGCACAGAGATCAACAGGGGAAACAGAAAGCCCATAGAAACACTCCATGAAAGAGCTTGTTTTAACAGAAAGTACTTACTAGAAGAAACAAAAAAAACTTCACCCAAATCACAAAAACCATGTTTTTTGAAACAAATTATTATGTTTAAAAACAAAATTAAGTTTTTTCAGATGTTAATCTGTTTAATATAAAATTATTTCATAATATAATAATTTCCAGGAAAAACATTAATCTTGCTGATAAATATTCAGTATGGCAACCAAAACACACAAACTCTAAAACATTTCCCTGTTTTCTGATAACTCAGTCCAAGTCATTTAAGTGAAGCTTAGTGGCCAGTAAATAAATGCTAGCTATGCAGTGTGTCCCAAAAGAACACTGAAGTCTGTAATTATTCAGTGCATCCCCCTCACAGAGCACGCTGCTGTGACAGCACATTCAGTTCTGGCTAGCTCCATTAGCATTAGGTATTAGGAGAAATAATCTGATACTGTCAAAGACTATTTCAGAAATATCTGGGGGTTTCTTAGAGTATAGATATGGTTTGATAATAAAAAGTTCTTGTAGAACACTACAGAAATTATAAGAAACAGTCAACCTAATTTTAGAAGGACAACAGTAGTTAACCTCTGGGGGTAAAAGGAGGCAACACAAAACCCTCATCATTTCCACAATGGGTTATCACACAGAGAGTCAAGAAATAAACACAAAAAGATCAAAGAAAGAGCCAATTTGAATTAAGGAATAACGGGAGTGCACAGAAATTCTGTCAGGTATGACCCAAATACAGCAGCTCAGTAAACACATGGTCAGGGGAGCTTTAATATGATGGTGTGACAGACACATAGGTACTCTGGCTTGGATACTAAGAACATTTATTCCATACAGGTGGTAGCAAAAAAGTGTGATTATTACATTCCAAACCAGTACTTCATGCTGCCAGAAGATAATCATTTTACAGTTACACTAATAGAGTGTAATCTAGAGTGCATAGTAAAACAAGCATAAATCAGTAATATGTAGATCAATACAGACACTTACAAAGACATTTAAAAATGGGGAAGCAGTGAATTTGGAAATTACTTGGCAAATGCTATATATAATAGCACAGCATGAACCCTCAAAGCAATTCTGAATCCAAAAGGACAAATGTGAATCTTTGTATAAAAAGATAAACAGTGAGAACTACAAATGCCACATTACTCCTGTGTTAGCACTGGTGGAGTGCCTATTAGAGTGTAAGGCTTGTTCTACCATCTGCAATCAATAAAAAAGTAGCTGAAATCCTGGAAGAAGTTAACAGAAGAGCTGACAGCACATGTATCAACAGGAAAACATATGAAAATTTTAGCAGAGTAAATTCTTTAACAAGGAAATCTGTGTAGATTGAGCACAAACACAGTACCACACAAAGAGCAAGAAATCATGTTACTGCATTACACTGTCTTGATTCATTACCTGAAGCACTTTTAGACACACACACACTAAGTATTTTCTCTACTGTTCAAAATAAATGCTTAAGTTGTTATATAATGATCGAATGTTTATTGAAACATAGCTTTGAAATACTAAAACTGGAATTTTGAGATAAAACACATATATATCAAAACAGTTTCTATATCATTGGCTTGATAAGGAAGGGGAAATACATATGTATTGCTTCAATATCTGGCAAACTTTGCCAACTTTATTCTATCGGTTTCCTTGTTTGAAAACAAAGAAAACAACCTGAAAGATAAGGCAGAAGAACCAAACAACAATTATATGTATATATCTAAAAGTTAATTATATAATAGTAATTACTCATCACATCAAAAATGTTTCAATATGTTTGCTCAGCTTCGTTTCCACAGTCTACCACAATTTGATAATTCAAGTGCATTAATAGCATAGATAATTTTATTAATAAGTATACTGAAGCAGAGTCATACTGGGTCAGACATTGATGGCCCACTTAGAGCTCATCTTGCCTCAGGTTAATGCAGCCACTTAGACAAGAGTGAAAGATCAGGACAAATATATCATCCTACTGCCCCATTAACTCTCCTAACACCCAGCACTTCCTAAGCCGTAAGTGATGGCTGTATATTTTAACAGTAAATTTTTCTTGCACAATTTTCCCCCTTTCCTTTTTGAATTTATATCATATTTTAGGATCCAAAACATTTTGTAGGAAGGAATTTCACAACTTGACTGAGTGCTTTCTTTTGTGTTTCTCTGGTTCCAGTTTGTTCTCAAAAAGCTAGAAGTACCCCTGATTACTTTCCATGTTCCTGCACTGCTGTTCCTCACACAGTCACAGCTGGGCCCTGGCCAACACAAATCAATGGGCTAAACTAATGATGCATCCAGTACAGCCCAGTTGCTCTAATGTTCCCACCCTAGCCACAACCAAAAATAACCTGCACTGAGAGAACTTAAGGGTGTATCCAACACAAACAACTGTGCTATAAAACTGTAATGCTATGGCAATTCTGACCACAGTAATGGAGTTTCCCAGCTAAATGAAGTGGCTATTGAGGGCTCATTCAGAAATGTTTTATATTGGTACAGTTAGACTTTTATCACCATAGTACTGTACTTAAATAAACAGTGACTTACAGACATTCCCCGTGTTGTCAAAACTTGTAAGAACATCTTTAACATTTAAGAGGCCATTGTGAAACCTGGAAGAAAACATAAATAGTGACTTTACTGACACATACACCATCAAAAAAAAAATCCCATCTTCAAAAAAGAGATCTATTGTACGCATTCACTTCTCACCACCCCCTTCCACAGCGAAGCAGCAAACAGGTACTACTGCAGCCACCAGGGGGAAAACAAGGGGACAATCACCAGTCTTCAAAATTCCAGCACTGAAATCCATGAACCAGGAGGAATGTGTTTCTCAGAAGGAAAATATTTCCAAGGAGCATCAATTTTTATTTAGTTGTGGAGTCACAAAGGAAAGGAAGAACTTTGGTAAAACAATTTCTTTGAAAGGGAAATCCAAAGAGTATTTTTGAGCAGCAGCTGTATGCACAATGCTATTTTCTCCCACAAAATCAAGAGCACTTAATTTAATTAATGCTAATGATGAAACTGATTAATGTGTTCAGTGAACAGCATTTTCTTTGGTTTACATTTGCATAACTCATGTGAAATAAACATCCAAAAGTGGGGATAATAAATTAATTACCTAAATTTCACACACCAAGTGCAAAATTTAGAATGCAAGGAGCAAAGCACTAATAGCAACAGAAAGAATAAGCACCAAAATTAAACAAAAATATACCTAAGACTTGACTTTAAATGTGCAGTGGCACACACATAACAAAGCATTTAATCTTGTTTAAAATATTCCAAATTAATCTAAGCCCTAAATGAACAAAATATTGGGTCTTATAGTTTACAACAATCAGATCACACAGTTGTTTCACAAATGTCTTAAAGAAAATCTGGAAGGAATTCATCAAGGCAGCAAAATATAAAAAGATATTGTTTCAATTGTAATAATGTTTCAAATATAGCTTCTAGGGCTGTTTGGGAACACACTAATTTGAAACACTAAAAACAATGCAATAAATCCAAGAATTTTAGCACCTACAAAATTAGTTCTCATTCTCTCAGCTTTCCTGAAGAAAGATTGCTGTAAGAATGGAAAAAGGAAAAAAAAAAAACCCCACAATTGTTTTGCAAACATGAAATTGCATATTTATTGTGAAAAACCCACTATTTATAGTTTCTGATAAGCATAAGCATTAAATAAAGAAACATTAACAAGTTAAATTTTGAGAAGCATCAAACAGCAACTAGAAAATGAAAATCAAAATGGAAATCAAATTAAACTGAACTGAGCTCATCAGCAGGAACAAAAATATATGAGAGATGTTGCAAAAGATCCAACTGGACATTAATGCTCTTCTCCCAGCTACATAAAAGCAAAATTACATGCTGTCTCTGCAGAATAAGTCTACAAGAATGCTGATAGATCATGTGGATTTTTAACGTAGTTCTTTTTTGCTAGTTTGTTTTCCATCATACTGGACAACTAATGCAACAGAGCTGGTGCAAGGGAAGTGACAACAAAGGAGATAGGATGGGTAGCTCTGCCAGCCACAGAGCTGCCCTTTAAACTCTCCCCTGCTGATTCCTCAGAACCCTACAAATTCTAACTGCATATGTATGGGGCTCTCACACAACTGTGAAGGTCTCATCTCTAAATGAATGCAAATGGAGGGTGGGAGATGCTGTAGAAGTAAAGAAATATTTTAATCTCTGTTGGCATGCAGGTAGTCTTCGGATAACATGTTTTGGTTTCTTTTTTTCCCCCCTCAATTTCTTCATGTACCTAGTTCATATCTAAAGGAGATTTATCATGTAACTCTCCAAGTGAAGCAAACAAACATAAGAATAAAAATTTAGTAGTCTAGTATCAGTAGTACAACAGAATGAAGAAAGCAAAACAGAAATAAGTAAAGTGTTCTGGTCTAGAAAAGAATACCATTTATATACTTCAGGGTCAAAAGGTGCACAAAAAGGAGAAATTATAAAACCACAGCACTAGCCAAACTGCTTAAAATTTGTGGAACCCAAAAATTGATGAATGAGCTATATAATCTCTTACTGTAGGCAAGTTTTAGGACTGAGGAAAACAACATGCTTGCAGCTGATGTACTTGTGAAAGGGAGAGCTCAGGAAGACACACTTCCAAACAGCAATAGCCATGTTTCTGCATTTGGAGATCTGTACTAGTGGAGCCTGCAGACAAACTCTGCATCAGCCATTTCCCAACTCTTTTCCATCACAGGCCTTACTCACAGACTAAAAGTTACATGCACCTGTAAACACAGGTGCTCTCTAACCTCAAATTCTGCCATAAACAGTGTGCTACTCATTCCTGCACCTAAAAAACAGAGGTGTAGTTTGGGATCCCCACCCAGCACATACATCCTCAGCAGTTCTGTAACAGCTGCTGCTTCACTGTCCCATCCCATCAGCTGCTCATCACCAAACCCAGAGAAAACTGCTGAGAGACCAAATGTGCTGTATCCACGAATGCCTGCCACCATCACAGCTTTCCACAGTGCAGCTGACAAATACAGAGAGTCTTAAGAGTCATGTGCACTGAGTTATCAAAGCCAAGGGAAGGAATCACAGAAGCTAAGGACTAAACCCCAACCTTAAATTCCCATAAATTTCCACAGTATTCTGTGCTTTAGAACATGTCATGGATGTCACACAGTTCAAAGTTCTGATTGCTGAGATCAACAAAGTACTTCAAAAAAGCACAGGAAAGCATCATGGGGAAAGTGAATTTCAGGCTGGCATTGTTAATCTGATTCACAGTGTTCTTATAATAAAACTCCAAGTACAATAGGCAAAAATTTCTATGGCTGAGGCAGTGAATAATAGAAAATAAATCTATGAACAATAAACCAATTCAACTCATGTCTTCTCCTGATAGAAAGCAAAGCAGAATTCCTTACTCTGGACTACAAATAAATCAACTTTGGATGAAGTCAGAGAGAGTGAGATCAATCTTTAAATATATTAATGTTCCTTCCTCTCCAATTCAGGCAACACAAGTGGCAGACTTTTACATGTGTATAAAAATATCTATGGATAGTACAAAAAAATCCTTCAGTAGGTCCCTAGTAAGGTATGCTTTTCATCAACCAGAATGAAACAAAAGTAGGTTCCTTCTTTTCTTTCATATTATTCTTAAATTGAGTGATGAAAAACAACACAAGTATGTGCCTATATTCACTTTTAAAACCTACAAAGTCAAAGAAAGAATACATTTCCACATAATATTGAAAAGGAGGAAAAATAACCACAGCACATCACCATACATGATTAACTTATATATAAATTAAAAGTATTTTCGTGAAAAATGAAAGATGGGATAATGGTAAAAACTTACTGCTAAGGGTACTTCACAAAAAGGCTTAGTGAGTATCACCATCAATTGTCACTGTGGCCCACTAGAGAACCTCAGAGTTGTCGGCAAACTTTGCTATCTGATCAGATGCTCTGAGTATAACAAAAAAAGTCAACTCTTCTTTCACTCCAGTTCTAGACCACAGCTTAATATGGCAAGAACCTGAAACAAAGCTTCTTTGACTACAATTTCTTTTTACAAATACACACATCTTGGGCAATATGACGATCATAGCCTGATCAGTGAATAAAAAGTATGTTGCCAAACTGCTTTCCTCCATTTCCAGCTCCTGGGGCCAACCCTTCATGCTGCTAAATTCACATATTTTTTCTTAGCATGCAATAAATGGAAGAAAGCAAGTCTGTCATATCCACATAAACTGTCTGTAAGAAGTAGGTAATATTCCTTGAAATTCATTTCCCTTCACTTTTAAAATCTCTATCCTTAAAATAAAAAGCCATTAAATAATTAAAATGTTATTAGCAGAAATATCCAAGAAGAGCAGCCAGTGGAATTCAGTCCTATACCATCTTCTAACACACTGCTTGCCACAGACAAGTGGTGTCTCTGCATTTCTAAACCACAGGTCTAGATTCATCTAATAGTTTCTGTCATATTTTTATCTACAGGTTTATTCATATTCACAATAAAGGCATGACATCTTGCAAAGTACACTTAACACCTTTTACAAAAATTTAACTCTTCCTGTAACCTGCTGACATTGTTCTTTTCAGTTCTGCACTTCAGTATTTGAAACAGCAAATGACTGATCAATGGAAAATATTTTACCACAGAAATAACTTATTTCTGCACTGTTTTCTTAAAATAAGCCTACAATTTTGAAAGTAAATCTATATCCTGAAACAGAAAATTTGAAGATATTGATTGCTTCTCTCTTAACTCAAATAAAAGAATAATTTTCCTGTCTAAAACGCAGGCACCATCTCCACAGTGAGATACTGCATCTTTATGATCTATAATCACTTAATTGCTAAAACTATTAATATAAAATTCAAATTTAAAAGCACAATTCTGGTGAAGAATACAAGGATTTAGAAATGCAGTATTAAATAAATATTTTTAAATAGGTCTATTTACTTACTATATATCTTCCTATCACTAAGAAAACACATATTCAGCACATGCACAATTTTTTAACAGCAAAGTAAAATACTGCCACAGTTAATTAGGACTTGAAAAAAGCTAACAAACACACTTGAAAGTTCTGTGAATAAAAACTCAGGGGAGATGTGGAGACACTGGTGCTGTCTATATCAAGCTGGAGCACTTAGAGGTCCCCCTAGGGAGGAGCCAACTGAGAGCTGATGGGTCAGGATTATAGGGAGGGCAGGGACTGGTGACATCACAGGAGGGGTTTGCTACAGGGACACCAAGCAGATGAAACCCTCTAGAGACAGGGAAAGGAGCAGCTTCACACTAACAAGCGCTGGGGTCCTTCATGGGGACCTTCAACCACCTTCATATCTGTTGGAGGGGCAACACACCAGGGCCCCCAGAAAATCAAATGTTTCTTTTTTCAAGAGGAACCGACAAAGAGAAGTGCTGTGCTGGACCTTGTTCCTTCCAAAAGGACAGGCTGATGGGAAATGTGAATCTCCAAGGAAGACTTGGAAGCCATAAAATGGTGGAGTTTGAGATCCTTAGGGCAGTGCAAAAGGTACTCTGGAATTCTGGAGAGCAGACTTTGGCCTCTTCAGGGACATGTTTGGTAGAACACCATAGGATAAAGACCTGGAGAGAAGAGGGGCCCAAGAAAGCTGTCTAATATCCAAGGATCACCTCTGGAAAGATGTATCCTTACCAAGAGCAAGTCAGACAAGAAAAGAGACCTTGGTGGATGAACAAGAGCTCCTGGACAAATTCAAACACCAAAAAGAAACCTACAGAGTGTGAAAGCAAAGTAGCATGTGAGAAATGGACAGAAATTGTCTGAGCATCCAGGGTTCAGGTCAGGAAAACTAAAGCTCAATTAAAAACATCAAGACAAAGATGTGTAGAAACATTAAATACAATACAAATCCAGATGAGACTACACTAATCAAATGAGGTTTTGGATTCTAACATAAGAAATTTCTAAGAAATTTCATTTTGACACATCTTTCACTGCTAACATATCCCCACACTTTCCAGACATTTCTTTTGATACCCTAGAGCTACTGTGAAGCACCTTAGTACCTAAATAAACATCAAGAGACCCCTTTCCACCATGTATTAGGAATCTACATTTCATTAAGCACACTGGAGATCACTGTTTAACCAGAAGAGTTATGGGGATTTTTAAAAATGAGTTGATGATGTTTCACTTCAAGGATCTAGTCAATATGACACCAAAATTCAGCTTAATTTTTTTAAGCTGAAAATTGCCTTATACTGGGAGTTCTGACTTTGTGCTTTGGAAGATTTGTTATTAAGAATGATGCAAAAAATATAAACTAGTGACAGAAAAACATGACATAAGCTCCTCT
This sequence comes from Muscicapa striata striata, assembly GCA_030060385.1. NCBI lineage: Eukaryota > Metazoa > Chordata > Aves > Passeriformes > Muscicapidae > Muscicapa > Muscicapa striata. The sequence goes on along the minus strand of JAREIS010000009.1, from coordinate 109,122 downwards.
TTCTGAGATGTGAATCCAGCCTGAATTTAGTTAGAGAAACAGCAAAACCAACAAAACTCAGAAAAGCATAGACATGACTGGTAGTTCCTGCAAAAGCTTCTATTTGCCTGACAAACTGGTCCCAATCCCCTCTAGAGCAGTAATTTCAGCTAGGTCATAGCATATCTGAATATACAATTTGATCAGTTTTGACAGCCCTTGAACTGATATAGCTTGACCTTTATACTCTTTGCCAAAAGCCACTAACAACCTTATGAACTTTCTGAAGTATTTAGTCTCGTCAAGATATTAGCTGACAACCCTTTTAACATTGAACCTATGCAATAAGCTTTTCCAAGAAGATGTTAATGCATAAGGAAAACAAATGTAGATGAAAATTCCAAAGCACTTTTGTCAAGATTTTAGAGGGGCCATAGCAACATTTTTTTTTTCCCTAACAAAAAAATATAAAAAGGCTTTCCTATTCAACCATGCTGTTTTGGATTCACCTGACTCCAGTTATGGTTAATATTATGCTCTTGTTAACTTGTTAAAATTGCTTCTGCTGTTTAATATTATTATAAATAATATTTTGCCAATGGACAGAGAAAAACCAAGGGAAGACTGTCAGACATACAAAGAATCCTTAAGTTTCCCATAGATGATCAATTCTCAAAGATCCAGGAAGGCTTACTCCAAGATTTCTTATCTTCTAGATATGTAAGTTTCAGCAAGAATTGCTGCTCTGTTATGTATGCTAAACTATTATGCTGATCCCCTAAATTACTGCTTCTGCAAAAACAGGAAAGAAACTTTAGTTAACACTGACTTGTGGTAAAGTCAATTTTGTTACAGTCTATTTATACCTTGTTCCTGGAAAAACACCAGTATTTTCTCTTTCCCTTCTTCACCTCCTGCAATATTCTGAAATAATAAGTATACTCTATGTATTGTAACTGTTTGGTGTGGAGAAGACATTTTAATACAGAAGAGTAAGACTAAGCAAGCTCTGATCATTATTTGTAAAATGATCAGTGATTACTATTTTTAGAGGTCGTTAAATATCTTCTCAAAAGGAACAAATGCAGGGAAAACATAAAATAAAACCCCCACCAGAAGACAATGTCCATATCCTCCTCAATATTCATTTTTGGAAAGGTGGTGTAAGCCTGCTCCAGCACAGAAACTATACACTTCCACTGAACAAGATTAAAGAAATACAATAAAATAACTCATAAATAAACACCCTTGTTCAAAGTGTATATTTGAGCTGTGTCATATTAGCAATGAAATTACTATTAGGCAAATAATACCAAATAAAATGATGACATAGAAGGTGGTAGAGACAGAAGCACACAAATGCCAGAGCAGGATCAGTCTGACATTCCCTTGGCTTCTGTACTGCCAGCATAGATGAACCTTAGTTCATTTCCTACCTTAAAACTCCAGAACATGTAAATCTAGTGACAACAAGTGTTGCAAGACACAAGAGTGAACTAAAGGAGCTCAGGGCTACATTGTAAGGGACTGCAGCCTTGCTCAGCCCAAATTCTACCTAAACACATTCTGTTTCCTATCCCTAGCATGCCTCTGAAGACCTAGAAACAAGGAATAGGGACACTGCACAAAGGCATTATGTAGACAGTCAGTGTTTGAATTAGTCCACACCATTCACTGATGGTTTACAGGAGAAGTAAACACATGGAAAAACACTGCACCTACTCCTATTACAAACAGCAGTTTTCCAGTGGAAAAGTTCCCTTTTGAACCCTTTTACCATCACTGAGTGTAAGCTTGGAAAATGGAAAATTAGGACTTTATAAAGCTCGGAAGAATTTTGTTCTTGATTTTACATCCAAATGCAAATTTAGAATGATCTGCTGATAGTGTTGTGGGGCTTCTTTAGTTTGGTTTGGTTTTTTCTCATGGGTTCATTTTAAAACCTTGCAAAAATATTGCAGTTTAATGATGATCACTTGTTTGTGTTAATCTTAATTTCTAAGCTTGACTTTAATTTAAAGTCCCAGATAAAGAAAAATGCACTTTTTGATTTGAGCTCTCCAGAACATCTTCCACTGTGCAGAGAAAGCAAAATTCTCTACCTTCAGAGATCTAATTAGATCCTGCAGAGTAAGTATCAATTCAGGGATTCTTAAGTTACTATTGCAAACCACCTGAGGCAAACCAAGAATGGTAGATACAAAATTGAATGTAACAACAGCAAAGAAAAGAAAAACAAAAACAAAATCCCACAAACATAGCAATGAATGGGAGTTACAAACAAAGTTACTGAGAATTCACTGACATTCCTTCAGAGAGTTTTTTGAGGGGGAAGTAAGCATTCTGTGCCTTTGTTTGTGTGTGCATAGACTTTTTTATTGTCAATTTTTTCAATTCAAATGACCTGCCCTAACGTAACAAATATTACTTCATTAAGGATATATTATCTGGTAGGAATTTGGCGTCCAAATTATCATCGAGTTTTAAAAGAAGCACTAAGAAGAAAACTGAATAAAATACAGATCATTACCAAAAACCTTTTAAAACGTTATTAAGAACATCACGTCATAAAAAAATTTATTAATACCATAAATAACTGCGTTCAGGGTTTTTTTATGTCTTATTTATAGCTGAAGAATGTAAGAATAGAAAGCTATAAAAATATAAAATACATGCTCATATTTGCATTCTGTTTCAGCTACAAGCATCAGTATTTTCAGTCAAGCTCTGCCACTTCAGTGAAATGTATCAGAAAGAAGAGTCAGACAAGCTGCTTACCGTAACAACTAAAAATAACATTTACCAGTTTATTTGCAAACTATGCCCTAGTTACACAAAACACTGGAAGAATGACTAATGAGTTTTATATTGGAGGCCCACTCAAGATCTTAGACTGTACTTAAAACTTAAACTGTGGTTACCTTAAGGAGACACTGTACTTGGGATAAAAGATGCTTCTGTACTGAACCCAGGTCCCAGTTTCCTCTTCTGTATTCTGGTCTTCTATTGAAAAGAGATTGAACGACGCAAACCTTCTTACAGATACTTGTTGGAGATGCACGTCTTTCAAGTGCTTTTTCCTCAGAACCTTTGAAATGAAGAACAAATTAAACATTAACAATGAAATTTCCAAGAAAAGAACATACCCATGCCTATTTAAGTGAAGAGGCAAACCATAATGGCTATGTTATCAGGTAGCAGTTACGAATAACAAAGTATGTCAAGCCTGTACAAAATATAGATATTGATGGTAGGGGTCAAGAGAATAAGTTATGAATTATGTCTCAATACCTGTAAAGCAAATGTACTGTGTTCAGAAGTACACAAAGTTGCTTTTTTAAGTCACACTCCAGCAAACACACACAAAAATTAGAGGGGCAAACTGGGTTCTCCCCATCCTCTCATTTTACCAAGCTTCACAGCCCAATCAGTGCCTCCCAAAGCAATTTCTGTGCCACCCAGTGTCCCTAGAGAGGGGGGAAAAAGTCAACAACAACAAAAACAAAGGTATCTTCCATAGAATTTAAATGGCAAACCCAAAACATGATCATCAGTTGCCCAAGTGCTGTGTGCTCCCCTGACAGACTCCTTCCTAGCCTAGAAGTCTTTGCTGCACATTTGCAGAGATGCTGCCAAAGTTGAGAAAATTGCTCCCTGTCCCAGGCCCCAGACTTTCAGACACCACAACTGTATATTCCCCTAACAGGCTCCCATGAGGGGACTGACACATGAGCCAGGCTTCAGGTGAGCCCCAAAACACTCTGAGAGCACCAAGTTCAGTGCTAAGAGACTGAAGAATTCAAGGCAATGACAGAGACAGAATGTCATTTGCATTTCTTAAATGATTAAAACACTTGCTCAGGAAAGTTGAAAACATGGGCTCTCTGTCCTGCCTAGACTGCTGTACTCAACCATCTTCAGGGAGTGAGGTATCAACCCCTCTGTGCAGGAAAACCCAGCACTCAGCTAGTTTGAGCTGTGCCATTGCTCAAAGACAGCCAGCATTTCCCTGCCAGACAAACAGACTTACTCCGTACCACAGTGTTGTGGAAGGAGAGGTGTCTCCTGGATTTAACTTCTTCCTCCTAACATTGCAGAGAATACATAAATAGGTGCCATTTCATATTTAAAATTAAAGTGCATATGCAATCCCCAGTGATGGATTAAAAAAAAAAAATCAGAGCAGAAAATAAACTCATCACTATAAATTGATAGAGGTACAAGGAAGAGCTCCATTGAGTAGGACAGCACTGCAATTTACAAGTTTTTGCCAACTAGAGATAAATCACGAGAAATAGCTCTCCAGAATTATGAAACTTGAAATAGAAGCTTTGCATACAGGATGTGTACCAAAAAAAATAACAGCTCAGTGATTTTTTTGCTGTACCCAACTTATGTTGACATGCTTTAACTGATAATGTACTCACATTTAAAAGCCTTACAGGTTGGGGCTATGACCTATTATTTTGCAGGGTATTTGGAAGTACAACATCATATGTGTGCAGAACAATTGTATTTGCTACACTGTTGGTTCCTAACAACAGGTCTGAGGCACCAGGGTTACTGCTTTTGGAGCTATTTTCATTGGCAGGTCTCAGCACATAAAGGCACAGGCATTTTCCATGAAATATTAAAAATGCCTAGGTGCTGTCCACACTACTTCTGTAACATGTGAGAAAAATGCACATGAAGGAAAACGCAAAAAAATCAAAGCAGGAGGACAAAAATAGAAGACCAGCAAGATGAAGATTTTCATGAAAACCAAATAGACTATCTTGACAATTAAAGAAAACCAGCAAGACCTAATTTCCAGAAAAGTGTGTTGTTTGGGGACTTCTTTCAAGTAATAGCAAACCCTTACTAACAGGGAAAAAAAAACCACAGCAGCAACAACACTTTTCTATTTTCAGTTTCTGTTGTACAGAGACATCTTACAGCCACTCTGCAAAATTCATTCTCTGGGTTAGCAGAAAATCTCACGAGCATCTGAATACTCAAAGAATATTTCTCCCACAGCCTCAAACAAAAATCAAGTGGTCCAAGATCTGCAAATTACAACAGCAGGTCAAATCTTTTAAAACCCTAAGTATAGCTGAGAAAACAGCACAAATTGAGAATATGTTACATTATTCATATCTAACTCTGGTGTTTTTACATCTGTATCAAAGGGGTTTTTTTCTCAAGTCTGTTCCTAAAAGGATCACAGTTGTGTTAAACAGGCTACAAAGAAATTGCTGCTATAGAATAATCCACTGATAAAAACAAAAGGTGACAAACCTACCTCAACTCATCACCAGTCTCCTGTTCTACAAAGATTCTGGTAAAATATTACCTCAGAACTCAATTGCAACACCCTTGGTATTTAGTCACAGTATTAGGATCACGTTTAGGACTCCTTATAAAACCTAAAACTGATTGATATCTCTTAAAAAAAAACCTCACCAAAAAAGAATCTCCCGCAAACAACATGGAGAAAGGCACTCATCTGAAATTCCCTGTCTTTAACTGTGTATATCCTTGTGCTAGGCCTAGTTGCACCTAGAGCCAAATTCACTAATAGCTCATGGCACAAACCTCTGCCAGTTCTCTGGCAGTGACTGCAACATGGTATTTGTACATGCAAGAAAGTTTCTATGCAATCAGCTGAGACATAATCTGTAACTGCACTCTAGATATCATCCATAGAACTATAGTATTTATTTTTACAAATAATTAATTAACCAAATTGTTTTATCCAAGTGTAAATAACTTATAAACTCAGGAGTAACAAAACATGGAAAAAGATCTGGAGCACAGGCACCCTTCACAGAGAGAAGAGCAGGAAGAGATAAAATTTGTTTTAGAAGTGCCTCTGTTCAGGAAAAAAAAAAAAAAAAGTGTCATTGACCTGTCCTCATTTTAGCTTTTATTTTTCAGTTCTGGAAGATAAAGTACATTAGCAGGTGAGCAAGATACACACTCCCAGGCATGTGGTGTGACTCTGGGGAATAGTCTTGTGCAGGGCCAGGAGTTGAACTTGATGATCCCTGTGTGTCCTTTCCTGCTCAGCATAATCTGTGATTCTGAGACTTGTGTGAAAAGAGCAAGAGGAAGGTAACAGGCAGGATAAACAAAAAAAGCTTACAGATTTCATGAAACTTTCTATAGGGAGCAAATGTACACATAGGGAGGAACATAATGCATGCCTACTGCTCTAACTTCCCTGCTGAAAACTACTGACTGGATTATCCCTTCAGCCACAGAGACTGGCAGAGCTCAAAACACAGCCTTAGAGAACTTATCTAGCCATTTACAAATACATAGTAAATGGGTAACTTCCCTCAGCACTTTTTTAAACACAAAAAATACTTTCCTTGATTCTGACAGACTAAGTTTAAAAATACTGCCCAACTTCAAACTCAGTACATACATAAAACATTCATTGATAAAGAACACACAGGTAATTATGCAAAGCCCTGGTTCTTTATGCTAGCTTCATAGGATACCTCATAAAAGGGCTTTTTTTTCTTAATTAAATCAGCGAGCATGCACTCAAGCATCCTTACCACAGTAAATCAATTTGTGTGTGCACTGAATGAAAGCAAATTCAAGATATAAACACACCACAGAACTGATTTCACATAAGGCATTATTATAAGCAGTATGAAAAGTGCTTTTAAAAGCACTGTAAGAAACACTTTGACAGTGCTCCTTTAAAAATGGATTTAAAGGGAGGTTGATACCTTCTTCCAATCCATAGATAGATCTGAGCACCACTGTAGCAAAGAGCACAGAACTGATTTTTACTTCAGATGTACCAGTAAGATTAAATTGATCCTTGCTCATTGTACCATACAAAAATCAACAGAAAAGCTAAAGAACATGGAAAAACCAAGGGAATCTGCAGAGGAAAAGGTCACAGATACATGTAGTTTGAGAAAAAAAGAGAAGCCTTCTCCCCAAATACCTACATGCACTCTTCCACAACCCCATTCTATTGTTATGAAAAGCTCCTTATGATTTTAAGAGACAGGAGTATGCCAAAGGCACTACATGTTGAGAAGAAATAACAGGTAGTATAGCCACAAAGCCCAGCTCCCATAGTCTGCTAGAACAGAAACTTAAAAAGACAAACCTGATATTTCTACCAGTAACTTTGACATTTCCTGCTTTGGAGTATAATAAAACAAAACTTGGTCCTGTTGAACAGGAAACTAAAAGCACACACGAAGTGCAATATTGATGTCCTCAGCACTGTGACCCAGCTGCAGCCAGGTGCCCCTTCCAACCCAGCTGCCACCACTGACTCAGTGCCACCTTTGTGCCCTCTCAGGGACTCAGGGACAGCCGTCCACAGGCAACTCCAGATGTCCATCTGCACAGAACCAAGGGCTGTAAATTTCACATCTCATAACAATAACAGCCAATGAAATAGACTAGAGTTTTTAAGCCTTTATGCCCACATTCATCTGCAGAGGAATCCTTTCCAAATGTGCACTGCTCCGGAAAACAACCGTGTGGAAGGCTGCAGTGAGAAGCTGCTGTTTACCACAGCACAGGTGCCACCACTTGCTCCTCACCCTCCTCCAGGCACAGCCCCCCAGCAAAGTGCAGTTTTCACTGCCAGGTGAGCGGGGTCTCGCCCACCAAAGGCAGTCTGGGGAGGCAGGGAGCAAAGAGCAGGAATGAGTGGCAGCCACGACAACCAGCCCCAGCGGCATCGATGGAAGGTGTCAAACTACGGCCTGAAAATCCCCTCAGGCAGTGGGGGGCCGGTGGGGTGCTGGTCCTCCTCCCTTACACAGACCATGGACATTTCTGGGGATCTACTTAAGGCACGCTTTAGAATCATAAAATCACAGAATAAGCTGGGTTGGAAGGGACCCATCAGGACCATGGAGTCCAACTCCTGGCCCCGCACAGGACGCTGTCAGAGCCAGACCATGTGCCTGAGAGCATTGTTCCAAACACTTCAACGCTGTCAAGCTTGCCTGACACCATTTCCCTGGGGAGCCTGTTCCAGTGTCCAGCCAACCTCTGGGTGAAAAACCTTTTTCTAACATCCAGCCTAAACCTCCCCTGCACAACTTCAGGCCGTTCCCTTAAGTCCTGTCACCGGGCCCGAGAGTGAAGGTATCAATGCCTGCCCCTCTGCCTCCCTCTCTTCAGAGAGGGCTGTGTGCATATACACGTATATGTTTTTATAATTATCAGATTTTCCAGGGAGTGTGCTGCAAGCCCCTTTACATGACCCACCACGGTATTGCTCGCAAACCTCGCAAGCGGTGCGGGCAGCGCGGGGTTCCCGGCACAGCACGGCCCGAGGGAACAGGCAGAGACCCCACTGCCCGGGCTGCGCCGCCGCCCCGCCATGCCGGCCCCCGCCCGCGGGCTCCCCTACCTGTCCGAGCAGCCGCCAGCGGGCTCGGGCCGCCGCCGCGCCGCTCGCCCCGCACCTGCCCGCGGCCTCGGCCATGAGCCGGCGGCAGCGCCGGGAGCTGGCGCGACAGGAGGGAAGGAGGGAGCGCTGTCCTGGGCGGCGGGGATACGCCGCTGAGCACCCAGCGGGTGCGGGACCAGCCGGGCTAGGGATGGAGCGGCAGGAGGGGCGCGGCCATCTTTGCTAAGGGCAGCGCCGAGCCACTCTCGGAGGCCGAGGAAGTGCCGTGCTCTTCAGGCCCGGCACGGCGGGGACGCGCCTCAAGACAAGTCGCCCGTGGCCTCCGCGCCCGGGGACGAGACTGGGTGTGGCACGGCCGCCACCCGGGAAAGCCGCGCCAGGCACCGTGCCCGCTCGCCGCGGCCCGGCGCTGACATGAGCGGCGCTCGGCCGCTGAAGCGCCCCGCCGCCATCTTAGTTACGGGCAGCGTCCCTGGGAGCGCTGTCCCGGGCCAGCGTCTCCTCCCGGGCTGCCCCGGCGCGGCGAGAGCGGCGGCGGCGGCAGCGGCACGGCGAGTCTCAGGGGGCCGCGGGCGGACGGGCAGCGCCGGCGGGAGCGGGGCCGCGCCGCTCCAGGCGGACACGGGGGCCGCGCCGCTCCAGGCGGACACGGGGGGCCCGTCTCCTGCAGCGCTCTGAGAACGGGGTTGGGCTGCTGCTGCCCAGGGAGCCTCGGGAGAGAGCGTGGGTTTGGTGTTAGATGGTGGGGAAGTAGCGGGGAACGACTTCTCCAAACTTTCCCGGTGTTCTGTCCTTCAGTGTTTGGACGTGCACGGTTGCAGCTCCCCTTCTCCTCATAGTTTCCCCGGAGTTAAACTTCGGGCCGCCAGCAATGTTCAGGTTAAAATGTGGGTGCCTGTTGTTAACAAACAGACTAAATTTTGCTTATTTTCTTATTTGATTCACCTCGTGAATCAATCACTTTTCTTTGAAAGAGAAAGTTTGCACTATGTCTATTTCATATGTGTATTTACACCTGTAGGTTACGTTATGTATATTTCAGACACGCAGTGTAAATGATCGGCAGTTTGGGATTTTCAGAAATTCTAGGTTGGCTTTCAAGAAATGAAGGTTAGGATGTGCTGCGCTGGGCTGCGGAATCTTCTCCAAGGGCTGACCTTCAGTGCCAAGTACTGCTGTAAGCATAACCCTCCTCAAACAGCGTGTCCTTACAGTAAAATTGGACCAAAAATGTGCCACATCCTGGACTGTTCAAAAAATACATCATGCACCCACAGGACTGCACCACCTGGAAGCATCCTGCCATGCAGATTCTTTTCCTGCAAGGTATGCTGTTTAAATGTAGACTTAATGCCAACAACCACCTTGGCACATCTGTTCAGGGACCCAGTCATACTTTCCACATGTTGAGGAAACACATTTTTCCCAGAGAATTTGAAGCAGAGGAATGAAGTCCAGGATATCAGTTACGTTCAGGGACACATACCATTGTTCAGCTTCCCTGTGCTGTTTTGATGTAAAGCTGCATTTTGGTTGATTTTCCCCCAATTTTGAAAAAATTGGTATCTTCCAGATTTAAGTAAAGTGTCTGGAAAAATCTGCAGGGGGTGATCAGCTAGTGTAGAGGCAAAGTGTCCAAACTGATGATACCAGACTCTGAGCTGGCTCAAAAAACACCTGACTTCTCTATGTAGACCAGTAAGTTGTGGTTTCCATCATATTAAAATATAACATTGACATCTCGAAATCATGCTCACACGTTCTAAACTATATTTTTTAATGTATTTGCATTGATTTCTGTAAATAAATACTGTGTAATTGGATGGCAATATATCATACACAGAGTCAGAAAACAGTCTGAAATAATTTTAGATCTTCTGTCTCAGTGTCTCTAATAGAGATTGTGCTAGAGATAAGAGTTTACTGCGGTATGACAGCCTGGAAAATTATTTATATGCAGAAGTATGGTTTAAACAAGATGTATGTTTTGGGTTTTTTTGATCCTAAACATTTTCAGATAGATAGCTGGTCATCCTAAAATTGTTTCAAATTGACAGTGTTTCTTCAGAGGTGACTCAAAGTTCATCTTGTTGTAACTTTTATTTGTCACCATAAAGAGTTCCTAAGTCTGTGTCTCAAACGTAAGCAAATGTTTTAAGGAGAACATAGAAGTTCTGGAGGGACAAGAACGTGGTTCAGTTTACTCAGTGGGACTTCACTAACACAAATGTTACAAACGCTGCTCTGTGACACTGGTCCCAGGATGCAAACATGGTTTTCACCTGAAAGGAGGCAGTGCCTGTTTGCTTTGGAGCAGATGCTGGCACACACACTGAGCTCCTCTGCTATCCTGAAAATCTTTCTAGATTACTGGATTTTCCCCAGGCAGGGAGGTGTATTGTACCTCTTAATATATCCCTAGACTGTGACCACCAGCTGTATATAATGTTTCCGAATTAATACAATGGGAATTGCTGAAAACAAAAGGATGGCAATCATCAAAAGATCTATAAAGCATGGAACTTGTCAAAATAAGTTGTGGATGCTAAAATTTTACATAGGTATAAGGGGAGACATATATTATATAAATATATGACATCTGTGAGAGAGACTTTTTAAATATCCAGAAACTATGTTCAGATAAAATTGTTTAAGGCTGGGGAAAATCATCTGTCTTGTCCCATTCTTATGCTTTCATAAATATCCGTTTATGGCCACTGTGAGATTTTATTTGATTGCATCATGTTTGGGGGATGGTGTTCTCTTAACAACAGTTTTTCCAGTGGCTAGGGTGAGATGGTCTGACTTTGGTATCCAGCAGTTTGTTTCTCCTGACCAATCACTCAGGTGCTCCAGAGCTTCTCTAAGAGCCTTCACAATTTCTTTGCCTTATGCCAGGTGAGAAGAAGCATTGGTCTGAACCAGTGACAGATATTCTCAGCAATGATGTGCTTTATGTTCATAGGGAGTCTCGTAACTGGAGCAGATGGTTTCCCTTCCAGAGTCTACTTGAAACATTCACATTTTGGCTCACGTGTTTCTGAAGACAAGCTAGGAGCAAACCAACAGTCCTTAATGGAAAGTGAGGATAGGATATGAAGCACAGGCTGTTTTTTAAGCTTAGACACATTCAAATCATACATTGAATGTTATAAAATGCTACTTTGTGTGATCTGTGCAGTATTATGTAGTGTAATATAAGTTGTGAAGCTTACTACTTGGTCAAGTGAGATTTCACAGCATGCAAGAGGAAGTAGCATTGTTCTAGCATTTTAGCACACTTTTAACATTTTTACAATAGAAGACAGCTTTGTAGGCAGATGAGGTACCAGGAAAACCAGATCCTTAAACTTACTCCTGATAAAGTCAGATCCCATATCAGTTCACTGCTTCACTTCATTCTGCACCTTATGAACATTTATATTAACACTTCTGAGGAGGTGGAGCAAGAACCTGAATGAGCTGCTAGGACTCCTAGGTACAGGGACAGAGGTGTGGGCAGTGTTGTCTAAGAAAGGAAATAAGAAATTAACACTATAAAGAGAAGAAATTGTGAAGGAAAGCTGTGAAGAAGGAAAAATAATAAAATTCCATAAAAAGTAAAACCTAGTTCTAGAACAGGAACAAACGTACTTACTTATAATCAATTAAGAGAATGTATTAATAGTACCCTAAATTTTGAAGAAAATGCCTCAATCAATGTGTCAAGTAAAGCACATTTGACAGTGTGTCCCCAAAAGATGGGGAAGAGTTAAAATAAAACACATTCCAACTGCAGTTTTTGTTTTCATTGGCATGTACTTCTGTAATAATGCAAAGGTGGTTTTGGGCCTGTGGCTCAGGGGATGTTGCCTCAATGTGTTCAGATTGGTGTGCAGTGTGCTGGCTTGTAGCCATTGTTGTCTTTCCTTACTTAGCAGGAAGGAACAAAAGTCCCTTCGAAAAGGAAGCAAAATACATCCATGGTAACTTCAGACATTTTGCACAAGAACCTTCTGAAATCAGAGCAAAAAAACTGGAATGACATTTCACCAACATACAAAGCTATGACAAAGAGAATCAAAGAAAAACTAGAAGAATTGCACAACGTATATGCACTCACTTCAGGAAGCCCAAGGGTAAGTGGCAAAGAAGACAAACATTTCCCATCATTGACTACAAATAAAAGACAGTGAAGCCATTCCTGCTATAAAATGCTGGTTTACTCATTTTTTTACAGTAGAAGCTTTGAATATTTTAATAATTGTGCATAGTAACAGTTTGTGTTTAAAACAGTTTATACCTGTTATGACAGTGAATTTACCTTAATTTCTCCACAGGCAAAAGCAAGTAAAAATAAAATAATTATCTGACTTTTGGATAAAGAATACAAGACATTTTAAGTTGCAAGAGCAGTTGCAGGTGATCTGAGCCTTCTGTGAAATGTAGAGCAGGTAGAGGTAGCTTAAGTACTCTAACTGAAAAAACCTTTCTGATGTGTGCAATTCCTTCCTCAGTATGGAGTGTATGTTCTGTCACTTGTTACATTTGTTACAATTTGTTACAATTCTGCTGTACAGAAAAATTACTGTATACAGGGATTCAAAGGAAATAGTCTAATTTTATGCTGGACTTGAAATATGTTTGTTTGTATTGAACAGATGAGGTTGGGAGAGAATGTGTACTTTGAAGAGAATGGCTACATATTTCTTGCAAAAGCAGATGATGGTAAGGGATTTCTCTTCCTAATATGGTAGGATTCTTAGAAAAGGTATACATGTATAACTTAGTGTTCTTTTCTTGCATTAATGCTTTGCTTGTCTATTTATTAATTAAAAATACTTTTATACAATTCGGTAATAGAGTAATAATTCTGGAATCCTGAATCTGAAAAGGTGAGGTAAAGAGAGTTAGAGAATAGTATATATTGACACTAAGGCAAGTTGCTGGAGAGGAAAGAGAGGAGACACTTCTTTTCAGAGCCCTAACAACATTTTGAAAAAAAAATAAAGAACATCCATGCTTTTTTATTTCTGAGAGGGGGTGAAAGCATTTCTATTTTTATTTATTAAAAACACCTGTGCTTTAGCTATCTGAGCTTTAAAATCCAATATGCTTAGTAGAAGCCAAGATCTAAATTTTTGAAATATTTTTAATAATAACTTCAGGATTTTTTTCCTTGGAACTGTAATTTTTTGTTTATTTTTACAAAGTGCATTTGCAAATATCTTGCAAGACAGGTATTTGGTGTTGATAAATTCCAGTATAATGTTTGTGGATACTGGAGACAGATTTGTTAAATACAGACATGGTGAATCACTGTTCATTTTGACGGTGTCTTAATTACAGGATTTTTTGCTATCTCCTTTTTCTATACAATAGGTGAAGGAAATGCTGAGATTTTATTCAGTGTTGAAGATCTGGGCTTTTCTGATGCCTTTATTCAACGGATCAGAATTTCACCAGATCAGAGATACATGGCCATCAGCTTAAAAAGTGAAAATTCTGAAGAGGCAACCTGCATTATTATGAAACTTGGTAATCTTCCTGTTGTGGAAAAAGTAATTCCAAGTGTATTTAGCTTTGGTAAGTTGTGGATATGTGTTGTAAATATCCCATGGATCACACAAGCTTTCAACATTTTTCTTAGTTTAAAGATAATAATATTTTATTTTTTTAAAATGTGAAAGCAACATTTAATCCTTATAGATGTTGAATTGTTTCTTATGGTTTCTTTAACACTGCACAATTACAGGTTATCTGATATAGATGAAAGGGACTGTTTCCTGATGTATTCAAAATACAGTGACATGACTATTTGTCATATAAAGGTCTTTCTGAGGGATGTTCTAGTTGGTAAACCCTTACAGCTACAACTGAAGTCACTGGTAGCTGTAGACAGTTAGCTTTGCTTGTGGAAATACTAGCTACTAGTGAGTATTGGCTGAAATTCCAACTGGAATCCAGGATGTGGGTCACACTTCAGAGCCTAGTGAAGTAGCCAGGCCTTGAATCAAGTCTTTCAGAATAGATTACAGTTTCAATTTGCTATTAAAAGAAGCAGAGGTAAATGAAATGGGAAAACATTCTTTTTTATAGTATGTTAAATAATACAGTTTTATAAAGAGTGTATAAGTATATATACACTGCTCCACATCTTGTACTTTGGATAATATTGCTAGATGTCATCAAGTGACATATATCTAGTGCAGTAAGCAATTTGCCTGGGCAGAGCAAAAAATAAAACTCTAGGTAAAACTTCCTAGTTAAAAGAGATGAGGAATAGCAAGAATTTAGTGTTGTGTTTCCACACTGAAGATTATAATACCAGTTGAAAAATAAACATGCAAATTTGCCAATCACATTTCACACCATATTTGATTTAAACATCTATCTAGGTTGATCCAGAAGAATCAATACAGTTAAGAGACCAACATCCTGTGTCTTAAATAGGTGTAACAGATAATAAGAGTACAAAAGATGACTATCAGAATGGTAAATTCTGTAAAGTTAAGTCAGGTGTAAGTGAGGTACGGTGCTAGTGTCATAAAGCACACGGGTGCCTCAGTCATGAGCAAGAGAATTAGAACCACTTGCAAAGTTTATGTGCTTGTATTGTGTGATATAAAATAGGAGGGAGACAGACAGAAGTTACTGAAAATTTACACCTTGATTTTTCTATAGGCTAGGCTACAGAAAAACTTGGATTTGCCCTCTAAAGGCTTGTCTTCATAGTGAATCCTCAGCTACCTGTGCACTTTGGAGCCACATTGCTGTTCAGAACGCGAAGTGTTTGTGTTATTTTGGTGTTATTAATTCCTCAGGTTTTGTACTGAAAATCAGTATGCATAAGACAGCATACAACAGCTTTTAAAAGCATATGTGTTAAACATCATTCTGTTGGCTGTAGGTACAGCAGAGATTGCAGGAATGTGGCTGGGTCAGTCAGAATAACTTCAGAATAACAAGGTGCCTGTATTTATACCTTTCTTTGTTGGTGAACACATACACAAGCATAGAAAACTGGAGAATTTTTATCTCAGCAGTACCCATGGGGCACATGCATCATCTCTTTTCTCTAAATGGCTTGTGTGTAGTCACATGTAGCAGTGCAGAGCTTATGATGTCTTTATTATCTTGCTGACTCCATGTAAACCTCTTTTTCTCTGCTGTTTTAAACAGCCACATCTCCTATTTTCCTGTTACCTCCAGAACCCACACATGGTCAAGAGCTTCCTATTGCTGGGCCCTGCAACACTGACCTCTGCTTTTTTGGGGTTTTTTTTTCCAGTACATTATGAGATTCTTGTTCTGTGGTATTCAGAGAAAACATGGAAAAACCTTTTGGTTCTTACCTCAGTCCCTGCAGGATGCAGAAGTGCTGTCCTCAGTTCCATGCCACCTGCAACCCACCTTTTTCACCTGGGTCCAGTGTCCATGGAGCTCCCATCTTCTCTCAGTAATATTATATGCTGTTCTGAATTTGATATGCATTTGTCTTTTTTTTCCAGAATGGGCTGCAAATGATGTTCTGTATTACACAACTCAGAAGAACCTTAAATGCCAGAATGTATTCATGACCACTTTCACTTATCAGAAACATACTAAGTTAGTTTATACAGAACAAGATGCAAGGTAATACATACCTAAAATGTAACAAGTCCTTTACATATTTTAGAGTATTTTATATGTAAAATATATCTGGTTTGGAAAACAAAGTGTTCCATATAGTATTTCAAATAATAAAATGCATTTTTGTGTTCTGCTGTCAGTAGTGCCTTATACAGCCTGAGAACGTGCTCTGTTCTCCTTTTGATATATGATCAACAGAGATTTAACTTTCCTCTCTTACCTCATGAGTTCAGCTGAGTTTATAAATGTCAAGGTCACTCTCAGGTCAGGGTGTCCTTTAATGAATGTGTGACAGTTTCATACAGGGTAAATCAGACCGTGGATTTCATTTTGTTTTCTCTGCTATTGATGTCTGATACATCTTTTAAAAAAAAATATATATAAGTTCAGGCTAATCCTTGCTCTGGGTAATGGATGAGCAAAATCATTACAACATTCCAAGAGACAGAACTATTGTTGACTGAATACCCTCTCAATAACCTTTCTTTAAGCAGTGCTTTAGGAAGACAAGAAGGCTCTTTGCTAAATTGAGCACAGAACTAGCTTTTCAGCATTGTAGCACATGGTATATTTATACAGCATTCCATAAATATTTGTGATTATTCTTAATTCAAGTTACATATTTAGTAAAGAAATTCCAATTATACTTTCATCGGGGGAAAAAAAAAAAGAAAACAAAAAAAAAATCTGCAATGGAGACGGAATAAATAAGATCTTTTTTTTTCCAACTGCATTTGATGCATAGTTTTGGAAAATCAAGTTGCATTGACCTGGCACTTCCCCACAGGGAAACTGTTGGCATAATTCTGAAGGTCACAGTCATTACAGTAAATCTACTAGAAACTTACTCTAAAGGTTCATGTCCTATTGCAGCTCATAGCTGAACTCCTTCATTGGAGATGGCAAGACATTATTTTGTATTGCCATTGAGCAGTTCTGTTCTGCCTCTCACCAGCTCTTCTAGTTGCAATCAGATATTTTTTTAGAGGCTGAAAATTTCTTGAATTTTTTTTTTTTTTTAAATCTACAAAGATAAAGAAATATCAAGGTGATAATCCTTGGGGAGAAGTGTAATATGCATTTCAGCTCAAACCTCTTAGAAGCAGGATCAGCAGAGCTGAACTCTCAGAATCTCTACTGAATGCAGTGCCACATTCTTGCCAAATTCATGGGTATTAGACAGGCAGGAGGCTGATTTTTCTTGCAGACTTTAGCTCCCCCTCTGTGCCTGTCCTAAAGATGTCAAGAGGGTGCAATTAGAAAAAACAGTAGTACCAAAAAAAATTGAGATCTTCCACCTGCAAAAAATTAAAGGCACTGAAAATGCTATCTAAAGCATCCTTTTCTTCACCAGTCAAATACTCTGAATTCTAGAGAGATCATAATTGTAGTCATGTATCTGATCTTTGTGATGCAGATTATGGTACTCAACCCTGCATTTTCTTGATGGAATCTGCATCTTTGTGTTGGACAGTTTTGCTTTTAGAGACATCCACTCTTAAGGGTTCAAAATGGCAAAAAGATTGTTCTGATCCAAGGTGTGACATTCCACTTAATTAGGATGACTCACAGAAATTTGAATATGAATTTCAGCCTGAACTTCTTTACTGGTTATCATTCTGCTTTCTGTTTCTAGATTTTAGAGGGATTTAAAACCAGTACACTGTCCATCTGGCCTCATATAGGCCTCTGTGCCTTTTTTCTTTTTAAATTGTACTTTTTGTCTTATTTGCTTTAGACAGGTCAGTAGCACATAGACATTTTATCAATTTTTTTTAATAATTCTTACTTTTGTTATTGCTGTTCCCACATGATGTCAGTTATTATTTTAACTATCCATTACTACTTTTTTTTTTTTAAAAAAAGGGTTACAAGTTCAATAAAAAGTTCTACATTTTGCCTGAATTTGAAAGCCTGTATGCATCAATGAGCTTCCAGTGTAGCTCAATGATGCAAAGACCTGGATTTAGTTGGGCAACAACTGAACTGCTTTCCTTGCAGATTTCAGGTTTCACACACAAGATTGAGAGGTTTTTATCTCAGGGTAAATGCAGCAGAAGTGGATCTGGAAGCCAAGTAGCCTGAAATTTCTCCTGTCTACTTACAGGAATGCTGTTTCTTACCTTGCAGATGGAAGACCATGATTCTGAAACAACTGATGTATTTTAAAACGCCAATAAAATTTAAGCTTTTTTTAAATCTTTTTTTTTTTTTTTTCAATGATTCCCTACAGATTCTTTGTAGACCTCTATTGCACAAAAAACAGACGTTTTCTTACTATCAACAGCAACAGCAAGACAAGCTCAGAAGTTTGGCTGGTTGACTGCAGACATCCCTTTGAGCCACCTGCTCTCGTACAAGCACGAACCATGGGCGTCATTTACCACATCGAGCACAGAAAGGACCAGTTGTACATTCTTACTACATATGGAGAACCTGCAGAATATAAGGCAATTTTGACTGATACTTACATGCATATGGTTAATTTAGATACCTGTTACAGGTCATATAGAAATAGTAAGGTTGGCTTTTAATTCTATTCATCACAGCTTACTGAAATAAATTAAGAGAGAGAGCTGCATGAATTAAAAAGACTGATAATGCTGCATGGAGTCTCACCTGTAGGAGGCCAGTTCGATCCTAACTCCTTTGACAGCATGAAGAAATTACTATGCTTCAACAGTCATTTCTCTTATATCAAAACTTAAGTTGGTGATCTCAGTCTGTAATCAAACCCACCTACAATTGTGCTGGCCATGCTGAGAGTATTTACTGTATTGCAATCTTCTGTAGAGTAATCTTTGAGATTTGGTCTTCTCCAAATGTTACTGCATTGTTCTTCCATTTTGCCTATGTAAAGGAAGTTTAAAAATCTCCAGTTTTAGGCAGCCAAACACCTCAAATATAAAAACAGTATTTTTTGGCAAGAAAAATGTTGTATGAGATCACCTATAAGTCTGTACCTCTCATTTGTAACTCTTACTACATTTTAGTAATACAAGGTTGTTTGATTTTTTTTTTATAGTTGATGAAGGCACCAGTAGCTTCCAGTGGCAAGGAGAACTGGCAGTTAGTTTATGCACTGGAAAAGAAAACCAAGCTAGTAGACTTTGAGATGTTCAGTGATGACTGCATTATGTTCCTGAAGAATGCTGGTCATCTTTACTTAAATGTGATTTCTTTTGTTTCACACTCAGTTCAGTCAATAAAGGTACGTTTTAGGTTGGGATAAGCTCCATAATATTTTTGCAGCTTTTTCTTTTTTTTAATTTATTTTTAAATAACATAATGAAAGCAATGATAAATTCCAAAAGTAAAAGCAGTTTGGAAACTATTAATATTGGCAATTTCATCATTATGGCTAATTGTGTTACCTGTGGCTGTTCTTCAGGATTTGATGTGGTTGCTTATTTGCAGCATTTAGAAAGTTAAAAAGCAGCTATCCTGTGAGCCAGTCCTTTCTTCCATGGATTACAGTCAAGCTCTTCACAATACAGCTGATTTCTAAAGTAAAATAGAACTCAGTTCCCTAAATGCTCTACTTAGTTTTACTGAGCCTATTTTTGATTACACTCATTGGTGTAAGTAAGGCCTCTCTCACAGGAAAAAGACTAATGTTCCGAAAACAAGTATGGCCACTGTCCCATAATAAATGGGAAGAGTTGATCTTGCAGTACAATTGGTTCAAAGGATTTGCTTCCCTTCTCTAGTTGTTAAATACTTGTGAATTAAAAACAAAGTGACTCAAGCCAAATCTATGATTTCTGAAGACCATTCAGGTGGAATATTTAATTGATTTGTTTTCCTGAAAAATACAGTCTGAACAGCTCACAAGTTTATTGCAACAAGCTGCCAATGCTGCATTCTGTAAAACTGCTACAGAAAAAGGTTTTCAACAAAGTACACTGTATGGTCTCCAAAAATCTTCATTTTTTTTAAATGGCCATAGTTTATTTATTCAGAAGTGGCCTGCAGTTACTCAGGAGAACTTGGACTTCTGCTGCCTTTTCAGAAGCCTCTAGCAACCTAACCCAAGTAAGTAATGGTCTGGCAGAGGGTTTGGCTATGTCCCTGCTGCTCTCAAAGAATGAATCTTGATTTCTTTCATTCTTAGCAGAGTTAAAAACCTTAAATATAATAACAGTAAGTGTCTGAGGGTGAATGTGCCAGAAAAAGGTTTTGTTCTTCACAATGGCTGGCACTAGGAACAAAGTTAAGAGGCAGGGGTTTTCAGTGGCTTAGCATTACTGAGCTAACTCACAGTAAAAGCATAATAGCTGACATGGACTTGGCTGTATAACGTGTTGAAGTAGAACTGGAAATGCAGTAGAAGGAAAAATAAGATCTAAAAAATAAAGCTAATGCAGAATCAATTCAAATGTTTTCTTTTAAAAAGTCTGCACTAATACGCATTTTAAACTGAATTTAATTTTTTTTTGTCTTTATTTCATTGTCCAACTTTATCCAATGGCCTCAGGGGAAAAGTTCACCAGTTCTTTCACTTTTTGTTTTATTACTGGATTTAAATGAAATATAGGTTGTGCTACATGCAAACTGAAGATAATTAGTTAATATCCAAAGTCTTACTCTGAAGGACATATTAAGCAAAATTTACAGAAGCAGTGTAAGGGTCTCACTTGAAATGCCATGTTTTCTCAGCTACCTACGTGGGCCTGTGAATTTGAATTGGAATCTCATCCTGAACTTACCACCAGCACCTGCTATTTTCAGCTCTCCTCCCCAGTACACCCCCCTAAGCGTTTTGCATATTCATTTAAAGAAAATAATCTCATTGAACAAGCTGTGCAAGAGGTACCAATTATTACGAATTGTCACACTACACGTTTACTAGCTAAAAGCAAGGTAAGATTTTTCAGTCTTTTCCCCATTCCTTTTATTCTTTCCTTCCTCCCCACCCATTTAAAGAAAGTGCATTTGGCAGGGAACAGAGATTTAAAAATGTAAAGAGCAGTTGGTGCTATAGTTACTAAACAGTGGGTGTTTTCTTCAGTGCTATAGAGAAGAACAAGAAAGAGTCGTGATTTTTTTTTTTTTCCATTAAACTGGGTATTCCAGAGGAGATAACAGCACACAATGAGTCAAGAATCTTAGTATAAATGAGCATTGCTAGTTGACGTAATGGTACTGTACTCCACATGATAAATGAAAAAGGTGCCAGCTATTGAAAAGAACACCCCACAACCAGCTGCACAGTGCGGATCAAGAAAGGAAAGTTTTAACAGCCTGAGTTTAAAAATTTGGAGATGTTAATAAAGAGTTTGTACTGTGGTAAGTGGTAAACTGTATTGTTAATAACATATATTCTTGGTGTTAAAGAGGGAAAGAAGACTTGGGTGCCTTGATAGTTTAAAAACTCCTCAGGTGTTGCACTTAAATGAATTTATACTCTGCATCTGTAAGCCCACACAGCAGAGGTTCAGTCTCAGGCTTTATTTTTCAAGAGTGCTTTGTACACTCTAAGTGAAAAAAAATTACTGTAATCAAAAAAACACATTTTAAAATAAATAATTGAAGTTTTCATTGCCATGTGTCATTGAGATTTCTGCAATGTCCCTTATTGTAAAACTACTCTTTCTTTTCCAGGATGAAACTTTGGTGCCAATTACAGTTTTTCATAATAAGAATTCTAAAGAACTACACAGGAGACCACTTCTAGTTCATGTATATGGAGCTTATGGCATAGATTTGAACATGAGCTTTAAAGAAGAGAAGCTGATGTTAATTGAAGAGGGTTGGATATTAGCGTATTGCCACGTTAGGTAAGTCAAATATAAAATGGAAATAAGATTTTATTTTGCAGGATTTGTTCAGGTACAACTGAAGATGTACCAATTTTTTTTTTTTTTTTGTGTACCTATATCTAATTATTCATATCTTCTTAGATTTTTTATTTAAGTAAATAAACTTTTAAACTTACTTCAGGGAAAAAAAACCTCAAGAGCACACTACATTTTAGGTTTCTTAAATCTACATGATGGCTGTATGTAATGTCTAATCTTCAAGTCTTATTACTTCTTCTCTCATCTTTGCTCAGGAAGAATTTTGGTTGCATGCTCAAATTGTCATGACATGTTATCTCCCTCTCCTTCTGAGAGCATTGTGTGCTAATGCTCAGTCTGTATCTTCTGAAAGCCATTTACATTCCACAACAACAACTAAGCATTTAACCTGCAACCCTTCTTCTTTTATTGGCTAAATCCTCTGTCTCCAGTCTAGGTACAAATCTACCAGTTTTATAAAACTGCAATGCACAACAGGCTTCAAATTTTTCTCAGTAGCTGAGGAAGATAACAAAAGAATCACTTTAGGGAGGGGAGGGAAGGGGAGGAATGAGTAATTGTTGGAAATACCAGTCCCAACACAAATCAGCAAAGATATTCAATCTGCAGTACTCAGTGTCAAGCATTGTGCTGTTCTTCCTCATGCCCCACTAAAGTACCTTAAGATGCAGGTCAGTCCTACATGAAGATGGATTCATCATCCAAAGATGGCAGGCTAATCAAATAATCCATTTTAAACTTGAAACCAGAAGAGGAAGCTTCAGGTGCCTTACAATTGCATAGAAAGAAGCATAAATTATTTTTATAATTCTGTATTACAAAATGTAACATCTCAAGTAGCATTTGAAATTCAGAAATTTGGGGGGGGAACCCAAACCCAACTTTCTAACAATCTCAGAATTTAAGATAAGCAGAAGACAAATCCTGAGAGTCTAATGTGGAGCTAAAAAATACTATTCTACTGGTTTTAATAAGTAATAGTGTTAGTAATGGAAGTATTGGAAATGTTTTGAATATTTTCATGGTTTCATGTATAAAAATATATTATCTGATTTTGTATTGCCTAGAATGATAATGTCATTTCCTAAAGTGCAGCTTTTCCTGTGGGTTCCAGGACACAAGCACATGTGGGCACAGAGTGCCCTTCTACAGTTAGAATTTTTCACCACTCATCATGAATGGATTTATTTTGTGTTCATGTTGTCTCTTCTAGCCTAAAGAAGGGTAAAGGCAAAACCAGAGAAGAGTTAATTGGGAAAGCAATCTGTGATGTGCAGCTCTGTGGCTGCTGCTGTTCTTTCGTTATCTGAAGCTACGCCTTGTAATGTTGTCTGAAGAGACTCCAACTTGAATTGCATTACATTTCAGGGGTGGAGGAGAGCAGGGCCTTGGCTGGCACAGAGATGGATGTCAGCATAATAAACTCAAAGGTCTCCATGACCTCAGGGCTTGCATCAGGCTGCTGCACCAGCTGGGATTTTCTCAGCCCAAACACACAGCACTGGCAGCTGCCAGTGCTGGGGGAGTTCTCGCAGGAGCCCTGAGCAACACTGATCCAGCACTGATCAGAGCCATGGTTTTACAGGTGAGCTGCTGCAGAACTTTGACAGATTATAACATAAAACTGTATTATTTGTGTTATTGTACCACTTTCAGAATTGGAAACATTCCAGTTCAAAGCTCACTCTCCTCATTTGTTTGAGAACACCTTGGCCCAGATATTCAAGGTCCTCTGTCCTATTTGCCAACTTTTTTCTTTCTTTTTATGACTTCTAAGGCTCCTTTCGTAGATGTTCTAAATACAATGATGAAAACTCATCTCCCACTGACAATTGAAGAACAAGAAGAATGGGGAAATCCATTAGAAGATGAAAAATGTATGAAGTATATCAAAAGCTATTGCCCATACCAGAATATTAAGCCACAGGTAAAACTATGCTTTCTGTGCAGAATACTACAGGCATAAGTGTAGTGGTTTATAAGAAAACCAAGAGCAGATCATGGAAATTTAAAAAAAAAAACTCCAATATTAATTATTTCAGTAATAATCTTAGCAATAGTTGGAGTCACAAGTGACTACTGACATTAACCCAATGCCTTCTCCAAAACGATATAGATTTCTAAACTTGCTTTTGATTTAGGACTTCCAGGAAGTAATAGTATAGCAAATCTCAATGTGCAAAATGCCTTCTTTTGTGGGGTGGTTTTGACATGCTATTGTGTTTTGCTGGCTTTTTTGCAGACACAGGAGAAAGGAGGTATTTTCCACTGATTTAATACCTTTCCAGAGGTATTAAAACAAACAAACACTGAAAGGGAAGCTATAGCTTTGACACTGTCATCGCAAGAGAAATCTCTCTTTATTTGACAATGTATTAGCTGTGTTGCACAGCTTCATTAAGTAAAATTCTTACTATCTAAAAGCAAAGTTCTGTGCAGAGAGGTTGCAAAAATAAACCTCAGCTATTGTTCTAAGGTAAACTATTCCATGATTATTACTCCTTTTTTTCTTTTTTTGCAATCATCAGCAAGCAGACAGTATCAGACCTTTACCACTGGGGAGAGGATGTTTCTTTGACATTTTGCAAGTAGATTATTCCCTACTATGAAGTCATTTTTCAGACCAAAGTCTTTTTTGCAAGTTAGATAAAACTCTTAGAAAACACTAAGTAATTGTGTAATTGATGAGTTTTTAAATAAACCCTAACAAGTTGTATAGTAAGAGAAAAATGTATTATCTGTGAGAAAGACCAGTTGTCAAGTGTTTAACTGGTTTTGGTTTTTAATCTCAGTGCTATCCATCAGTTTTTATCACGGCATATGAAAATGATGAACGGATACCACTAACAGGAATTTTACAGTATGTTCAGAAACTCAGGAAGGCTGCACTAGATCATGCCAGCAGAACAAGTAAGAAAGGTAAGGATAAGAATATCACAGATAAATGGAATTAACTGAACTAAAAACTTAACAGTCATGTAATTGAAGACCATAGAGATTGACTCCTCCTTAAATGAATTCAAACACAATCCCATATCACCAGCTCCACAGCAGGCTCAGGACACTCTCTGAGATGGAAAAACATAAAGACTGGGAGCCTGTGAGTGGGGCTCACTCTTTCCTAGGCCTCCACATAGGGCAGTTGTCGGACAGTGCAAGGTGAGTCCATGCTGTCAGTCCAGCTGCTGACAGGGCCAGGCTGCAGTTCTCAGCAGCCCTTGGAGAAAAATCTTATTTTTGCTGCTATACAAAAACCCACTTTTCTCACTTTGCTGAAGCTGCAGGTCCTTAGTCCAAGCTAGAATGACAACAAGGCTAAGGCACAGGTGCTTTTATACCTGATTCTTAACCCTAGCTTTGGGAGTTTCCAGAAAAAGGTACATTCAAGCCTGACTATGTTCTTGTACCATCCAGTCTGGGAAGAGGCTTTTACCATCATTACCAAAAGAGATCGTGAATAACCTTTTCTACATTTCATTATGCCCTGTCTCTGAGCAGCACAACTGCAGTGGTTGAGAAATTGTAGCAGGTGGTTGCTGTTGTGCTCTTTGTGCAGGAAGAAAGAGCATGTTTTCCAAAAAGACTCAGAGACAACAAACACACTAAATAGATGAAGATTTTTCTAATATGCAGTTATTAGAAATACAAATAATTCATTCAGAAAACCTCTCTACAGTTCTCTTCTTCTTAAGGAAGAATAGAAGCTCTGTCAGGACAAGAAGGCAGAATTAGCTATCCTTAAACAATTCACATACCTACTTAATTTTTTCCTTGTTCATTCAATGAAAAGTGATCACCAGCTTCATTGTTCCAGGAAATTGGATTCCTAATATCATCCTAGATGTCCAGGAAAATGGCAGTCATTGCGATTCATCCTGGGAGCACTCACTGAATGAGGTATGGTCCCTTTGTGTTGCAGAGATGTGTCCCCTTAAGGGATACTTCAGCCTCAGTAGTTGAGCAGTCACTGAATGTATGTTTAAACAATAAAGAAAAACTGCTAGAGCAACTCCTGTTTTTATATATAGATATAGATATAGATATATGTAAAAAAATTATCAATCTTTATATATATACTTTTATATATATATACTTGTACAGATATAAAAGAGACAGTGACAGAGCCAAATTATTGAAATAGCCTTAAAATAGTGTTCAATTCCCACTGTAATGTGCTAAGAGCTTTGAATGAAAGGTTCCAAGTTGTGCAAAACATCGTTCCAGCAGGAAGAGTCTTGCTCTGTGGAGTATTAAGTGCTTAAAACTGTCATACTATTTATTCCCATCTTCCTCATGTGTAAAACATAGATGATGGGTTGGATCTTTACATTTTGCTATCAAAGCTATTACAATTAGCTTTCAAGATTTTGCACTTTATACAAGCATGCTTGTTAAAAGCAAAATAGTGCCAAGACCTAACATTTTTACTGATGTCTCAGACTGTCACAGCTGGATACAAATCTTATTACTCTTAATTTTAACAAATCCTAGAAAATGTTAGTTTGGTGGTGGTGGCAGTTGTTCCCAAGATGAATTCTTTCAGGAAAATCTACATGCTGTCTTAGGGCAAGGTATTTCTTAGCATTAGTATGGAAAGGAAGATGACTAGAATAGCTGCACAAGAGCCTGAAAGTTTATAGTACTAAGAACTTTATAATAAAATGTTTTCATTATTTTAGGTTGCAAGACACCTTGCTTTTCTGAACAGAGAACTTGAGGAAGTGTGCCATCCCCAACATCACAGCAAATCCTGGAAATAACTTCTAAACACACTGACCACCTGAAAAACTTTGTGTCAGATTTGGATTTGTATGGAAAGCAAACACCTCCACAGGATCTCTCCTCTTGGATCCCTGCTTTATGGGACAAGCACACAAAGCTGGGTGTGGCATTGCCTTACAAAAATACAGAGCAAGAACTGGATTTCTGCCTGCCTGGCAGTGTAGAAGCAGCTGCCAGCAGACGTGAGTTTGTCCAGCAGCTCTGCTCACACAAGCCAGCAGAGCAGCACTGCTCGAGCGGAGCTGGAGCACAACAGTGGGCACACAGAGCCTCACAGCAGAGCCACAGGCACTTGGCACAGGCAGCCTTCCTGTCCAAGGCATCTCTTGCAAGGCCACATCTTACACAAGGCAGCAGAACTCCTCCAAAGTGTCTGACATTGGAGTCTCACAACTTCCAGAACTAATTCCCATATGTAGGTGATGGTGATTGCTGCCCTCTCTATCTGCACAGCAGCTGTGGTGTACTGATCATATGCTAGGATTTACCAAACTGCACAGAAAAGCACTCTCAAGAAGGGGAATTTGAGCAGAACTCTGATCTGAATACATTAAAAATCTTGCAGTTACCTTACCTAGCATGGTAATCTTAAGAAGGAGGTGCCAAAGTCCCTCAGGAGGACAAGATCAATGTCAAAAGATGCCAGAATATCTTCAGAGGATACAACAAAAAGAAAGCCCTCACTAAAACAGCCCCGTTCATAGCTTAGCTGCCCTCTGAGCAAGGCACAGCATAAACAATGCTGTGCATTGCTTGTTAAGAGAGATGTGTGGTGCACACCTAGGGCCACATCAACCACTGCAGGTGCAGCAAATGAAAATCACAGCACGTGTACAAGTGTGACATTTGGTAGGGTCGGCTCGCTGCTTCCTCTAAACTGAAGTACACACCCCTCACCTCAGCCTTAGGGCAGGAAAAGAAATAAGAGAATTCAAATGTATTCTGACTCAGAAGGGAGGGGGAGAATCAACTGGAAATGCAGTTATGAGTGTGGAATTAGATATTAGCTATATTTTGTTCCTTTTCTTACTAGCTTTGAAGATAATCAGTGTTGTTACATTTTAGACAAGAGATAAAACGTCACAGCAATATCCACTAGTCTTGTTTGTGTTCACCTGTTTTAGAAAATACAGGGCTTTGGAATAAGTTTACCTCCAGGGTCAGCACTCAGAAAGCAGCTGTTCCCTGTCCTCCCAAAAACACATGCTTAAACAGGATAGTTTTTTAATAACAGTTTTACTTTTCTTCTCCACAGACCCTAAGGGGGAGTTTATACCATTCATTTTCCTTTTCATCACAAATACAGATACAAGACAATTATGTATCTGATTTTTCAGGACATTTATTTTGTACACAAAGTTTTAAAAGCCAAAGAAAACTGAGTATTTTTAGCATTTCCCTGAAAGTAGTACCTTCTAAATTAACACAAAAGCATAGGTATTCTACTCCTTTGCTTAACAGTTCATATAGAGTAAATTGAGGGCCTTGGAATAACAAGCTTTTTCTGCCACAAAGCACTTCCCTTGAAAAGCTTCCATAGTATGAACAGGCTTTGCTGTTTTATATTCAAGGACCAGGCCTTCTCCCATTTCAGTTGTAATTAGTTTGGTATTGACCACTTTACCAGCATTGCTAAAATGAGTACTGAGTCTTACTACAGCTTCAGAGGGCAGGTTAGGAACTATGGCCTGCAGGTCTATTGTTGACTCCTGGCCGAAGTTGAGCACCATCATGAAGACTGTGTCTAACCCATCGAGCTCCCTCACGTACACAAACACGTCACTGTCGTTCCAGATGTGGCACATCCACCCGCGGTTCATGGGCAGCTCATTGTTCCGCAGCAAAGTCAGCGCTCTGTACAAACTCAGGGTTGAATTGGACCAGGTGCTCTGGATCTGCAACAGTCAGCACCAACAGGGTCAGTTCTTGGCACTGCAGGGAGGAAATGCAGCTCCCTTCTCACACCCACTCAGGCTGCTGAGAACCTGCCTGTCGGAATTCCGTCCTGACAATTATCCCTCTTCAAATCTGTCTGCAAATTTCACTGAAAAACTGCTTTTCCTCATGCACCTCCTTGGCATGTGTGGAGTGGCAGACACAGAGTTTATTAAGTATAACAGTTCCCCAGCACTAATGTGATTGCTTCCTCCCACAGCTTGCTTTCAGTACTGTTGATTCAGGAGAAAGCCACAGCCATTCAAAGTTTGACACTGAATCTTTTTCATTGAGTCCAGTTTACTGCAGTCACAGGGTTCATTTCACGTTTTATATTTCTGCTATCTTAGGGTTTTTTTCTGCCTTCAATTTTGGTCAGCACTGTAGGTCAGCAAAATTTATTTGATTCACTGCTCTACTTATGTTAGAGTTGGTCTATGTCAAGTTCTTGTTACAAAGCTAGTGCTTTCTATAGCAATAGAAATGGGGTAAAAGAGACCAGTTCTCAATTTAATATCAAAAGGATTAAAAGGATGTTAAAGAGCCAAATTGCCACATCAACATCATAATTGTAGCTGCTCTGCTTAAATGAATATAGATGGAAGTAGGCTCCTTGTTGTGCAAGGATTTCCTTTTCTAATAAAACTTGTGAGGATTCAGTGCTTTTTTTTCCCCTTGAATTTGTTCCCACTGCTAATGCTCACTACTAAAAGGAAGCCAGAGCAAAATAGATACATTAAAATATTTTGAGACCATTAGTTTGTCACACATATAGATACCTACTTCCACATTTACACTTTGGTAGTCAGAGTTAACAGGTAGCCAGCTGCTATTGCCTTCAGTAAAACCAGCATTAACTTTTCCATCCCACTGCATGGGGGATTTCTCTGGGAGGGTCGCCTAGAAAATAAAGTGGTGATTACCATATTAAAAATTATTCTTTGAGTAGCATGTTCTCACAATTCCCAAATTATCTCCCATTCAGTATTGCTTTCTTTGGTTTAAGTTAAAATTTAATGAAGATGTAATTGTAGTCCAAATCTAAGGAGAAAATGAGAACCAATACAGTTCCTGAAATGGAGGGGAGGGAATCATCTGCAGATACTGACAGCATTGCTGGGTAGAACATGGAACTGCCAAATGACTCTTATGAGAGTTGTCATCCTTTGCAACAGATGGTTGAATAAAAGTTTACTGGTGACAGCCAGGATATTCTGATAAATATCTAGACATGCAGAGAATTAATATGTAAGGTATTGAGTCCTTAGAAGAGATGTCGCAAAAATAACAGTAAACAACAAGTAACTGCTGTTCAATGTCTGTTCTTTTGTAAGTATTGCACTTTTCACCCCAGAACTCTTCAAGCTTACATTTGCAAGGGGTACAATTTTGACAGGACTGTTTGTGTTAGAAAGGTAAAATTATTATTTCCAGGTGCAAAACTATTGAAAACCGGCTTTTAGCTGATTAAAAAGTGTCGATGTAAAAAAAGTCTGAAGTTCTCATTTTGAAGAATTTAGAAAAATTCTGTAAAAGCTTCCTCATTGTTACTGAAGAGCTGCCAAAAGATCTGACACTTAAATTTAATGATATAAGAGGGCATAAAATATTTTGCACATACTTTGAGTGTTTGTTTTCCATGAAAACTGTTTTTCATATAAAGGACACTTTTCAATACAATCTGTCAGAGCAGCAGCCTAACAAAAGAAATTGTCACTTTGCTTTGTGACATTATAAATAATGGGTTTCTCCTTTTTAGCATATTCTGAAAAGCAGGGGAAAAAAATCCTAAGTTTTCAACGCTGGTAACACTGCCTCTCATCTTTACCTCTCTCAGTGTCTCCTGAAGCATTTGAAATGCTGGGGCTAAAGCCTATATCATCCTGAGCAAATACTCTCCATCTTCCTAAGACACCCATTAATCAGGGAACTTTTTCCAGACAGAGTGAAGGGTGGGCTTGCATTTGTTCCAAAGGCCTGAGCCACAGGGTAGCCACTAAAAGAGAGTGAACCCTGAGGAGCTCAGGGTGAGCCACTTTCCTTAAGAGAATCACTCTATCAGCAGTAATCAGCAGCAGCAGGAAAATGCAGGAGATACTTTGACCTAGGGTTTTCTCAGAGGAAATGAGATTTCCTTTTAAATCAGAGAATCATTTCCTCACATCTGAATCAGACAAATCTGGAGATGATCCTGTGCTTCAAGTACCTCTTTCCCTTTGATAAAAAGCTAGCCAATGCCATTTCTAACACTGCCAGAGGCTCCTCACTCCCTAACAGGCTTTCCACAAGGAAAACAGCATCTGCCATAGGACCATGTGTGCATAGGGTGCTCAAATATGGTGAGGAGAGGCAGGGATGAGCTGTTGCCATTTGGGACAGACTATGCATGATGACCAAAAGCCATTTCTGCTTGCCACCCGGCAGCCTCCCCTTTGTGCAGATCCCTTTTTCTGAGCTTGGGCACACTCATGACAGCCGTGGCTTGGACATAATCAGAACCATGATTTCCTTTAAATAACAGCCAGGAAATAATGGACTCTGACACACTGATGAGGGCACTTCCATGGGAGGGAGGAGATGGCTCCATTCCTCTTCCCTCAGTATGTCTGCAGCACACCTCTCCTAACCCCTGGCCAGGCCCAGTGCTGGCACTTGCTGTCCTTTCTGCTGAAGCAGCACTGCTGGAAACCTGCAAGACTGATCCAGAGAAAGAGAAATCAGCATCCATAACTGAAGTCAGACACACATCAAGGCCTTGGTTCTGGTCTCTGGCCTGGCCATTTCCACATGCTGTACAGAAGTTTGCTATGAGGAACACAGAAAACCATTTAAGCAGTGAGAAAGACTGGGTTTGGTTAAAAAAACACAAAAGTTATTGTGTTTCTGAATGTTCTGTTACTTGGAACTAAACAACAACAGGATGAGTTTGCTCTTCACTTACATTTTCTGATGCAATGTTCTCCATGCCTATTTCTTCACCATAGTAAGTTACAGGAGTGCCAGGGAGGGTTAAAAGCAGCATGTTCATGACATTGATGTACTCCTTCCCAATCCGAGTTGAAACCCGAGCAGCGTTAGGGCTTCCAACCTGAAGAAAACATCATTCTGTTAAACACACATTATAAAATTTCATGCATATGTGAAACTGATTAACTAATTTAACAAATTAGTAAATGCTTTGGGCTTTTTTTCTTTCCCTTCCACAGCTGAGGTCCATTATCTTTATCTAAATGCCATTACAAACTTCTGTCACAAAAAACGTCCTGCTAGAAGTCCTGCCAGCAGCACATGAGGAACTCTCCCTGCTTACAGTTCTCTGCTATTTTCTCTCCTGGGTGACGATTGCTCTGCTTGCTTTGAAAAGATCCTTTGCACATTCCAATCATGTTTCCTAGCAAAAGAGGAGCAATGTTTGAAGTTAACTGCCCTCCACTGCCTGCTCTGCCCTGGCCCCGGGCGGGTTCCAGAATCCATTGCAGTGAGTCAGTTTATGGTCAAAGATAATTATCCCAATTCCACTCTCACTGGTGGTTTAGCCATTGGAGACACTGAGGGAGAAGCATAATCATAAATTCCTCCTGTCATCCTTGCATGGGGAGTGGAACTGTTATTGAAGGGCAGGAGAGCCGGACAGTGCCAAGGACTCCAACTAGAGCAGCTGAGAGTTTTCACAAGGACAGCGACTGTAGCTCAGCCATGGGCCCAGGCTGCTGCTGGTCCCACTGAAATCTCTGTGTGGTTTCTGTCACCTACAAGAACAAGCCCTTCCTATGAGAGTTGGTCTAGAGCTCTTACTGCCCAGTTTGGCCATTTTCCTGCAGGCATGTTTTTCATCCACAAGTCGACAGCTTCAAAAATACTGTTGCCTGATAGATTCTTCATGTTAATTAGGTTGAAATTGAAGGGAAAATCTGCTTCTTGAATAAAAGTCGTTCCATAATACATCATTGTTGCTTCAATGTCATCCTTTTCATTATCATCAGAACCCATAAATCTACAAAAAAGTACACAAATGCTTTTTTGGCTCATTTTTGTTACACAGAACAGAATAAAGCTAGAAAAGGTTAGACACAGACCATTAAGAATTATGTTCACTTCCCCTTCCCCCTCAAAAAAAGATTAATACAGAGAAACTGTATTTTCTAAGGCAGGCAAGGAATCAAGGAGAAATATTTCTTGGAAGTTGCTGGAGAAAAACCTACAAGAGTCAATACAAGGCTAAAGTATCTGACTGAAGTTTTATCTTTCTGAATCCAGGTCCACACAGTCCACACCAGCAATTTCCATGCTTTCTTTCCCAGAAGAGGACCTGGGTCCCCCAAGCTGTGCCCTTGCAGGTGGCTCATGGCATCCTGGGCTGCACTAGGAGGAGTGCTGCCAGAAATGAGAGGGATAATCCTTCCCCTTTAGTCTGCCACTAAGACCATTAGGGAATGAAACATCTCTCCCAGGAGGAAAGGAGGGGGGCTGTTTAGCCTGGGGAAGGGAAGCCTCAGGGGAATCTCATCCATGTATTGAAGGGAGGGTGCAAAGGTGACAGAGCCAGGCTCTTTTCAGTGGTGCCCAGGGCCAGAGACAATGGGCACAAACTGAAACACAGGACAGGTGTTTCCCTATGAACATAGGAAACTTACACTAGGATGACTGAGCCCTGGCACTGGTTTTCCAGGGAGGTTGTAGAGTCCCCATTACTGGAAATGTTGAAAAGCCATCTGGACAAGTTCCCTGGGCAATTGGCTCCAGGTGGCTCTTAAAAGCAGGGGGTTTGGACCAGAGAACTTCAGGAGGTCCCTTCCAAACTCAAGCATTCTGTGATTTTAACACTCTCTGACTGTGTGTCTCACTTGAACTGCACTATTAAAACTAAAGAATAAATCAGGCACAGGGTTGATAACTTAGTGTCCCTGTGATTAGACTGGCTTCCTTTTGTGCTTAGCTTTATACAGTCCATAGCTGGAGCAGAGCTAACAGGGCCAATTCCTTTCTGCATACACTGGGGAAGAGACACTATAGCCTATGCACTGCTATCTGCACTGGAGGATTTGCATTTCTGTGATGTATTATGCTGTTAAAAAAACATTTTATTGCTAGCAAGAAGAAGATGGATATTAGAAAAAACTGGGCAGCTGTGCTGGTTACCTGTATCTGCCAGGCTCTCTGCTGAACTCATTCATGGTGTGACGGAAGCTGCGGATGATGTCATGCAAACCAACTTGTGTGGTGGTGTAGTCATGGTAGAGCTGGGAATAGGCTGTGATACTCTCCTTAAAGCAGGGTATAGTACTTCACATTAGTTAACCAATGTTTTACGTTTCAGAATTCTCCAAATTCCTCCCATTCTTTCCTGAGACAGTGCACCAGCTCATTAATTTTTACTGAAATGCGTTCAGCATGCTAACACCCACAGCACAGAGCTGAACTGCATTTGAGGAACTCTGGAGTAGCAGATGACTGATAATTTTTGGATCCCATCCTTCAGCAGGGAAAGCCCACCCACAGCACTAACCAACAGAGCCCACATGGAGCAGTGAGCAGAGCAGGTGCTGTGGCCCCAGACCAGGCTGGAAAGATGGACAGTGCCTTGGTACAGTAACACAACACCACCTGGAGCTGGCCAGCAGTCTGTGATCCCCAGCTCCACAGCAGAACAGTGTCTCAGTGCTGGCACTACCTGGGAACATCACCAAGTTCACTATCAGAACAAAAGCAAGTAACATAACCAACAGTGAATGTGTCTGGTCTCCTCTCATTGTGACACATGTGACACTGTGACACTATTCCAGTGTTTTTAGTTATGCTCCAGCTCTTAGTGGGCCTTCTTTGTGGTGAGTGCTCTTTGTGCAGACTGCCCAGGACCCACCCGGCTTCCAAGGCTGACCTGATGTTCCTACAGCCACAATTAAGACCCAAAAGAGTCAAACCAGGCACTCTTGTGTCCACAGGAAATGCAGGAAAGCAAGCAAAGACAGAACATATACATTACTCCATTCTGAGACTTGTTCACTAGAGGCTCGTCTCGGAGATGTGTTGCTTCTAAGAGAAATTTAACAGTGCTGAAACTTAATCCATCCACTCCTTTGCCAAGCCAAAATTTTATAATATCCTAGATAAAAACAAAAATTGGAGAGTCAGAGTGAGCACACCCCATTTAAAATAGTATACTTTACATTACATTACAAATGCTATTGATTTGAAATTTCACTATCAAATTCCAGTGTTAGTCACTATTAGTAAAATTATATCCTACTTCACTAATTATATTACAACAGTTTTAATTGCACTGGTTTAAACAAAAACTCCAAAGTTCAGTCCCTCTTGACTGGTTTCTGCAAATGTCCTTTTAGTTGTCATACTTGTCTTCATCTGAGGAAAAACCTGGTTTTTATATATTTTTTAAAAGATGTCTATTGACTTGCTTTTTAAAAACATTTGAAGTACACTTATCTGAACAGGCTGGAGTAGAATTAGTCCACACTCAAGCTGTACACATTTTTGTTTGGCAAATAAAGACTGCCTCGCTGAGCTGCACTTTCTTCTAGCACCATTCTGAAAGCAGCAGCTCTCAATATGGTGTCTGTCCAACACTGAATCTACCCAAAACTGTTCATGCTTTTACCTGTGCTCAGCACAAAAGCAAGCCCGGGTTCAGCACTGCAGAACAAGCACTGAGTGTTTCTCATAGGCACCAATCTAC
Source organism: Muscicapa striata striata (assembly GCA_030060385.1). Taxonomy (NCBI): domain Eukaryota; kingdom Metazoa; phylum Chordata; class Aves; order Passeriformes; family Muscicapidae; genus Muscicapa; species Muscicapa striata. The sequence continues at coordinate 73,940 of JAREIS010000009.1, read as the reverse complement.
ATCTATTTATACAAGAAAGCCACAACATGCTGGTTGCTGAGTTTGCCTGTTCTTGAGTGCCCTTGTGCTGCTGAACCAAAGACTTGAGCTTCTCTGCAAAAGTCCATTTGCTTCCTGCTCAGTCCTCCTAACCTTCTGGAACAGGATTTTGAATTAAAATACTAGACAAAAATTATTCTTTAACACAATGCTCATACACATTTACTAAGGTTGGTGTTGCCACGACAAACTTTCCAGTATTCATGGTTTTTTGGTTGGTTGGTTGGTTTTTTTTGCATAGGAAATGCAGCATCTCTTTGCTACTGGAGTTTCAATAATCCGGGTACCATTTAAAAAAGTAATTAGCCAGGACCATTAAAAAGCATGTGCAGTGCTATGGGGAAAAAAAAGTGCAAATGGCAAGATGTGGTATTAAGGGAAGTATCAAGACACAGAGAGGCTCCTGGCAAGTTCTTCAAGGACCAGTCTCAAAGGCAGTCTCATTTCCTGCTTGAGTTAAAAGCTATGACCAGAAGTGTTTTGTTTCTTCAGGCTCATGCAGAACCCGGTGGAGAGGAGAGAGGCCCCACAGAGACCATCCCAAGAGGATGGGCAGCTGTGAAGACCAGCACCAAAGAAATGCACCACAATTCAGCAGTACAAAGCAGCAAACGCTTAAAGAGTCAATTAAACACATGAACTACCTGTACTACCTGCTGAGGGATAACTTACAGAAAGGGGGAAAAAAAGCAGCAGTTACCAGGCTCCCCATATTCAGGCCTATATCCTTATATTTTATAGAATTCCACATTGTCTGCTAGGAAACAGTGCAGACAGGAATGAGATCCATCCCAACAGCACCATCACCACCACTCTCACTGTGAAAACACTCACTTTCCCCCTGGAAAGTCATCGGATATGCAGACAGATCGAAACTCACTATCTCCCCTTATCCACAAGCCCAGGCATTCCTTGTGGGTCAAATCAGCACATCAGCACCACCTTTGCTTTCCTGAAAATGCAGACATCTCTGCTAAACAAGGCGTCATCCCTCCATTTGATTGTATAATTAACAGCTCTTTGTATCCACAGAGATAAAAACTTCTCTGCACTTGAGTTAGTCAGCTCTGCACAGGCTTCACTGCCAGAGCTGCTCTGCTGTGGGCTCAGCAGCAGAGGGTTTCATACTTACATGGATTTCTTGTTGGACAGCAGGGCTGCGAAAATTTAAGTCTGGCTGTTCCTTCCCAAACTGATGGAGATAACATTGCTTCCTCACGTCGTCAAACTGCCAGCTGGAATTCCCAAAGACACTCACCTGCTCAGCCAAGGGGGAGAGACAATCAGAACTACTAACCAAACAAACATTTCCTCCTATGCGTACATGAAAATGTGGGGCATTACAAGCATAAAGGACAAAATGTCTAATCAGTGGACTGCATTTTGAACAGATTTTGGTACTTATGATTTTCATTTATTTTTGCCACTGGTTGTGCTCCCTTTAGTTATGCTTTCCCACATGTATTTCTTGCTCAGTGTTGTGGAATTTGAAGACCTTTTATTAAGTTAACTTCATTGGGAATTATCTGGAATAGAAGGGAAAACATGGGTGGGAACATTTATTTTGGAATTGCTTCTCCTAAAACTTATTAAAAATAGCTTTAGTTAACTTAGAGCTTTCTGCAATGTAGTATTATCCCTTTGAAGGGCCAACAACAGCCAGCAAGTTAAAAATGTTAAACTTTATCACCATCTCTGTAATAAAAGATTCCAAAACCTAAGATAGCTGTTAAGACTGTTAAGTTTCAAGACAAATTATGCAAACTGGTACAAAATATTAATTCCACCTTGAGTTTTTAGAACATAGAAGTTCCTAATCATGCACCCACTAGTTCAAATCTAATATAAATTTATTTGAAGTAGGCAACACACTTTCTGGCCTGATCACTTTCCAGAAAAAAGGAAAAAAGCCAAGATCACATTGTTTTGTTTCCTTCCCCACCAACTATGATTTCAGAGGATCTGACACGCAGTTTCTAGAGCAGAATACCTGTACACACAAGGGGGCATGTGTGAACAACTTGGGCACAACCTTATTTTTGTGTATGTGTTTGTTTCATGAAAAAGATTTAACTCTGAGGTGAAGAAACAAAAGTAATTTTTAAAATTCCACTTGAAGTAAGAACTTTTCCAGTGACCCACCCCCCCCAACTGGTTTAAATCTTAATCTGCACTAGCTCATGTAGTAACTTCAGTTTGTACTTCTCACCAGTCATTTATAACCCTGTGTACATTGGGACAATCATGCTACAGCTGCTTTTGCTCTGTGGCATCCAGCCTGGGACGTGTGTGTGTCCCTTCCCGTGTTTACCCAGTTGTTGGGAGGGATGACTGAGCCTGCAGCCTGCATGCAGTCCTGCCAGATGTAGTAGTCCGTGTACTTCCCAGTCCGATTGCGGCTCAGCTGAAACCACTGGTGTTTGTCGCTTGTGTGGTTTGGTATTAAATCCATTATCACCTTTAGCCCTTTAAAATAAAAACATAAAAAAACCCATCAAGTTTCCCCTCTCCCCCCATCCCCCCAAACTACAACATTACATGTAGCCTTTTAAGACAATGTTCATATTTTTTCTAAATGCAGTATCAGAGATATTTGGCTCTTCTATCCCAGAGGTCTGGTGAAGGAGGGGGCAAAAAAACCCCACAAAAAGTACCAGACTACCAAAACAGTTAGACATGACTGGTGTTTGCAAGTAGCTGGAACACAGCTTGAGAGGGAAAGAAGGGTGAAGAAAAAAATCAGAACAGATTTCTGCTGCTACGAACCACTTCACTAACTCTGACTGCATCATCTGTCTCGCACCTTCCAGGTGAGAAAGGCACTTTACCAGTGAACACACATTCTTCATCACCCTTCCTAAAGACCAGGCATTTTATTGAAACCTCAAATGTTCTTAGCCTGGCAAACCATCTTCTGTTCAGCTCAACAGCTGTAATTAGAAACACCTGAGCGAACATTTGGTCTGCGGCATGAACACACCAAAGCAAGGATGCAAGAGCAGGAAGGAAGTGTGTGTTCCCTCATGTTCAGTCAGACAGAACAGCACCTCAGCCCAATCTCAGCCTTCCAGTGCCCATAAGAGAGGGCTCAGGGAGCATGGATGGGTGCCAGCCCACCACCCACAAACACCCTCCTTGCAGAGGACATGCCACCACCCTGTGCTGCTGCTGTAGCTCCCTGTGCCCTCTGTCCTGCTCTCAGCACTGCCCCAGAGCCAAAGGGCAGCAAAAAGCAATCACGGAGCTCATGCTGCTGTGAGCTTGTACCCTTGCTGGCACCTCCAGCTGCTCCTGCTCAGCACCACCAAGAGGGACTGCTGGCTGCACAAACTGAAGTCTCTATAAGGTCCATCTTTTTAACAGTTACCTTGCTTGGAGGTGCAGCTTACCTTTGTCATGTATGGCTGCAATCAGATTCTCAAAATCTTTCATTGATCCAAAAATGGGATCAATGTCATAAAAGTCTTCAGCTCCATATCCAAGGTCTTTTAAAGGGGACTTAAAGAAAGAGGTGATCCAGATGGTTTTTATATTCAAATATGTAATATGGTCCAGTTTTCTTGGATACCTATTTAAAAACAAAAAAAAAAAAAAACAAAACAAACAAAAAAAAATAACAAAAAAAAATAATCTGTTCAGAAAAAAAAAAATTTTTTTGGTTGTACACAGGTCCCTTAATCTTCCTGACATGTTACTATGGTATGCAACTACAGAAACAGTTTCAAGCCTTCACTTGCCAGTACTGTATACAGTGTGGCTATCACTTCTTGTTTAGAAATGCATTGTCCATTTTGGTGTCGAGCCTTCCCTTTCTGCTGGGCAGTCTCAGCTCAGCTACTGATAAGTGGCATTGCTTCCTTGCTACCAGGTACTCCACGCATTCTTATGAGCTGATAACACCTAGACCACGAAGAAAAGAAGAAGTAACACATCTTTCTCCCCTCTTTGTCAGTTTCAGTTTACCTTAGGAAGAGCAGCCACCAAACATGACCGGGTGCTCAGCACCACTCATCCTCCTGACTGGCCCCAGTTTTGTGGAGGTATCTGACTCCAGTAGCAGCTGTGCTGCTGCTTGCTCTCAGCACCAACTCTCAACCTCCTTTCTAATTCCAGGCTTAGACTTAACTTGAGCAAGCAGCTCCTGGATTTATTCATGACAATGTGAGTTGCTATTAATGTTGTCTGACAACTTTTCTTACTTCCCTCCCAAGCCCATTAAGGTGGCTTTGTCAATTGGACTGTACTTTTCCACTGGTTTTGTTTTTTGTATACACTCATACACACACAACTGTTACACAGCAAGAATGAAAACTGACCCACCTTTCAGATCCCCATTCCCATCCATGTTGCTGTCCTTGAAGGAACGAGGATAGATCTGATAAATAGGACTAGCCTGCCACCAGTCCAGGCACTTTGGAGAGAGGGCAATGATGGCAATCGTAGCACACACAAGGGCAATAGAACCAGCAATTATGAGCCAGAAGAGGATCTCCCTGGTGACTCTGTAGCGGGCTTGGCTGGAGAACTGCAGCAAGACTTCCTTTGGCATCCCAGCATAAGGCTTCAGCACTGTCTCCTCCACAGCCACTGGGTCCACATCAACACTGCATGTTTTTGGCACTTCTTCTTGGCTACTGCTGTCCGTCTCCTTGCCCTCAAAAGCCTCATGTTGAACAAATCCATTGTTCTCCACACCTGCCTTCTCACTCAGCTCCATGGGTAAGCTCCTAGCTTCCACCTCAACTGTTTAACTTGACAGCTCTTGTCCTGGAGACTGGCCACAGCACCTTTGTTCAGTGAAATGAGAACCAGTGCAATTAGCTATTCTGGGTTGATAATCAATCCTGACCAACTGGTCAAAGTTCAAAAAGGGACAAAAAGGGCAAAGGGCTCATGATTTTCTGCATATTCAGCATCTTCATCAAGATAACAAAATGCTACAAGAAAGGACAGTCCTCCTGGAGAGTAAAGCCTATCATTAGTACCAGCTGAGCACAGTTATGTTTACTCTTGCTCTCTTCAGCACATCTCACTTCTCTTCCCTTTGACAGCAGGGGGAAATTCAGGTTTTACCACTATGAGATCTAGTAAATATGCAGCTTTCCAGACTGATGATAGTCTCCCCTGCCTGAAGCAGTCCAAATACGGGTAATTTAAATACGGACAGCAAGAAAATGAAGCGTTGGCAACCACTGGCCCAAAAGCAACAACACAAACTATGAAGAAAAGGTACAAAGGCTTGTTGTGCGTCCTTTTCACGGTTTAGCTCCCCCAGCCCACCCCCAACTCCTAAGCACTAACAACTGCTGTTGTACATACCGATCCAGCGACTCACTGCTGGGTATGTGGCATGGATTGCTACGCCCACAGCCAGCCCCGGGGCAGGACAGGATAGCTCTGCACAGGCACAAGCAAAACTCAAGAGAAATACCCACTGCCCAATATTAAAACCCATCCCCCCTTTAAAAAAAACAAAAAAAAAACAACAAAAAAACAAAACAAAACAAAAAACAAATAACAAAACAAAAAAAAAAAAGGGGAAAAAGTTTAAAATAACTTTTCCCTTCTCCCTCTTTCTTCCCTTAACTCCTATAGGCAGGAAAAAGCATTGCTTAAAGTCCGCACAAAGATACACATCTCTGTGCCCTAAGCCCCAAGTGCCTGAAGTCAGCGTCAAGACATCCCTCCCCATCATACCAAAGGACACACAAAGCAATACAGATTTGCCAAGGAGCTGCTCTATCACCTGTAAAATTAACTCCTATCTCTGACCATAGGGTCAGGGTCCTAAGGAAGCTCAAGGACAACTGCAATGGAGACAAGGTTGGGTTGTGACTCAAAATAAGTGTTTATTATATTTGCCTCAAGCCATGAAAAAGGTTTATAATCTACGGATTGTAAAAAGTCCAGCATGCAATATTCAAATTACTCAAAACCGTGTTATTTCTTCAGTAGCTGAGCTAAGAACAGGTATTTGATGCTGACAGATTTAATCCTTCCTCTTCCTAACAGCAGTGCCTGGCAGCAACCTCAGCCTGTGCGGTGTCAGGTAGCTGCAGGAGCATCCAAGATAACAGCTGTGGTGTCAGCACCTGCAATTCTGTACTGCCAGGAAATCCAGAAGTGGGAAATTATTTGACACAGTTTCACTGTCATTTAATGACTCTGCAGTCTTAACATCATCATCATCATCATATTAGTAAGCTGTAAAAGTTTCCAGGCAGACACTGTGCACTCAGGGTGTACACTTGGATTCAGCACAATGCCAGTGACTCCTCACTCCATTTGAATTGTTTTATTTCAACAACTTAACTTGCAATTAAGGCACAAAATGCGTAAAAACAGAAATTTCTTTTTTAGACTGCATCAATTACACCTCAAGACGGGTACTCCCCAGCTTGTTTCCCCCCTGCCCAAACTCAGAGGTTTAAAAGTGCCACTATCTTCCTGCATACACAAAAGCTCCCTCAGTCACCCAAGCACAGCAAAGCAAGTCAGAGGCAAGAGCAAATGATGGCCAAAACACAGCCATCTGCCACAGATGCATTGGTAACATAAGCCAAGGAGACTCAGGACAGTCGGGTGCAGTGTATTATACCCACCAATACTGATGGAATCAACAAGGGGAAACTAGTTCCAAGTGACTATTTCAGCTCCCTCCCATCTCTTTTCTTTAAGCCAGCAAACTTTCCAATGATGATTGCCTGTGTGGACAGGTTGACTTGATCCAAGGACACAGGCAGCTTACCCTTGACTCATACTTTTATAACTGATAAAGGCCAATTTAGGTCTGTAGTATCTCACTAGTCAGAAGCTGCCACTGCTCTCTGTACGTGTGCTTGGGAAACGATTCCTTTCCCCTTATTCGAGCATCTTCTGGGAGCAGCCTGCTCTATGAACCCTGCTGTGCCAAAGCCTTGCCTTCAAAAGAGCCCCTCGTGTCCTAATGTAATCCCCGAGCAACATTAAAGGCTTATTTATACCTTAAGTAGGGCAGATCGTGTCTTAATTGCCAAGCGTCTGGGTGAAAAGAGGAGGATTATAGTGCTCTGGTAGATAAATGCAGCACGCAGGAGGTGGGGGCCATGGCTAGATGAAACCAGATGAATCCATGTGGCCATCTCTGCCGGCTGCAGGGCACACAAAGACCCAGTGACACAATCACTGTGCGGTGGAAACACAACATGATCCATGCTGGGAATGACCCAGTGGCAGTGCTGCTGAACACACAGTCTGCAGAGCGGGCTCACAGCCACACTGCACTCACGTCCCACACCAGCTCTGCCTTGCTCCCTAAGAAGAGCTTGAAGGACAAGCAGGTACCGGTGGAACACGGGTACACTTAGAGTAGACACGTGGGCCTTAAATCCTAAAAATTCCTCTAGAAAGCTTGAAGAAAATATACAGCCAAGGAGCTTAAAATAAATCTGGATGATCAACTACCACAGACCCAGGAGAACAAACCCAAGAATCTGGTATTGTCTCCTGTACGATTTTCCTCACAGACTAAAAACAAAACCACACAGGTATTTTGTTGTTATTACAGACCTAGTTTTTTCCCTGTCCTCATCCTGAGGAGTTGCTTGCCTTAAAATTATTTGATAAAGGAATAACATAAACTTCATCTTAGAAAGGCAGATCACCAACAATTCCCACTGAGCTTTAACTTTTTCCTTTTAAAATATATTTTATGTATGCAGGCATTATGCATCTGGCTTGCTCTCAAGGAATTCTTAAATGGTTTCCTCCTGAGCTATTTCACAGTTTAGCAGGAGTAACTAGCCAGCGCAACTGTGTTAGCAGAACCCACTGAAAGGCATTAAGCAGTAAAGAAAACACTTCATATTCTGTGCCAGTTACTCTGTTTACCTCAGGGTTAGGTAGGGAAACAAAACCAATCTGTATGTGGGCAGTAATAGCTGCTATCTCCACACAGATTGCCATGGTTATTTCTATAAGATGGAGGGGTTAATTTTCACAAGTATTTCTTATATATAATTATTTAGATGCACTGACTGACTTAGTCATCTACTGTTTGATGCTCTACAAATGCCAAGTAGCTTGCCAGTTCCTCAATCCACACATATTACACTGAAAACCATGCAGAGGGGTGATTATGCACCCTAATGTGCTAAGTGTAGGAAGACATTTATTGTTAAAAAGTTCTCTTGCTTTATGCTTTTTCATTAAAAGGTTTGTTGCCACTCTAACTGGTCTGACATAATGCACTTTAAATATAACCTCATTATTTACAAAATCAGGGCCAAATTTACAGGTATGTAAAAAAAGGCAGACACCTCAGCAGTGGCTTTACCTCAGCAGCTCCCACAAGACTGATGGATAATCTGACCTTTACAGCTACCTTTCACTCAGCACTAAGAAAATCCTCCCTTGACCTGGAGGGCAGCTGACAAGAGAGAGAATGTCTAGGGGAACAAGTTTCTGGCACACTATCTTTTACCATGAGCATGTCTGAAGTTTTGCCATCAGCCTGAAGTCGTGAGGGTGGCAAAATGCAATTGCACAGGACACCATGACAGTGTTTGGTGGGAGTTTTGTTACTTTTTTAGCGCTCTTAGTCCACTAATGGACTATGTGATTAAAGGTTAATGTCATTATAAACGCTGCAATTAGCTACTGCTTGGCTCATGTAACATTTCAAGGCTAGGTTTCAAGGGAAGGAGGGACACGGCTGATCAGCAAGGCTGGCTTCTCCCACTATTTCTCATGAAAACAATTATCCACTAATTCCTGCTGCTACCATAGCTGCAAGAACAAGAGCATGCAGCGCTGACTCCTCAGGATGCTTCCCCCACAGAAGGTCAAACACTGCATACAATCCACAGAAAAACAAGCTCCAGTTTTGTTGCCTCTCCAGGAAGCAGCTCAATTCATACTCTCTTCTTTATGGCATTCATCTGCCCCATTCCCCATTTCTGTCCTAGAGGATAACAACTTCCAAAGGATTTTCTTTTCCAGCCTACTCCTCAAAACCTTTTCCAGCAAGAGACCCAGACCTTGCTCTTCCTCTTGAACGAACTGGAGAGGTTCAGCATGGTATTAAGTCATGGCAGACTGTTGAACTCTGGATGGCTGTAACTCAAGAGTGACCTTGTGTTACTGAAACATCCCTGAAGTGGGAGCAATATAGACAGCACAGCCAGGCATCCCAACAGGAAGACAAGGAGAAGTTCAAAAAAATAAAATGGCATCACACTACATCACCATCACATCTATCCTTTGGGTTACCAACAAGACAGCATCCCACAACCTACATCTGCCTTTGCCAGAGCTTGTATCTGAGAACGATTTGCATCCACTGAATAGGAATCTGAGGAGCAGGTTTTGGTATGTTGAGCACAAAACACTTACTCTTGTGGAAGGATGAAGGATTTATTGGAAGGAGCTGTCAGGCAACAGCTGTCACTACATGAGCACACCTACTGCCATACTATACAAGATGCACAGCTTTTCACAGCGCCTCAGCTTCCCCATCTGCAGGAATTACACAGTATCACAGATATATATGGTACACCATATAAATTTACTCCTTTTCCCTGTCTCTCTCAGTGCATCAAGACAGGCCTTCCTGCAAACCATTTGCTTTTCATTCTGACCAACAGTTCATGGATTCCACATCAGACTGTTAACAATCCAGCAGTAGTCATGTGTGTAAAAATCAGTGTGACACTGGAAGTGCAACCAAAGAACCGAAAGCACACGTTCTGTAAAGAAACCCCAAACCAACTAAAATCCTATTCTTCAATTCAGGACCTAGCACACTGCACAGCAACAGCTGGCACATGCAAGGGTCTATACTTAGGGAAATGGCTCTCTGACCAGCACCAAGAAAACATTCCACAACTACAAGAAGTATTTTCCAGCTATACCATTCAGTGTGGACACAGGTAGCAGAACTTCACCTTAACTTCATATTCACCTGTATGTACAACTGAAACTGAAGACGTTCTTTACTTCCTCTAAGTTAAAAGAACTGCTGAAATTTGAAGTACTACCCTCTTAAACACTGCCTAAAACAAGCTTTGTTTTGGAACTGTCTGGCATTCAAGGATCCAGTCATGTGAGTGAAGGCACTGCTTAGTGCAAGGTGAAGAAAGCATCACCTGCAGCAAACACAAGCCTTTCCATTTTGAACTTCAGGAATCCATGGAACTGTGTGGGCTCTTCAGTGCCAGATCTCACACTGCATATCTGCATAAAATAGTTCTGGCACCTCGTTTGTTTATGTAAGTGAACCAGAGAAAAACAATCCCACATCCTGCAAGCATTGCTCCATTCTCTCCACTCAAATAGAGAAGTGATTAAGTCCCACACACCCATTCCCCCCTCCAAGAATAATCAAAGCATGTTTCTGCTCTTCATTCCATATATGTGAGGCAGTCTCTCACAGTTCTCATGCTGCTAGCTCTGCTATGTTTTCGGTGAGTCTCTTGTACCAAGTACATGGGAGCACTGGTTGTATTCTGAGTGGAAGCCTTGCTTGCATTTCCAAGACACATCTTTCAAATATTTGAATACTGCAAGCTGAACTGGAAGACAGCTGAACAACATCTTCAAGTCAGAGATAACAGAATACCCATTTGGTATATATTTTTCTCCTTTCCCTTAGTTTAATACAAAATCTTTTATTTAAGGCAGTTCAAAGCATAGGGGCTACTAAGATCTTATGAGAAATTACATCTTAAAGATATAACTTTGTTGGTTTTTGGTGGATTTTTTTCAGTTCACAGAAACAGCACTTGAAATATGGAAACAGCATGTAAAGAAGTTGCTGCAATTACTCCCAGGCTTGGACCTCTAGGTTTTTTTAATAAATAGAGTGTGAAGTTAAATGCAATAACCATAATCTCTGAAGCAACAGCATGGAACTTCCCACATATTTTTAAGGTAAGGACAAGTAGGAATGATGAATGTAAAATATATTTTATCATTTTAAAATTTCACAGCCAGCATATGTAACAAGGACTAAGAGTACAGACTGAGAAGTTCTTGTAAAGCACAACTCTTCCAAACACCGTGACACTGTTTGTGTTAGCAGAGTATTTCTAAAAACTATCTTCTTCCAAAGTAAATACAGATTTATTGGAGCTGGAAAAAGTATTTTGTTTTCACTTCGTATATTTTCTGCTCCCAGAGTTGAAATATTATTATTTAAAACACACTAGGAAAACGTATCTGCTTTACATACCCAGGCCAAAATCCTTTTTGTACCATTAAAAACTGGATGTGTTTATGAAGATGACCATTGGATAAAGGATTAAAAAAACCCCTCACATCAACCAGTTTCCCCTAAAACAACAAATTAAATAATGTAAATTATTTGAAGATTAGGCAGGTATCTGACCTGCCAAACAAAATAAAAACAATATTTACAGAATTAATTTGATGGAAACTGTTAAGCTTCCTTACAAAAACAATGGGAAATATTATCTTAATTAAAGCAATTTAAATATGCATTTAACTTCAAAGTTAATATGCATTTACTTCTAAATTTCCAACTAACTTCTAAATGTAGGATATTTACTAATCTACATGCTCACTCCCCAAAGAAGTAGTTAAAATATATCAGTATAGAATTTTCACCACAGTTTCTCTTTCTGCACATTTTTAAAAAAGATAATTCAGGGCTTTTTGGGAAAATAGAACAGTCTTGCAAGGAGTATAACATACACAAATATTTTTGGTTCTCTTTATAAGTCCTGGACACTAACTTCCAAGAGTAGTGCTTTATGTCACAAGAGAGAATTTTCCTTCTATGAAGTTCTGTCCAATTTCTTTTACTTAAGCACTGCAGCTCTTTCAAAATGATAAAGGCAGAACACATTTGGTCATTTTCTGACAGAACCTTGCACATAAGTTCTCTGAACAACATTTGTTCAAAAATATCCCATATCTACCAAACATATTCCAAAAGCCACCTGAAAAAGGCCAGAAAAATCAGTATTTCTATATTTAAAGATGAGACAAACTTCCAACATCTCCTCAGGAGTCTCATGAATTTGAATCCAGCTTTTTAAAGGTCAAGGGCAGGCTCCTTACAACAGTAAACGCTATTGCACCATAGACTCAACTTCCCCACAACTCACCTTAAGATTCCAGAAGTCTGAGAAAGCAGAAAACCAGGGTCCAAGTTACTTCTGAAGCAGACTTCACATAACAAGAAAAATGATACCAAACGAAACTGAATTAGTTGCCACAAGTCTTTAGAATGTGTATTCATTCCTACTACAGTGTTCTTCCTCCTTTACTGGGAAGGATAACTGCTTTCAGAGAAAGATTACCCAACAGATGGCAAATGTCCATTTTTTTCTCCCATCAGCCCATCCACACAACCTGAACACCCTTATCAGTCTTTGTTAGGTTTAAAAGCAGGTGCTGATGCAATCATTAGTTGATGTTAATTCAGCCACTAATCTCAGCAATCACTAATCAGCACATCAAGGACTTTTTCTCTGAAAATTCCCAGTCAAGCTGCACATAGACAAATAAGGAAAGCCAAGGGCAGAATCAGAAGGAATATCTCAGTAATCCCAGTGAGTCTTTAAATCCAGACATCACAACAAAGGAGAACTTTAAGATTTATGAAGAAGGAAATGTAAAGTCTTTGGGAGAACATGACCTTTCAGACATACAAAGATCTAAGCACAGCAGCACTGGTGAAGTGCCAGAGTGAACGATGGAAATGAGAGATGAGCACCAACAGTGAAGTGAACACAAACAGGAGGCACAGTCATGCTAAAATTCTGAAGTTGCTGGTGTTTTGATCAACAGAGAAGCAATCAGGTAGAAACATGAGACAGCACAAACCAAGCAGAGCTACATCAGGTCTGTACAGCAACAGCCCAAACAAACAACAGGCAGGGCACATTCATTTTGACACACAGAGAAAACAGTTTACAAACACAGGCAGGGCAAATTCATACTGGCACACAGAGAAAACAGTTTACAGACATGCGAGGTGGAGCCCCAGCTGCATAAATTGCATACTTACCTGAATTCAACGGCATAAATTCAGTGACTTTGGGTCCTTTCTTGTGGTTTTGTCAAATTGCCTTCATCTCTGGGAGTATCCCATGGAGTTGCTTACCTGCACCAGTGCAGCTCCCTCCAACTTCATTTTCAGTTTAGAGTTGTGATATATGAGCTAAAAAAGAACTATAAAGAGCCAAAAGCAACAAGCCTTCAGATAATCCTCAAGCCAACAAACGGCAAATTAGTTAATAATTAAAAACTGCTTAGCATTGTGAAATTTTTTTGCCATTATAGGCCTATACGTAACGATAGGCAGCACTGCTTTTAGCTTCATCTTCCAGAGGTAAAAGTTGCCTACTACAGTTTGGTTCAATGCTGTAACTAATTTCAAGTTCCTATTGCTTTTGATTTCCACTGAAAGTACAAAAGAAAAATGACTGGTTTTCTGGGGCTAATTTTACCTGTTAAGATTTAAGCCAGTGATTATGGCTGACAGTATACAAAAGCTCAGAGATTAAGTGACTGACTGAATTCCACTTTACATATGATAGCAAGAAACTACCCAGCCACTGACAGCCAGTCTCTGATGTGCTAAAAGAATTAACTTAACAGTTTGTTTGGTTTTGGATTTTTTTGTTGTTGTTGCTTTTGTGTTTTGGTTTGCTTTTTTTTAAAAACCACCCAAATAGCAACATCAGCATCAGATTCACATTTAGGGCCATGAAAAATAAGGATATTTTGGCCAAGTCTTGCAGAGGTTTGCATGCAAGCTCAAACAATCACACCAGGATCCAGCCTATTAAGAGGAGACTATCACAGTAGTTAACCCCTAATATGAGACTTTCTGAGGTCAGAGTGACATCACTTATATTTGCATTTACTTCATTACCCCCATTCCATTTAATATGTTAATGAGGAGCAGTTAAAGTAGATCTTTACTTCGATCAGAGAGCAGATTTGTGAACTGACATGGACTACTTTGCCTCTGTTACAAGAGAAGTCATGAAAATGAAATCAAGCCGAATTGGACACAACAGAAAGACCCCAGACAGAAGTGGTACTTCCTACTCTGAGTGTTCTACATAAGTATCTTTGTGTTAGTTACCACGTGGTAACAAAATGTAATAATACATTAACAAATTTCATCATCCATTCAGATTTCTCACACTAAGGATACGAAGTCAACAAGCAAAGTTTTTCCGAGGCTGCTGGAATCTGCACAGTATTTTGATTAAACTAAAAACATGACTAGAATTCATAACCAAGTGGATGCATGAATGGCAAGTAGTGATAACTTAAGAAGAAAAAAGCTGTCCTGATTTACATTTTGATGTAGATGTGCATGCTATTATCCTTCTCTTTAAAAAAATCTGTGTGTATGCTTCACTTCAATACAAGGAAGCATAAACCCTTGTACTTGAGGGAGTTTATTATATTACAATAATTATATTGTAATGTAAAAATTATATACATTATATTGTAATGTAAAAAATCTACACAAAGAAGTGTTCATGGGACTGGAGCCCAAGGAGTACCATAAGTCCCACCAGTGGAACAAGGCATTAAAACCGCAGCTCATGAAGAAAGCATGCAGGGGTTATGCCTGTAAAAGCAAATCCAACAAATTCAAAGAAGTTACAGATTTGGAAGCTCAAAAATCTTCAGGCTGTTTGTAAAGATGTTCATTCTACAGCAACACTAACTATTCAGGTTATTACCCTGCAGTATCAACATGGAGGATTCTGCTCTCCTTTTCCACTCACCTAAAAAACTACATTAGTAAGTTGGAAAAAAAGATCTGTAAAAGTTCTAACGTGAAAGCATTAACATCAGAAGAATTTCTATTCAAAACTGTGCAACAGAGAAATGTCATAGATTTATGCTCAGATCGTTAAGAAACTTCAAGAAATGAGCTTACCAAAAATTCAAGTTTAATCTGAATTTTTTTAAATGAATGCTCTCCCATAGCTGGACTAAGACTCCAGCTGAACTTGTCCTAGGAGCACTAAAGGCTGTTTGCCCTTCCCTTACTCCCACAGAGAAGCCCACTTTGAGACTTGTGCTTTTCTGAGACCAAGGGATATGTCTGCTACAGAACAAACAGAAACCCATAAATCAAGAGTCCTCATAAATCTTACTGGTTTATCTTTTTATATGGAACAGTGGCATTCTCTTAGTAAGTCCTTCCCAAGAAAATAGAAAGCATGTCACACTGTTTTAGCAATCCTTTATTGAAGATAACAAGTTGGTTATGTTCACTGTATTGTATGAAACATCACAATATCATACTGGGAAGGTACTATCAGTACAGGGTTGGACCAGAGCGGACAGTCTGAACAATAAACCATTTTGCATTCTTCATTCCCTATCTTTTAACAACCCCAAAAAAACCAGTAAAGGGACAAATACCTGTTAACATCATCATTTAAAACACTTTAACTTACAAGGCTAAAATCTAATGAATAAATAAAATATACTGTGGCAATAATCCTCTCTAGACCAAAAAAAAAAAAAAAAAAAAAAAAAAAAAAAAAAAGAAAAAAAATCAGATACACAGTGAATCAAAATGACTGGAAAAGCTGGCCTTCAGCATCAGTATGGAAGAGCATGTGGTTTTTACAGACTCACCATGGGGATAAAGTTACAGAAAAATACCATGAATTTAATTTCACACAAAACCAGTTGATGACTGTCATTAGCTTAAAACTACACACAAGGGCAATTACATCCTCGCTGAAACACAGTTTAAACAAATAGGAAAATGTTTACAAGGCATCCACAGCATGTAAATCATGTACAGATGGATACATTCATTGTTTCCCCTCCCCAATAGCTTTATTTTAGATAAATACTTTACTCTTCCCCATTTTCAGCATTTACTGGACTCATTACATGCACAACTCAAAGAAGTCAGAAAAAAAGTCAAGGTTATTGCAAAAATAGAATTAAACTAAGAATCTTCAAGTACCTTACATGACAGCCACTCTGTACCATGCCCATTGCTTATAAAATGAAAGGTCATTGAACCCATGAAAATATCTCTAATATTTTCTTAATTTAAAATAGATAATTTTAAGTGTATTTATAGTAATCTCAAAGTGATAATTTGAACTTTGAAAATAATGCAAACAATTAAAAATTATACCCATATTACACAAGACTTCTGTCTGTATCTTAAGCTGAAAAAAATCAAAAAACTATAGAAAACCACATATAGAACAAAAAAATAATCACAATTTACATTATAATAAAGGCAAATTTTCAGCATTTTTAAAAAAACCTGCAGCTGTGAGAGATGTCAAAGCAAGTCACTACTAACTATAAATTCACCAGTTTGGTTTTTTTTAAAAAGATTTTCTCTAGCAAGAGTTGAAGGGTGTGTTGTACACATGCGTAAAATTCTTACTGGTTTTAGATGCCTAGGATCTTCATATATTATTGCCAAATACACTTATCTTCAAGCAAGCAGTAGGCAACGTATCACAATTTGGACACCGCAGGGAAACCTAACGGTCTGGTAATACAGGTAAAACTGGAAAATTAAAAAAAAAAAAAAAAAATACACATCTGATAGCGTATTGCCCAATTGAAATTACTTCCAAGCCACAGAGCTGCAAAGCCTTCCAACTCGGTAAAGTGAAATAAGAAACATCTCAAACAATTACTTGTACTCTCTCTCATGCTTGTGTGTTGCATGTTTCATTTAGCCACAGTGTATCTTCAGAGTACACCTACAATCCTGTGCACCTCAGGTACATACACCGATCTGCTGAGAGAATATTCCTTCCTTCCTTCCTTCTTTTTTAGGGCCAAAGTTCATTACAGATGTAACAGTATGCCTGAGGCTGGTAAAAATACTGTAGTACAGGCAATGCTAAGAGTGGCAATATCAGAAAACACAAAAATGAACAAATGATGGAAAATTCTAATATCTTTCTGCCCATTTCACAAAATGTTGGAAATCCACCAGAAATTTTCCCTTGTATTGAAGAAATCAGATTTAAAAGTTTTTTCCCCCTTTCAGAATCAAAAGCATTTTAGCAGATTTGTAAGGCTACCACGGATCTTCTAGATCTCCAGAACCCTACAGGAAAAGAAGAGGAGAAACATTACTACTCACCAATACAAATGAAAACATTTTGCTGCACTTTGGATTTCAGTGGCATAATTAAGGAGAATATTAGTGTAAGACAGAAAACATTTTCTTTGTTTTCCATACCTGCTCACTTCCACACACAAGTATTTCCTGCCTGCCAACATCATAACAGAATTCACTTTTAAAAAACTTGAATCCAATAAAGGTCTTATAGCAGAATGATTAAAAACCAAGATTTACCTAGAATTTTACTAAACCACAACCATCAATACCTACCACGTCTGTTGACTACAAAACAAAAAAAGCTCTACAAAATACTACAGAACTTAGCTTCTCAGGTATTCCTGGTCCAAAAGAAATTCTCACAGGGTCATTTTCATTAAGGCAGTGAAATTTATACCTATTTTGAACAATTATCTTTTTGTTCAAGTGTTATGTTATGAACTGACAGCAGACACAAGACCTCCAGATTTCACTTATTAGCAGATGAGCTACCACTACTGCTAAGTCCCAGTACTATCACCAAGCTACTCAAATGGATGTACATGTATGTGTTGTACCCCAAGAGACAAGGAAAAGATTTGGTGGAAGGCAAACTTCAGAAGAATAGTTTATTCATTTATATGGCTGATGTTTAGCTTGAACCTGAGAAATGTTGCCCAAATACAGGATTATGATGAATGCTCCAAACCCAAAATAACTCAAAGCTCTGTAGAAACTAATGAACACCATGAGTTCACATCAGAAGCTATGAAAAGTTTCAAGTCATGTCAGAATGATAACACTTCAAACAAAGTTTATTATTCGCTTAAAAGAGTCAATATGCATACAGATATTACTCCACAGCATATTTTTTATTTTAATTTGATCACATATTATTGTAACTTGACACTAGGTACTAAATTTAAGTACATTTTCATTTCTGGATATATGCTATGCTATAACCTGAGAAGTAATAATAGTAATTGTCTAGAAAAGCAGTATTTATGATGAACACTGCATACAATCTAAACTGAAAAAAAAAATTTAAAAATCAAACATTTCATAGGTGACAACCTAAAATGCAACAGCTTCTGTAATTTAGCTGTAACAGAAAGTATACACAAACCAAACACAAACATGCAGTAGACAATGCTGGGGAAAAAAAACCTGAAGAATTTGTGTAATTCAATTAAATTACACAAAAGATACAACTAAGACGTAAATTACTTTACAATGAGCAAACGTATACCATCAAAACTATTATTTAATAATGTTTTCAAAATAAAAGGCTTTAAAATGCCTTTTTGTGTACTTATGTTAGATTCCTGTTGTTGGTGACACAGGATTTGAAAAAAGAAAATCCAAATCTCAAATGGGAAGTTCAATCTCGCTACACAACTTGGGATGCGATTACTGCACTATCCCACGGTAGCTGAGCTCCTAAGGAAGCAAGAGCTGTGTGTGAACAATCTGTACAGGTCACCAGAGTGAAGCCAGCAGCGCTGCGGGCCGGCAGTGCCCCGGGCTGCGCTCTGTGTGTCAGGCGTGCTGCTGGTCGCTCTGCTCGCTGTCCGCGGCCGGGCGCGCTGCCGCTGCCGGTGCGGGGCCGGCGCGGGCCGGCTCCGGTTCGGGTTCGGGTCCGGGCTCGGGCTCGGGCTGGGGCTCGCTGGCCGCGGGGTCCTGGGGCGGGCCCGGGCCCTGGAGCTGCGCCAGGCGGTACCCGGCCAGCATCTCCTCCAGCAGGTGGCGGTAGTTGCCCCTGTGATTAATCCGCATCTGCCTCAGCGCCTCCACCAACCTCCCCGGCGTTCCGCCTTCCTCGGCCGCGCCGGGCTCCTTCGGTTGAGATTCAACACCCCAAAAAGATCAGCAGTTAAACTAAAAGGTTTTCTAACCACATTTAAAAAAAAAAAAAAAACCAAAAAAAAACAACAACAAAAAAAAAAAAAAACACCCATTTTTTTTTCCAACTGAGAAAACATCTATTTGAACGTAAAACACCTTATTTAGCAACATACAACTTAGAACAATGTATTTCATGTTCATCCTTTTAAACAACATAATTTAAGGAATTATAACTATGAAACCAAGCATTTTTAATAATTTCAATTCATTTTGACCCAAAGTACCTCCTCCCAATTAACTCCATCTTTATTTCAAATCACTTTGATAAATACAGATGATACCCCCCCCAACAACTTTGGTCATTTATCAGTGGAAAATACTAAAAATTTAAGCTTCTTTAGCAATTAGGTCAATATATTGAATTGTGAATTTCTGCCCAGCCAGTAGTAGCACAGTTCTGTGAAAAACTCAGAGAACAGATAACTCTACTGATAGCAGTTTAGCTGAAGCATCACATCAAAATAAATGTTCAGTGTTTTAGTGAACACTCTGATTTTTGCATGCATGATTGCTGCCAGAAAAGAAGTAAGTAGCTACCCATGAGCACGAGGAATGCTGATATTTGAACAACATAAGCCACACCTTTGGGCAGATTGTTTATTGCCTAGAAAAATTAGCAGGTAGAACAGTTAATGTCAAACCTAAGAACCTACAGCACAAAATCAGAGTACTGAGTGCTGGTTAAGGAATGGAAGTCTCCTCAGCAAATGACCTGCTTGGTTCCAAGCCTCCAGGTGAAAAAAAAGTGTTGTGTTTTTTGGTGATGGACTTGCACATCTGCTACAGTGCTTTGACACTAATACTACGTATTTTCACTTTCAACTGCTAAAGCAGTACTGTTGCTTTAAGGGAACAGCACATTTTAAATTATTAATGTCTATCAACTTATCAATCTAGACAAATGAAACTATCTCTAGAAGCTGGCAGATTTACAAGACATTAGAAGCACAATCCAGACTGCCTTGTTTTCATGCTGACCTCATTTTATTGTCATGCAGTCTAAAAGCTTCCTAACTACAAGAACTGCTGTCATTCATTTACAAGCTTAATAGCAGTATTGAGAAAATACCTAGGGATCAGTAAGATTTTGCATGCTCTATGTAATGTTGCTGGAATAAAAGCCCCAAGACTGATTGGCACAGTCCAAGTAAAAATGGGGACAATTTTACCACAAAAATGAGTATTACTGCATCTAATGGCATCCCTCAAAATTTGATTTGTACAGGAAATAAGATATATACTTTCACAGTGGTTTGCTGGTCTTAGCAAAGAGATGTTTTGACTTCCACGTACTAGTATTTTTATATTCAAGTACAAAAATATTCAAGAGAACATTCAAGACTTCCATACTCTCTTCTCTTCAAGAGCACAGTGAGAAGAAGCAAGATAATGGAGGTAGTTTTATGTATGAAATGGAACTGCTTTAATATCTTACAAGCACAATGTTAGTGAAAAGCCAGGGCACCAAGAAGAGGCTATAGATGTATCCTGTTTCTTGGTTTGACAAAGAAAAAAATGAGTTACACATATACCTAGCTAATATTAAACACTGCAACATAGATGAAGACTTCCAGGTTTTTAAAATTCAGAGAACATATAAATTCTGTATTTTGTCTTCTCCATCAGTTCTGCTCTGAGGTTGACATTAGCACATATACACCCTGAAATTTCCACATTTCACAATACCGAGATCTTTAAATATTCCTTTGGCAGACTGAAGTGAATAATTTTTCTCCACGCAACACTGAAGAGCAAAAGCAATAAGCAATATAATAGCAGCCCTGAGGCTCCTAAGCAATTCAAATGCTGGTAGGAGTTGAATTAGCAATGCTGTTAGTGTTTGATATTCAAACTCACATCCTGCATGGCGCTGCACCCTATTTTACAGCAGGCTATTTCCTGCTTTCCTTGTATCCCTCAGTGCTAACAGACAAGAAACCCCACAGATAGTAGGACAGAAACTGCCTCTTCTATATATTAAACACTACATAGACAGAAATTTCTTTCTAATGGTATGTGGCTAGAACAGGCCCCTGAAAACTTGTGTTACTGTGCAAGATAGCATGCCTTCCTTCACTTCCAATTCCACTGAAGTGCTACTGACTATAAACCAGTAAGAAACTAGTGCTAGCTATATTCACAGTCTTTACAAAAGTTTTGTGCTACTAAACTATGTGTATGAAAAGGGCTGCTATGTATTTAAGACTGGATTTATGATGCTGTGAGAATGGTGTAAAAGTTGTGTCCATTTACATTTTTTTATGTATAGCAGCCCTTAATGGCATATGAGTTGGTTCAGCCAACTGCAAGAGTGCATTATTAGTAAAAACAAGAGAGAAACACAATTGATTTCAAGTAAGATGCTCAAAGGCAGCTTTAAGCAAATGCCACTGGAACTACTAACACAGCCACTGTTTCTTGTGTTTAAGGATATATACATACAGTGAAGTAGCCTAATTGGATAGTAGTCTCCTAGTCTTAGGAACACATCAAAAAACTAAAATGGTCAGAAAAACAGAGTCACAGAGAAAGAGCAATACTTTAACACAGGAAGTAGAACAACTCTTCAGTATTGTAACATCACAGTGCCAACAATTATTCAGCAATGAATACATTCTTTTAAATTCCCTTTAAACATCTGAAAGCCTCAGGCCCCAATACGTAACAGATTTTAGTGTTTTCACTTGTATTTGTAAGGGCACAAGCCACCACACTTATAGCAGAAGTCTCTGCTCAAACAATGGTAAAGTTGTTCATTGCAACCACACCGCAGAGCTCTCTCCAGCCCCGGATTTAGAAAATACTTGTAATCTGCTAAGATTCCTAACAGAAAAAAAACTTAGGACTGCTATATCCTCAAGCCAAGCCAGACTAGTGATCTCTGAATACTGCTGAAGTAAGGATTTTTTTTTTTTTAATTTCTCAGACTCTGGCTCTGTATGACATCTCAAAAAAAAAAAAAAAAAAAAAAAAATCCAAGTGCAATACTACCTAAAATGTTTACAGTGCTCAGTAAAACAAAGCTGATTTAGAAAGAGACATACCCAAGGTTACCCAAGGTTTTAATTTATGTACTAAGAACTAATTTGCAAAGCTATTATGATCCAGTTCACAGGAACTCATGGTAACTATTTTAAAATTGTTAGATGCTAAAATGTACAGTCTCTAGAAGGAAGCCATATACTCAATTGCAGAAGTTAATCTGATTGTTTGGGTTGTTGTTTGTGTGGTTTGAAGGGCTTTTTTTTAGACATTTGCATTAATATTTTAGCAATATTTTAACTACATTATTATTTTGCCATGATAAAAATTGCGCTAGCCTTACATACAAGCATAAGATGGAAGATGACTGCCACAGGCAGAGTTTCAAGTCAGTAACAGAAGTACTCTGCACAACACCCACTCTCAGCAGACACAGGTGCACTGTTAACTAATACCGGGAAGGATGCTCAGGTGGAAGTCAACTGTACCTTTGTGCTCTGCAGACTCAGTATCCATGTCTCTAGCATCTAATTTGTCATATGAACATCTGCTCTTGCCTCGAAATAGTTGAAACAGGAGCATCATGGGCCAGATTTCCATCTCACTTGGCAATGTCATCATTGGGATATGCTGTTTCCTTCCTACCTTTGCTTCCTGCTTAAATTTGAGATGTGTAGCAACACTGTGTGTAGACATTCTGAAGAGTCTGATGTTGAATAACTGAACAGCTTGTTTCCCTTTACATCTCTGAACACTACAGTATCCAGTTCAGAAGGCTACAAGATCACCACACATACACCTGAAACTGAGTATGACCAGCAAGGAATTTGTATTTTCATTGTCTCAGAGATGAGGCCCACTAGATTCATAACTTCAAGGACGTTAAGATAACTTGCTGGGAAGATGCAAACAAGAATTGTATCCTTCACCAAGGGGAAGTTCATCCTCTCAAACTGCTCTGGGCCAATATCACTCAGGGTGAAAAGAACAAAGGTGCTGACTGGCAAATTACATGCTATCACAAGATCAAACTAGAATTTAAACCACTCTATTTAAAACATATATTTGAGGTTTGCACTTCTATAGCAACATGAGAAAAATTTAGGAAGCAGACTGCAGTCTACAGTTCACATCTCTTTTTAGAGAAACCAAATTAAAAGCCAAACCATCTACTCAGGGATTTTAATGGCAAGCCAGCTGAAAGCTGTTAATGGTGTATTCTTTTATGAGCAAAATGCATATTTAGGTTAGGTACCTCATTTTATTAAATTAAAATGTATGATGCACAAACATTTCCTGAAAGGAGCCAATAGACAAACAGATGCTTACTGCGTATCAGGATTTTCAGCAAACTTACAGGGCTGAGAAGTAATTCTAGACTTAGAACAGGTGCATCATAAATGCAACTATAGCATATATACATTTCTAAAATGTAACTATTAGACAAACTTTCAGGTTATTTCCTTAAAATAGCAATTATTTTGTAAAACCTATGCTGTTTTAATTTTTTATTTGATTTTTAAATAAGCCAGATATACCAGTAACTTTTCCCGAAAAAGCAGGGGAAGTTCTGGAAAAATACAAGAAGTAGAAGGAGGCTGATAGAGGTGCAGTTTCCTGAAGGACTTAAAGAAGCTGAAAAGAGGAAAATTTTGTGTATCTTGGGTTGGGGTACTGTTGCAGAATTTCTTGAAAGTGAAATGAAAATAGTATATCCTATCACTTTCAAACTAGACAAAGGAACAAATCCTAAAAAAATTAAGAATTTAAGAGATTTCTTCTCCATTTGTATGCTAACAGAACAGTGGCCCCTTCCACACACACAAGGTTTCTAACTGAAGATAATAAATCAAATATAGGCAGTTAAGAGAAGAGGACAATGGGAAACACACAGTAACAATTGTGGTGAGACTGTGTATTTACTATCTCAAGGTGCACAACTGATAATTTCAAGGTATTTCAAGTGCAACACCATTCACTGTAATAACTACCTGACTGAGGGCTTTGTAGCCATCTCAGAAGAAAAAAAAATACTATAAAGGATTTACCAGAATAGGAATGGTACTTTCACAAAACAGTCCACAAACTGTACAGGAAATAACAACGTGTACAAGCACTGATGTTTTTTATCAGTTCTTCCGTTTTCCACAGTTTTTAAACAAATTTAACCACAATTTATAGAAACACCAGTTATTACTTACGCTAATATTAAGAGCTATCTAATCTTCAGGTTCAGAGGCACAATAAACCATATTTCAACATACTATTTAAAATTAAACTTTGTAGGAAATGGGAAGAAGAATGTAAGCCATTGTAGAAATCATAACTGAAGTAATCTAAAATTACTTTTCCTTAGACCAGTAGAGATCAGACATGCAAAGACAGTGTAAATGCTATGAAAATAGTCAACATTAGTCCTGTAACCTTTTATACGCAGTGTACGAAGGTCTTCTTTGTACGAAGACAACAGGAAGTGTGTTTGTCCCCTCTTGTACTACATTTCTGGACAGCAGACATAACATTTAAGTAACAGATTTGCTGACTATAAATTTTCTACAATTATGAACTGTAGTTTAGAAAAACACTGCACTGTTGCATCACAGGTTTGACTGAGAAAGTGGTAGTCATTTAGATGTTTAAAGAGCCATTCAGAATTGGGTGTCAGTTTTCTGTCTTTTAGAAGAAGAACTTCTATATCAAATCCATCCAAAGCAAGGTAAAAACTAAAAGTATGTTACAATATGTATTTGTATTTCTAATACTTTATTCCTAGTGAGGAACACTTTTGCTTAATGTATGACAACTTTGATGTTCACATTAACAAAGAGGTATAGCAATCAAAATGGGAACTTACCCCCTCATTGTCTCTGTGTGGATTCAGCCTAGTATACACAGTTTCAATAATATTACGCCTAAAAAGAGAAGTTTAAAAAAATTAAGCAAAACAAAGGATTTCAAAACACAGAAAAGTTTGATCTGAGAAGGCATTTTGAAGTGTGAAAGGTATTTTTCTTTTAATCTGCCTTTTAAAAGATGAAACCCACTCTGTGTCCTTACCCACTTTCGATAAGAATTTGGAGATCTAGAAACTGGTCAAGATTTGTAAAGACTGAGCAAAGCAAAACCATTTTCTTACCTTGCCTTCTCCATGGTCCACCTCTTTCTAGAGCTGCATACTCAGATTTTGTGAAGACTAACATTTAATCCTATATTCTGCTTGCTGTAAAAAAATTCTTCAAGTTTGCTGGTTTTCTTGCCTTATTTCTGGATGTGGAACTTGGGGATGGTTCAGTTTTTCCCCATCTTTATTACATATAAACAGGTTACAACTTGCCTACCAAAATTTTGAGGTGTGATGCGCAGAGTATACAACCCCTAAGATGTGTTTTCTACTGTCTAGTCACACTGTAGAAATTAAAACACAAAAGCCACTCGCCAGACTTTTTTTGTATCAGTGCCATTTAAGGCCACAGGCAGTCAAAACAAACACAAAGAACTTGACAAAAAAATATAATAAATATGGTCAAAGTTACTGACAACTTCAACAGAAAATGAACGTGGACTAAGACTCTTAAGTCTGCAAGTAAGATCTCTAAAAACTGTATCTTACAGAACGAGGGGCACCAACTGTTGACTCTTCTAAAGAGCACAAAGGCATCAGATGTCATAGCAGCAGCAAATACCTCAAATACACATGCATCTCAATGCAACAGAACTTTCTGCTACAAGTTTGATGAGGTTCCTTCTGAACATATTTAAGAAATCTGGAAAGGTTGCGTATCTGAGTTAGTATGGGATCCATTGAAACTGATGGAAGATCTTCCTAGAGAAAATAAACATTCTTTTTGCCAATGATAGAGGAAAGGGTTCTCTCCATTTAGTGACAGAGGAATGGCACAATTCTGACTAAATGTCTGTACTACATAAAGTAAAGGCACCTCCACTGTAACAGAAAACACCTGGACAGTCCAAGCAGGACTGCCACAGAAGCAGGAGGCAGCCACTGCAGTGGGTTTAAATAGACATAAAAGTCAGCTCCTTCTTGGGAATTATCCAATCTTTAAAATTCACTTTTCTTTCTTACAGCAGTGTATTTGTTCATGCTTTTCTTTGATGGGAAAACTCAGGAGCAAGATGTTGAGTGGAACAACTAAGGCCTAAGTACCAGAGTAGCTCAGGACTTTTACTCCAGCAAAAAACGTCCACTCTTGAGGCAGCATTTTAAATCACAAGGGGATTTGAGTCAAGCCAGAAAACAGTCTTTGGAGAGTAAGATTTTATGGGATAAAACAGGACTATCAGCTGACCACAGCAGAGTTGATACCTGTACATCTCCTGTCTCAGAGTGGGTCAGCAGGGGCTTCTACCTAAGTGAGAAGCTTGAAGGAAGGAATTATACCAGTATAAAGTGCCAATATAAATGGAGCTACTTCAGGGGCTCCTAAGGTTTGCAAACATACCCTACTCACAGTAACACTGTATTGCATTTCTCCAGACATACTAAAAATTGGGAGCAACTTTAACTGGTGTTAAAACCGTGGATGACCGCCTCAGACAAGATCTTTTTGCAACCTGTTTGAGCCAGGTCTTGGAGTTCAAACACAAGGAAAAAGTGTAACTTCTTCACGACCTGGTAACATCCCAGGATCATGACTCCAAGAGAAAGAATATTCTCTTGTTAAGACAAAGGTTTTAAGTCATATAGTACATGGATTTGGGTTGTGCAGTAGCATTTTTTCCAAGACTTCCATTAATTTCCTGCAAATAAAATGAACTTACATACATCACTGCCTGTCTCTGCCCCAAGTCTGGAGGCCAAGAACACGTTACTTAATATTATATAATATTCCCTTGAAAGAAACTGCAGATACACCCCTGAAGTCAGGGGACTTTAAAAGTCAAGATGAAGGGAAAGGCACCAAAAGGCAAATTCTGAACCACGTCCATGAAAAATATAATGTGGATCACAACAAATTAAAATAGAACTTATATGTCAAGGGTCCAGAATAGTGCAGCAGTATGCGATGTAGTTATTAATGAGCAAGACAAAACACAGCAGTTGGGAGGCACCAAGAACAGGCACACCAAAATTTCTCTGAATGCCTGGAATGCACTCAAGTGGAGAAAAAGGCCCAGAATGTGCAGATACTATCAAGGCTAGAAAGATATAATCATGGCAGACAGTGCTCATTAACAAGTACATGCAATGAAAATAGATGTACACACACAAAAATGCCCAGAGGACAGGACTTCATATTTTGTAAAATACAAATATACCAGAAACAACATGCTCAATGACAGGGAACAATAGTAAGTCCTACTGTCTGGGGAATTCCAAATTAAAAATTGTTTATGCAATCCTAAATTCTTTTCATTAAAATCCTTAAGTTATAGGTTGCTAGAATATCACTACTGGGCTCCCCAGAAAACAAATGTAATTTCTGCAGATTTATTCCAGTTAAGTTTTAAGATGCATATGCTAGTTCACTATTCTTGGTTATCTACCATTCAGTTTCAGATTAAACAAATAAAAACAATTTTCTTAAGAGAATGTTTGCTGAGCAAAGAAGTACTGTTCCAAACTTATAATGGACATTAGGTGGTTGGGAAAACATGACATGAGGAAAACTGATCTCCTGATATTTTGATATTCACATTGTTTGATAGCAAACGTAACAA
This sequence comes from Muscicapa striata striata, assembly GCA_030060385.1. Taxonomy (NCBI): domain Eukaryota; kingdom Metazoa; phylum Chordata; class Aves; order Passeriformes; family Muscicapidae; genus Muscicapa; species Muscicapa striata. The sequence continues at coordinate 46,264 of JAREIS010000009.1, read as the reverse complement.
ATGTAAAGCAGTAAAAAGCAAAGAATACGTATTTTAATTTTTTTAAATGGCCATATGGAAATAATAAATCAGTATGTTATGCACCAGAATATGATTATGTGTTTACTCTTTACCATTCTGGAATGGGAATAGTGCCACAAATATTTATATACTGCAAAAGGTAAACTTGCTTCAAATATAAAAAAAAACTGATTTGAGTACAGCTATTACAACAAGAAAACTTCAAAACATTTAAATGAGTGTCAGTGAATTTAACAGTTCAAGAAATTCAAGTACTGTACTCACTTGCCAGCTAAACCACCTCCTGGTGGTAAATTAGGGATATTCTCTGCAGTTAAAATACGAATAACATGAGCAAGATCAGGCATTCCTTCTTCACCCGATTTTTCCATAATTTCTAATTTAAAAACACAAGAAATCCTGAATTAGTACCACCCATTGGCTAAGACACTGAAAAATAAGGTATTATCACTTTTTATCAGAGGCATTATGAAAAAGTTACACGTAAACAGGAAAGCATTCTTTACATTTTAGGTTAACAGTCTCTGCGTGGTGGAACAAAGCCTAAATTCATAGTCTGTCTTTCCAGTCTGCAGCAAGCCTTACTCTCTAAGAGAAATTCAGAAGCAGACTGTGAACTGAATGAAATACCCGGGAGATAGCAGCCTGTTCTCTCTGAAAAAGACAGCAGCTGCGAGTCTGCTTCAGTTAGCTTCCCCTTGCAGTGCAACACACTCCATGCCATAAAGCCAGTGCTTCCCCAGGCGTCTGTCACACACACTCTGTCCCGAGTAACACCTTGTATCCTCACAGGCCTGATCGCCAGTGCATAAACACTCTGACCACCATGCAATCAAGGATATATATAATGGATACATAATATTAGCACTCAAGAGGCCAAAAACAGAATATGGAACTGGTGAGGAATAACTAAAAATGTTTATTTTAATTATAATTTTAAATTGTATTTCATTTTCAGAGCTGACATACAGCACAATCAAGTCCAGTACTAGTAAGTTCTTCTAGCTTGAAAAAAAACTGCCAGAACTGAAGTAAATCTTTACATACTCTCTTTCAGCAGGGTTGCTGTTAAGATGAATATGTAATATTTGTGTAAACACTCACACAGGTGTAATGCTACCAGCTTCCAGTTATCAGCCTCTACTCATTCAACTGCTACCACGGCATAAAAAGGTTTGGAGTTGTGTGCACAAGTCTTTTATTTCTAAGAGAGGACATTTTTTCTGAAAACCAACTAAATTAAGGAATGGAGTGCTATTTCCTGTAGACACTATTCTAGATAAAAATATCTTTAAGAAGAATTAAGAATCAATCCTCAATCAAGTATCACCTAAAAAAAAACTTCAGTCATTCTGTATCATGCCTACTATCCAAACGTAAGAAACAAATAATTTGATTTTCTTATAACTGATTGTATTCTGGATTACTGACTTGGAGCCTGCAGTTTATGAGTTTCTTAAGTTAGTAGAGAAGCACCATCTTCCTACCTCAAACCCTTCTACCTAGCTCAGACCCTTCATCCCAAGTTTCCTAGTATTTAACGCTTTCTTGATGCCTATCACTTATCTAGGAAACAAGAGATATTCAGGCTTCTCTTAGGACTACTAAGATCAACAGTGCTTGGCAAGGTACTCACCCACTTTGCATGAGGCAGATCTGTAGCCCCTCAAAGCAATCCCTTGTAGAATAATTATACCAACTTGTAACAAATAAGGCACTATTATGCTTCTAAGTCCCAATTTTAAGCCAGCACCATACAATCTTTGCAAAGAGTAAGATACCTGCACTACTACTAGAAGTGATTAAAATTAAAGACTGTTCCATGTGTATTGATGTGTATTATCATCCATCCATCCATTAAGGATGAATCATGGCTAGCAAAGGAAATGATAGCTGAGTAAGTATGCCTGAATGTTTGGATTTTGATCACTTCTTCCACACATACTCATACAAATTAGCCACAACTCCTCTTATAAATTGCATCCTTTCGTACAGTTCTACTTAGTTAGAAGTAATTGTACTGCTATAGTATAATTTTGCTGAGATACATTTGACAGGAAACATTTCTTATCAATATATACTTCTTATACCAAGAGCACATCTAGTTCTGTACATAGGACAAGTAGATAAAATAGCAAGAATTAATAGTAAGAAAACCTACAGAAGCAAGCAATTTCTAAATATTTATTGAAAGCATAAGGGTTTTATACCTTCTTAAGAAGGAATGAAAGGATTGCTATATGTTTCTTGGTACTACAAACATATACGTTTATACTGCATAATAGCTTCTCAGGGAGTGCTGAACTGAACCATGAGCATCTTCTCTCCATTTCTAGGTGTCAAATCAAGCATTCTGGATGAACTAACCATTATATTTTTCTTTTCCTGGTATTAGAGTGAATAGTTTTATCCAGAACCTGTCCTCTCCCTTCTTTTTTTTTAAAAAAAGCTTCCTAATAGAAAATCGAGAATAAAGCAAACGAGCAAGCATGACCTCATTACACATCTGTTAGCAGATACACACTGTGGATGTGCTTGACAAAGGCCATCAGAGAAAGAAAACAATCTGTTTTCAGAAACAGATTTATGGGCATTTACGAAGTTTTCACCTTAATATCACATCTGTGATATTAAGAATAACCCTACCATTAGCTTTGCATTGCTAATATAATCCAGACACTTAAGAAATAATTCCTGATATTATTATATATGTATATTCATTAAAGTCCTCCACAAAGTCTAGTATTTGACCTCTAAAACATTTTTCACTAAAAGCCTAACACTTTATGCACAGATAGGCATTCTGAAAATTCAGGTAACCTTTTACTTCTATTTTATATAATGCAGGTCCCCATCCAGACAGCATTTTAAGTTCTCCATGTTCCAGCACCTCCTTTCATGCCCAGCTATCAGATTATGACAAATCAGTTTTTTATATGGTATATATTCCACATATGTAAAATGCATCATCCAACTCAGGGAATTAACTGAGTATTTACCAGTAAAACTGTTTAAGCCTACATAGATCATGTGTCCCTACCTAAGATTTGTGGGGTTAGTGGGTTTTTTGGGTTTTGTGGAATTCCATGGTTTGTCTGTTGTTAACTGCAATTCTGACACACCCTTCCAAATAAACGAAAACATTATCAGAGAACTGAATTGACTTCTGTGCCTAGTTTTCTCTTTGTGGGACAAAACTTTGGATCTCTGAAAAACAGAGAACAGAAAGTAGTATTTGCAAGGGGCAGGAAGAAAAGAGTAACTTAGCATAACCTCACTACTGCCCAAAACACCCGTGGAAGGTGCCCCGCCCATGGCAGTGGCATTGGAACTAGATGATCTTTAAGGTCCCTTCCAACCCAAACCAGTCTGACTCTGTGACTGTGCTTTGGAGATGGATCAGTTAAATGACTCAAACCAGAAGCAGGGCTGTGCTCAGAGTCCTAAATGACTCAGGCACAAGCTTAACCTCATTAAATATGTCAGTATACTCTACAAGTGGCAGCTTTGGAATGCAGTTATCCACATTTTGTCAACCTCAAAATCCAAACTAGCAACAAAGCATTGGTATATAGTTCTTCCACTGGAAGCCCCTGTGAACAATGACTTGCTGAGTATGCTTTTTAATCAATCTGTTAAAATAAAAAAAAATATCTTGGTATTAAGACAACAATTCTCTTATAAGAATTCTGGAAAGATCTTAAGGGAACGACTAACTCAACTCATTATACAAACGTACAAAATCTCAGCATTCCACTTAACGAATGTACAAAGACAATACAAATGTCACATGTGCAATTATTAAACTGCTTTCCAACATTTTTTTTCTTTTAAAAAAATCTAACCAAAGCATGCCTCAAACACTGCTTTTCTCCCTGAGCCAGAGCTTAAAATGCCCAAGTATAGTAGTGAAAAAATTCTGTTGCCTAAAAGGTTTGATGGGTTTGTACAGTCAGCTTGAAATTTAAGGTCCACAAGAGTACAGAAAGAGAACAGTGTGTATTCATTAAGAACGAACACCAGTGATCAAACTAAAATTGCTTCAGGAAGTCCCAAAGGATTTTATACTAACTTCTAATGTTTTCCTGATTTATATTAGTCACTTAGTGAAAGAGGACTCATAGTTAACATTTTTGACATCTATCTTTGCAGCTTGGTAGTTCCAAGGCCCACCTTATTTTTTTTTTCAGAATGTTTTTATTCCATGTATAAATATAACTGTTATTGGCTATCAGCCAACTGCATGTAACTTGTGAGCTGTAAACTCATTAACAAATTTCTTAAATTGTTGTTCTTGTTAATTTGTGTTCAAACACCATTATTTGCTTTTTGAAAGGAATAGTCAGCCTCTAGAAAGGTATTTTAAACAAACCCAAATTATTCATGTCACAACATATCTACCAGGCTTTACGTTTTTAGAGCTGAAGACAGTTTAAAACTTTCAGGCACAACTCTTTCATGCACTATTTTCTACAGTAAGTTTAAAGATGAATACAAAACTGATTAATGCAGTTGTCTTAACCAAAAAGAAACTCCACCTTCCAAAACTTTCACCAATTCCAACACTGGTGATGATACTCTTGCCCCCATGGGTTTTCTTAAAGTCAAGAGCATTCCTGCTCACTACTTAAACCTTTAAATCAGACACTGTTTTTAAAAATTACAACATATTTCTAAATTTTCCTCATGCTGCTTAGTGGTTTGAAACATTTTGCTAAGGCTTTTATCCTTTCTGAACTAGTAACATTCAAGGCCCATGTGTAAGGTAAACTGCAGTCACACAACTTTTTTTCCTTTTAATTAAGGAGACTGTGTCAAAATTACATTTCACAGAATTTACCAATGCAAAAATTTGTTAAAAATCAGATATTTCAAGTTCTTCTGAAGTTTGTTTCATTTACTTTTCTCCACTCCTCGTCAAAATTTCTCAAGTATGCTGTCATTTCTTGCTAAATACTAGCCTTCTAAAGGCCTTGAACTCTGTCCAATTAGCAAAACACAGAATGACACACAGAACTCAGGCAGGGAAAATAAAAAAATCAAGAGCTGAAGCAACAGAAGTTCAAGCTTTGGAGCAATTAATTTCTCTGAAGCACTTAAGCTAAACAATCATTTTGAGTTATACTTGGAATGACTCCGTATCAGTTGGGACTACAAACACTCATCTTTTATTCTGGTGTATGTATTATTTAGTTAAATGTGATAACAGAGCTAAAAATAATCAGTTAATAGATCAGTTAATCCAAACACTCTGATTACAAGTTATTTGACAGCTTCTCTATTAATCTTAACATTCACTTATAAGAGCAATAAAATCCACTGCAGTTCCATGTATTTTTCACCTATTTGCTAATAGAGCAGCTACCAAGAAGCTGGGAATACTAACCTTAACCACTGTGCACACCTGACTGCTGCCAGTGAAGGCAACTGCTCCTGGCTCCCTCCCAGAGCCTATTAACAGCTCACGTACTCTACTCTGACACAGTAGATAACAGGTATTTATCTTAACTAGTGTCATCTAGGAAGTCTGGGATGTAAGCCAAATTCCAAGAAACAGGCCTACAGTTAGTATTTGAAGTGACCACTGGCGCTCTCTAATCTCAACAGAAATTACAAATATACAACCCATTTCAATTTAGATTTCATTTAAACAAGAGGAAAAAACGCCATATACAACAGCTGTGTTCAGAGAGAACTCATACCTGAAGATTGTCATATCAAAATTTAAGGTAGCTACATCAACTATCTAGATTACTGGATCGTTAAAACCTAGTAGAGTTTTTCTTTCTGTCAAAAACTTGCACAGAGAAGGGGAAGAAACAGTCCAAATATTTCTTTTAATATTTCATAAGCAGGACATTAGCAAGCTCGCAATTTACTGAGCTGATACAACACTCTGCAAGGTCAGTAGTTGCATTACAATCTATGAAGATAGCAGTAAAAACTTAAAGCTCACATTATGAAAATGTTTGCAGAATACCAGGATAAACTAAGCACATGGCCTTAAACATTCTTCCTGACATACAAAAGTTTAGAGTTACAACCAGACCTGAATTTAACCCAACATAAAGTGGCATAATGTCTTTCATGGGTTTTGTTTTCATGCTCAAGATAGTTCTGAAACTATTGTCCTCACCATCACAATCAAACTGTGACTTGTTAACTATCTAGTGAACTAAGCGGATTTCTTACCTTCAACCCGTGATTCCAAGTACTTATCCAACTCTGCATCTTTTTTCACTGCCTCCTCTGAGACCTTAGGAGCATTTGAAAAACAAACTAATACAATACTCATGTTATCACGACTCCCCTATGTGACAAAAAAGAAAGAGAAGTCAGTATCTTTAGTCTTAATCTTCATCTTTCTACTCTAATCACATTTGTACTTTTTCCAAATACAGTACTACAGATAAACCTGGAAAAAAAAAGACAATCTGAAAAATTCTGTATTTTCATCAATACAAACTTCTCAGTGTCCCAACTACACCATTCACTAGAAATAATTTGATTGATTTTGACTGTATATTCTTCATACTGAAGTCTGAATAATTAATATCGACATGTCAACCACTTAAAAATAGTATCAATAAAACAGGTCAGAAATTAGTTAGCCGTGTAATGTTACCTTAAGCCAAATGGAAAAACAATTCCTGTTGCAAAATGAAATGCAGAATACTCCCCTATACTATTAGAATAGTTTAGCTAAAGCAGCTAATTTGTTTTTAGTTGCATGTAAGCCATTACACACACAACAAGTCTTCATCAGAATGCACCTGTGTCTCACAGCACCTTGAAGCAAGTATAAATGCATAAAATATAAATGGCCATGCTAAACTTACACACTATTGTATACCCAAAAATACCACTCAATGGCTTTTTTAGATACTAATTTTAATTCCAGTTCTTTACTAACATACTCTGATACTATTTTCCTGCTCATATTTAATTTTCAAAAGTGTAGTTCACAGCCAAACTTAAAAACACAATTCTAAGTCCCTTACAAGGGGATCCAAAACTACTGGTTTGAAAATCAAATCTCAACTTCACATTTTTTGGTGGAGAACATTAAGTGCCATTAGTCACTGCATACTATTGCTGTGTAAACCCAAGCTACTGGATAGTTCTAATCATCTATCACAACAAATCCTTCTCCTGAAGCAATTAAGAATTTGACATTAGAATTAATTCTTTCATAAATACTGCTTAGGAGTTAGCCTATATACCTTTTTCTACCAAGCATATGAGGCCACCTATCACTTAGTATTATGTGATACAATCCACAGCCTGAAGACATAATACAACATTCTAAAATTGTAATAGACACCCAGAATCTGACTTTGGAAAACAAACACGTGTTCAATGCTCAGTTTTACTGGAAGTATCCCAGAGTGACCATCCTTTAACAAGGCTGGTTGAGTTCTTGGTCAGTAAAGCAATTTAAACCAATCATACACTGTATGGCATATGCTGGAATACAACCCTATTTCTGGAAAAAACATAACTTACCCTTTAGAGTTACAATTCTGAATTTTAGTATTTTCCTCAAAATTGCATGTTTAGTCTGTGGCCTACCAAAGAACTCTGTACTAGCAGGAGTTGCACTTTTCAGGGAACATTGGAAATGAGTATCTATTTAACATACGTAGACAAGCCAGTCGTTGCTCCAAACTAAATTTGAGGAGTGGAAGCAAGCTCAGATGCAAAGGTGGTGTTATTCCATCTAACTTACTGAAGACACAGGTGACAAACATGGTGCCAACACTGGTTTTACACAGGATACAAAGGATACAAACACTACCCAACTTCAAAGAACAAAAAAACCCACAAAGTACCTCACTCAAAATAGTTTAATTTTACAAATTTTGTATTCAGAATCAAAGTTTAGAACTAGTTTGGAACTATATGCAAGCATTACTCAGGGGATAAAAAACCAGCCTTTATTTTGATATAGGGTGAGGTGTATATTCTTCAGCAAGGATATACAGTCAAATGGGTACAGAACTTTGAGGATAAGAAGATGAAGAAGGGAAACAGTAGGCCAGGAACAGCTGTTAACACTGTACCCATCTAATCAGAAGATAATTTTTGAACAGCTGTTTGGAGAAAATTGTTACATACCTTATGTAAACAAGTGTCCACTACCCAATTGCACACTGTTTCCAGGTCATCTGATACTTCAAGTCTAGACTTTACAAATTCACAGAGCTCTTCATTGCTCATTACATCCCAGATTCCATCACAAGCCAGGATGATAAATTCATCTTCTTCTGCCCTTAAAATTTCACACACCTCAGGCTCTGGAGAAACAAGTTGTTCTGTAGGGCCTTTACCATCAACACATTTGTAGTCATAGTCCCCCAGAGCTCGAGAAACTGCCAATGAACCATTAACACGCTGGATCATTACACTGCCTCCTGCATTCTGGATTCGCTCTTTCTCCCTCGGGTTGCAAGGTTTGTGATCCTGTGTTGAAAAACAGACTTGTCCATTCCTATAGAGAACAGCACGTGAATCACCACAGTTGATAAAGTATATATGCTCAGGTGAAATCATAACTCCCACTGCTGTTGAGCCACTTCTGTCCATGCCATTTCTGAGGTCTGCAAAATTGCGCATATACTCATCAATTTTCAAAAAGCCAGTTCTGATTCCACTCTTGACATTTTCCACTGAAGGTTCAAGAGCAGATCCAGGTTTTTCTGTCGCCCTAAAGTCTTCATTGTTAGTGATGTGTTCTAGTAAGTGTGTGGAGCAGTAATTTGCAACACGAGATCCCGCGTGACCATCGTAGACAGCAAAAAAGGACCAGTCCTCTAAGCCATGGGGAATACCTACAACAGCTGTGTGAGCATCTTCCATTTCCACTCGCCATCCCTGCATACTGCTGAGGCCGTAGCGCAAGCCATTCCCTGCACCATGAGCATTGTGTTTTTCAGTTTTTGGTTTATCCAAAAATGCACCCATGTTTATGCAATACTGAATCTGGAAAACAGAGAAAAGAAGTCTTATTTATAAAACCACCATTCCATATAAGCTTTGTTGTCTGCTTCCTGTGTTTCTTCTTTGTAAAACAAGTGATAAAGCATGCATACATACAAAGTTAACAATTACATTGGAGGAACAAATAATTAATATATGACATGAATGAAGCGTGAATTTACAAACCTCTGTTTGCATTTTTCGTGTTTTTTTGCTGGGGTGCTTTTCTGAAGAACTACTTCACCAAAATTAAAAACAAATCTCCACATAAAGGCAGAGCAGCTCACATACGTTTGCAACCCTGCTGATTTTATCATTCTCTGCAGAGACTAATTTATGATGGAAAACCAACTATATCACTCCTACTTTCTTTTTACTTTTTTTTTTTTTTTTTTACGGTGCCATGAAGAAAATCAATTCATGTTTATAAATAAGAACAGACTGGTCTCACTAGCTTTGCATGTACCCCGCTACTTCTGTATTCTTTTAAGGCATGGCAAAAGTGACCACAGGGAAACACAGACCGTCTGCCAAAGGAACAAGGCAGTAATTCCCACTTAAATACAAGAAAACCTCTCCCAGCAATCTTTTAACAAATTATACTTAGTCCTTCATAAAACAACATTTCAGTATTCACTGTACATAGATTGTTTTGGACAGGAAAAAACTTAAAAATCATCTTCTTCCAACCCCCCTCGCCATGGAAAGGAAACCTTCCACTAGACTAGACTGCACAAAGCTCCATCCAATCCAGTCTTTGACACTTCCAGGGATGGGGCATGCACAGCTTCTCTGGGCAACATTTTCCAATGGCTCACACTCACAGTAAATAATTTCTTTCTTATCTCTAACCCAAACCTACCCTCTTACAGTTTGAAGCCATTATCCTCATCCTATCAGTACACTTGGCCAATAGACCATTTTCCAGCCTTCCTGTATGCTATCTTTAGGTATTTAAAAGCCTCTGTAAGATCTCCCCAGGTTTCTCCAGGCTGAACAACGTCAACTCTCAGCCATCCCTCAAGGACCTTCATGTGCTTACACGGGATTTTAAGTTCAAAGATCTGGATGTTAAAATTTATTCAATTACAACAGGTATGAGCTAAGGGAAGTAAATAAACCACAGAAAGTCAGAAGTTCTTCAGTATTTGGAGACCATCTCCAGAGAGCAAGCTCACAGGTAAAACATGAATAATCCACATTGAAGCTTGAGAAAACTTATGATTTCCTCTCCTGTACTAGACTCATGTGTCCAACAAAGACTGGAAAAACTACCTTGCCCTTTACAAAGTCAGCAGAGAATACATTCTTTAACCCACATATCTCAGAAACTCAGATATCACAACTTCAGACCACAGTAAAAGTCATCACCTACCACAAATTTAATCCAAAAAGAATTGGCAAAAATTCTGCCATGACTGATACTGAGCAGTCACTAGTCTATGACACAGTAGTACCCACTAAGTCTACAGAGTCATGATAATCTACTTCTAGTTTAAGAATTTGTTGCCAGGCCAGGAAGAGATTAATTAATCCTTATTTCTTACATTTCCCTCAGGTAAATACACATGAAGTACACAGAGGACTACACAGATAAACCAAACTTGACACTACCTCTCTGCTACAATTATCTCCATGCAGTGCTGAGGATCCCAAATGCTTGCTCAGCAGTTTTTTGCAACACTGTGAATCAGCAGAAAGGACACACAAAGTATATCCACTACTGAGATAAGTAGTGAAAACTTTTCACAGCCCCTTCTCTCAAAACATCTGATTTTGCTTTGAAAAGAAACAAAACTCATCTGTGTCAAACTGTAAGCAAGGCAGTGCAACATTATCACCACAAACCAGAGTTCTCAGCAACCAATGTTCTCAGTTAAGAGCTGAACAAGTTCCACATAGTTAACAATGCAACTAACATCAGTAAAGGAGACTTGTGAATCACTTATTCACAAATTACACACAATATAAAACTATTTAAAAAGCACACAAAACATTCTTACCAGTAAAACTGTCAAACAGGACTGAAATGTTGCCAAAATGACTGATATCCTCCAATATTTCATATCTTCTATGAAATTCCATTAATTGTGTCAAATATGTCCTTACATTCTTAAATCAAAAATGTGGAAGAAATCATGTGACTGAGTGAGGAAAAAGATCAAAACCTACGCAATTGCAAAGGCCTGTGGGCTCAGTATTGCGATGTGTTTTATATCTGTAAAATAAAACTCTTAAAAAACAACTACCAAAGGCACATGTCACACCTCAGTTTTACCTGCTTCATAAGTTGTTTCACTTTTTTACAACTCATAAACTGGAAAAAAAGAAAACCACACAATTCAAGATTATGTTCTCAATAATCTAAATATCCTATTTAATGTTGCAAATAAAGGATGCAGAGATTGACCTGCTATCACTAAGTCTGGGAAACTCCTTTGCCTCCCAGGCTTTCATCACATGTCTCCTGGGAGAACACAGCTCTACCTTCTCCATCCCTTCCATGACAGTGTTGGAAGACAGCTTGGCCTTTTCTCCTCCACACATATTAATTTCCTGGTGGTGAAAATGCTTATCCCACATTAAATTATTAGTTGAAAGTTTCAAAATCAGGAAGATCATGTCTACTGTAATTCCCAAAATTTTCTTGGAAATGGAAAAGGCCTTAGTTCTTGTCTATGCTCCACAGAGAATTCTTTAAAACACCATATATTACTCAGATCAGAAATGAAACCCTAGGATTCTCTTCTCCTTTTAGTCTTTCCAACCCTGGAAAAGGTTGGGAAAAAATAAAACAATGCAAATCACAATTTTAAAAAATTTATTGCCTGGCAGGACCAATAATTACCAAGACTCAAAAGCTTTTGGAATGCCTTTACAAAGAAGAAATTACTTTATAGAACAGAATTACTCACGTTTTCCCCTCTCTAGTAATGAAGAAGCTGAATCTCAGCAATACACTACCAAAGCAAAGGCTCCAACTACCCATCTAGTACACACTGTTCATCTCTAGCCTTACATCAATAGCCAAGTCATTCCCAAGAGAGTTTAGTGTAACAAGTCTCTAATAAAAGCTGACATCCCAGAGCAAAAATCTAACCTAAGGCTTATTTCTCTTAAGTTCCAGCCTGTATTTTTCTCTAATGCTTTCTACCAGAGTTAAATCCTACATGAGGTCCTTATCTCATATACAGGCAACAATTCAGGCACAGGAAACCAAAGACATCTAGCCTTCTGAGGTACAGAGGAATGAAGGCAAAAGTCATGTCCTCTGACATGCAAGAAAAATTTGAAATAAATACCCTTTCTGACCTAGCCACATTGTTATTAGACCAGCCATATAGGAAAGAGCCTTAAAATCAGCTGTGCATAAGCTTGCGTTTGCATTTAAAAGACAAACAACCCCAACTGCTGTTTTTCTCCTAAGATCAACTTAAAAATTGACAAATAGTTCTTGTTTAGGTATAGATATTCATTATTTTCTACTATATCATAAAGGGGAAATGGGCAGCTACTTCAAGTGAAAAGCATGCGCCTTTCAATTTAGATTTGTATTTCACAGGCAGAAATATTTACTTGACTACTGCCATAAAGGCCAGAGCTGTCCTGACTTGAGCTGGGATAGAGTTAACTGTCTTCCTGGTAGCTGGTTCAGAGCTGTGGTTTGGGTACAGTATGAGAATAATGCTGATAACACACTGAGGTTTTCAGCTGTTGCTAAGTACTAAGTCAAGGAGTTGACAGCTCTCATAGCCTGCCAGGGAGAAGGCGGGAGGGGCACAAGAAGTCGTGAGGGACACAGCCAGGACAGCTGGCCCAAACTAGCCAAAGGGATATTCCATACTACATGACATCATGCTTAATATATAAACTGGGAGAAAAGATGGCCAGGGCTACTGCTTGGGAACAGGCTGGGCACTGGTCTATGAGTGATGAGCAACGGCACAAGCCTCACTTGTTTTTAATTCTTCTATTATTATAATTTTCTTCCTTTTCTGTCCCATTAAACTGCCTTTATCACAACCCGCCAGTTTTCTCACTTTTATTCTTCAGATTCTCTCCTCCATCTGACTGGGTCAGGGTAGTGAGTGAGCAGCTGTGTGGCACACAATTGCTGGATAGGGTGAAACCATGATAGTCATTTTTGGTGCCCAACACAGGGCATGATGGGTTGAGATAATGACAAATCCGACTAGAAGGTATCAGAATAAATTTGCTGTAAGTACTCATTATATTAAGTCACTGGTCACAGTAGTGATGTATTTGCTCTCACAGTTGGTGTCCTTGTTAGTAAAGTTGCATTATATAATACTTTACTTGTATATATTGCCCCCTGTGCTGTTTATCACCCATGGGAACTGGGCTAAGGTTATGTTGTACTCTGTAACACTGTCTCATAAAATGACAGAACTGCCGTTCGTGAAACTGATCCGGTATTTGTACTCAGCACTGCCCACATCTCCATACTTTGGGAGCCATCTATAGGAAACTACTAATAATTACAACTTTTACCTCTTCTCAGAGACCCAATCCATGGGGGAGACTGCTACCTCCCTTGATCTTCCCTTTCTCCTCTAAGCCAATTAAAACAGCACTTAGGAATATCCCTGGGATGTTCAAACCAGCATTCCTATTGTTGTGTCTTCTGAATGTATTCAAGGTCTTGTTTAGGGATCAACAATTACTTCAGAACGTCACCCCAGGCTCTGCCCTGAGGCTGGATAGTGGTAAGTGGCAGGGTGTGGGGAATAGTATGGGCAAGTGCCTAGGACAGTGGGCACCTCCAGTGCGCTTTGGAACTTCAGCCCTGAACAAGTACAAAATCTGGAAATTCTAGTTAAATAGTCGGAAATGCTATGCTGCAACCCTGGCAATTCCAGAGAGACAAAACCCACAGCAACGTGCTGTGGCCTGGCCCAGGCCTACTGACCCATATTCAGTACTGTACAGTACCCCTGAAGGAAAAAAAAAAGTCACTGAATGTGATAGCAAAATGATGGGCATAGGGGCTATTTCAACCCCAGTGACAGGCTCTGTGGTTGAATCAAAGCACCAACTCATGCCTGTATCAGCCTCTGCTATACATAAGGATGTGTGAAGATGAGCTCATTTAGTGAGGGATGAAGCAGCAGGGCTATCAGAAGAAGAGGTGGAGGAATAGGCAGAATGCATAAAAGACATAGTTAACCATCTGATCCCTATCTTTGAGTTAGCTGTGACATATGCAAAAAAGATTTCAGCCGTCATCCAGGCATCATCACCTGGCTACTCCAATGCTGGAAATGACAGGCCCAGTAACCTGGAATTAGAGGGTAGAGAAGTCAAACAGCTGGCATCCCATTCTACAGATATGGGTATTAACAAAGCAACTGGAAAATGGGCACAAGCCCTCAGCCTCTGGAAGTGACTCCTATCAGGTATGAAGGAAAGATATTCCTTCAAGGAAGATGTTATGCCACCCAGGCAAGTGGACCGTCATGTACAGAGGCATCCAGTATCCGAGGCAATTAGCCACGCTGGAGATTTATGGCAATGTGGACAACAAGCAGTTATCCAAAGACCCAGATGAAGCCAAGCGTACATGACCCATGTGTATGGATGCACCATTGTCATACACCAACTCATCTGCAGTAATGGCCTGGAAAGATGGAGAGGGACAAATGGTGGCCAAATTGGTCAACTCAATAATACAAACAAAACACCTCTTCCTTGCTACAGACCTGTATCTTGACTGTGGACAAGGAAGGCAGATGCATCCTATATCCCACCTGTATGGACCAGTGTCCTAACTAGCAGGAGTAAGCATACACAGCACAGGCCAACTTGTGTGACCACAGAGAGGACATGAGGAAGTGGGATGGAAAAATCTACCTTGACCCTAGAGGCATGAATAGGGAAATAGCAAGGAAAATCACAAGAGAGGGTTACTGCAGGACACTGCTGCTCCAGTCTCTAGCAGGCAGTTTCCCAGACAGAGTAGAGGGGCTGCTCTTTCTCCTGATCTTCAAGAGACTCTGATTCACATTTACAAGAAGTGAATAAATAGTGAATGTTACAGCCAGGACTAGAGGGGTCCTGCCTCCAGCCAGGTGGAGAAAAGAAACAGCTGGGTTTAGTGGACTGTGTGGATTGGATGACCTTGCACAGCAGACCCAGGAGTCAAAGGCTCTAGCAAACACTGCTGTACAGGGGCAGGCACCATCTGTGTTTCTGGAGTGGCAGGGCAAGTTCAACACTCTAACTCTGTTAGAGGCCAAAGTGAGCCTGACTGGGAACAAGGGGCAAAAGCACTCTATTGTGACTGGCCCTTAGACTCCAGTGCACCCTTTGCCTAGACTGTCTCACATGGGTGTACTTCAAGGACTCAAAAAGCTACTGCTGGGCTTCTGATATAGCTGCCTGGGAAACAACAGCAATTAAACAGCCATCTACCTTGCCCCATCTCCTGGAGGACGCTTCTGGTGTGGGTCAAAGAACAGGTGCCATCACAATGGTGCACTGGCAGCAGTATCACACCAACCAAGACACACTGACATCATCCATAAATTGATTTGCACTTACTCTCTAGCAGTCCTGTATGGCCAGTGCAGACTAATAGTAGACTGTCATGGCCTAAACAAAGCCATGCCACCTCCAAGTCCAGCTGTGCCAGACCTGCTGGAACTTCAATACAAACTGCAGTCAGAGGCAGCCAAGCAGCACACCACAATTGATTCTGCTAGTGCAGTTTTCTCAAGCCATTGGCAATAGAGCCAGGCCCATCCAGTACACCTGGAATCAACTATTCCAGAGGTGGAAAGACAGACCTACTATTAGTCATGGACTGATCTAAACAGTACTGAAACAAGGTAAAGCTCTAGAACATTTAATAGATTGATGACAATATTGTGTGAGGCAATACAATAACAAAAGTTTTTGAGAGAGGGAAATGTAGTTCAAATCCTTCTGAAAACTGGTTTTGCCATAAAATAAAAAAGGTCAAAGGACCTGAACAGGAGGCTCAGCAATCATCCACATGATTGCATTTGCTGAATGACCTGGGTGCACTTGGTGGGTAATGCACAAGGATGGGGAAGTCCAACGTGCACCTCAAGGGGATTTGATTCTGGGTAAGAACAGTGAATGATTTGAACGGTATTATGTTGTTTTCTGTAAAATATTGTAGGTCATAACTTCCATGGTTGCTAAATGCCAAATCAAGGGTATTGTAATAGAATCACCCAGATTAATGAAGAATGGAATTTTGATGATAGAACCAGACAAGCACAGCAGTGATGGAACTAGCGCTGACTTCAGCATAAAACAATCTTACACTATGAACATTCTCTTCTGCCCTGAAGGACTACTACAACAGATGAAGCCCAAAGTCATGGACTAGAACCCAACAAACATTTTGAAGGGATAGCCCATATACTATGGAATGGTATCTCTGTGTATATATCAAAATACAGGAAAGGTGATTGTGATTACTTGGGTGTGTTGGAAAGTGTGGGACCTGGTAGGATGCAAATGGTATAGAATGAGCTGTGGATATAGCCCTGCTTTCAGGTGGGATAGAGTTAATTAATTTTCTTCCTCATAGCTGGTATAGAGTTGTGGTTTGGATACAGTGCGAGAATAAAGTTGATAGCAACAACTAAAAATATCAGTGTGTTATGCAGTGTTTATACTAAGTCAAGGACTTTCTTGCTTCTCATATTCTGCCAGTGGAGAAGGCCGGAGGGGCACAAGTAGCTGGGAGGAGACACAGCCATGACAGCTGGACCAAACTGGCCAGAGATACTCTAAAACATATGACATCATGCTCAATGTATAAACTGGGGACAAAGCAGACCAGGGGCTACTGCTCACATCGGCTGGCAAGTGGTAAGCAAATTGCACTGTGGATCACTTGTTTTGCATATTTTAATTCTTTTTCTTCCTTCCCTGTCCCACTAAAAAGCCTGTGTCTCAATCATAAGTTTTCTGATTTTCATGATTCTCTTTCCCATCACACTGGGGAAGGAGAAGGTGGAATCAGCAAGCAGCTGTGCAGTGCTTAGTTGCTGGCTAGGGTTAAACCATGACAACAGCCAACACATAATTAGATTATAAAGGTCTAAAAGCCATAATCGAAGTTTTTGTAGATACTATAAAACAATTTTCACATCACGTATCAGTTGCATAAAAAACATCAGAACTAAACTAATACCACCTTGATGGCCAAAAGTCCCAAAGGCAATAATGTATCTTTTCATAATATGAAAATGGTCTAACATAAATCTTTTGGGCTTAGGTCATAAAAGTGTACTGTAAAATGTCTCTTCCTCAGAAGGACTCACTCAACAGGCTAGTCATTTCTAATCAGTCAGTGCTGTGGAAAAGAAACAGTGCCAGAGTTTCCTGTTACAAAGCACATGTGTTACACCTATAAAAAACAAATGACACTTCAAAAGAAAAAATTCTGCATTAGATATTAAAGATGTAAATGACAAACAAAAAGTCAAAGTATCCATGACAAATGATTTCAAAACTTATAGAAAGTGCAGGAAGAAATAAAATAACTTCTCTGGCTCAAGGAAAAAAAAAAAAAAAAAAATCGAAGTTTAGTCTTGGTAGAAAGTTCCTCTTGCAGTCTCTCTCTAGTGTTATGTGCATATACAGACTTTATGCAGTACATCTGTCTACCCACACTGCAGATAGTTTTGATTTTTGATCCCAGAAAACTTGTTCTTGCTTCTATCTTACTGACCTTAAAAATACTGGCACTACATGAATTTACATTAGGCGAACAGTTATTGGAGCTTGGCTCTAACAGCTACTCTATGTAGCCACAAATACTGGTATAGTCAAACAAATTACTGCAACCCAAGAGTAAGACCTGAGTATTTTATTTTCATTTAAAAATGAATTATATAGAAGAACTGTTATTACCATTCCTGGGTTTTGGGAGGATTTGGGATTGTCTTCAGGTAATCTGTGGCCACAGGTGCTGGCTTTAGAATGGATGTCAGCTGACCAAGGATACTGACTGAAAGAAATTAAGTATCAACATAATACCTCAACAGAGCCTCCTACCAAAACTTTTCCTGCCAGGATGTTGTTAAAGAAGCCAAACAGGCTTCTAAACCAGGAATTCAAAAAAATTTGCAAGTCATCCCCATTACCAGGTAGCATACATGCCTAGGAGCTACAACTGTAATTTTTAAATTAATTTCAGTACCTCTATTGTTACAACAGTTGGGGGAAAGAACCAATAACAAACAAAACACAACTTTCCCCCACCAGACTACTTTTAAACCAGCAAGTTACAAAGGAGATGAAGATTTCAGAATGAACTTCAGTTATTTCAAACTGGTCTGGTGGTACAAGACAATCACAGGTGTAATTTAATGCTGAAAATTCACATCTGTTTTCAATGTCAGTAGCACTACCTGAAAACATTAACGCTTCTGCTCTGCCTCAGCTACTCATCACTACATTGTGCCAGCAATTTCTTTTCTTTCAGAACTGCTGGCTGAGATGTTTTTGCCCTTACTCTTTGAACCATTTCACTGAAGAAGTGCAAAGTTAGCTTTAGTATTTTGAAACTTTGTGACTTTGACTGCAGTGGGTTTGGAAGCCAGCAGCTTAGACAGCAGATCCAGGGGGCTGTAACCTTCAACAGAAAAGACAAAGAAATAGAAAGGAGCACCAGGAGCTAGGTTGAGGGATACAACCTTTCTAGCTATGTTATTAACATAAGAAAAACATGCTTGTGGTCCTTTCAGAGATTAATTTTAGAGTCTGCTTTCTTGCACTTTACTAAAATATCGATGATGCTACTTAATTACAGATTTTCCAGCTCACCTTATGTGGCAACCATCTGTCTCCCATGAACAAATTGCATACTTTTATGCTGGGGCTTCTTATTTTTCTGGAATGTAGCTCAATAGGTACAAAGTTAGAGATCACACCTCCGATATCCATGATGAACTTCACAAAAACCTTGAAAACGCAGGAAAGTGGACTCTGAATCTAGCTTTCTAATTATGGCACTTAGTACAAGGTCATCAGTGCCCAGCTTGGTGTATTTTCCAGTCACAGTCTAGATGTATCATGCAGCTTCCTGCTTTTTCAAGTTGCAGAAGTAAATTTCACATAGTTCTGTGGCTAAACAAAAACTCAAAAAAAGATGCAGTGTTTTTCTTAGCTACACAGAATTCTGTGTTTGTTAGTGTGACTTCTGATTATCAGCAACCCTTAGCTCAGATTAGCACCACTGCTAGGGACTTAACTGAAGAAGTATGCAGTGTCATTCTCAGTAAAAGACTACTCTTGTCAATGTCTTAATTAATGTCACTCATCTTAACTTAAGACTTCAGGTAACATATTCACCTTTTCTTTACCAAGACTCCCTCAAAACACCAAAAAGACTGGGAAATTCAATCTCGTTTGTTAACTGCAGATAGTTTATCTGAGTTACAGAGTAACTACCCAAAAAGTAATACAAACCCCAGGCAAACACCCAGCTTGGTTCACAGAATGGAGCAAGGCTGGGCCAGACAGTGCAAAACTGACTACTGCTGCCAGCACCTGCCTGGGAAGGATGAAAGCTAAAGTCTTTAGAAGTAAAGATAGCTCAGCATAAATCAGCATTCATGTCCTTGTATCATTTCCTTGGAATAGAAACTTGGTGTACTGGTACTTTAGTGAAATAGGCCTACCTGGTTAATTCAGGTATTACCTGTCCAGGCTTATTATCCTTGAAATCACATTTTGTCCATAACTCAAACCCTGCAATCCAGTGTCATTTTATCATACCACATGGAAGCCTGCACTATACTGCTGTCTATCCCTATTGACCATACTAGGACAAGACTTACATCCTATGGTAATTGCTGAAATTCCTTGTCCGTATCTGCTCATATTTCCTGTAGCCAATAAGCACATTCTCACTTCTTTACTGGGCTGTTCAAAACAGATGCACAGGTAGCACTTGGATACTACAAAGCATTAACTTAGCATAAAAGTGATCCTTCACAAATTAAGTTTTTCATTATTTATATGCAAAACTGCTGTTTTGGTTCTCTAAATCCAGTAAGACTAAGTATTTTGAGTTAAATTCAGTTTGCTCCTTTTCAATCATCAATTTAACAAACAGCAGCCAGGTTTTTACTACAGAAACAGCACCTCAGATCTTGAAGAACCAAAATATATCCACTACACTACTGGTATTAAAACTGAAGAATTTTACTCATTAGCATGACACATCATGTAACTGGGAGTGAGTTCACCCTTGCTCTAAAATTTAGGCATTTAAGACAACTTTTCTTACCTTTTGCAAAGTCTGTTTGCAAAAACCTTCAGACATGCTTTTCTGAGAATAGGGCAGCAATGAATCACCTATTCATAGCATCTGTGAATTATTCGTAAACATGTCTGAAACACCAGAATAAGTGTTCTGCAGCATGTCTGCAAAACCACAGTTCACCAATATACTTTTATTTGCATAAATGAAGGGTGGTTTCTCGATTCACACAAAAATCTGAGGAAGCCAGACACAAGGGTTGGGCTGGATGAGTGCTAAAGGTCCACTCAAGTATGACCTGCACAGTGCAAGAAAGGCTGTGCCTCTTTTCAACATGTTACATCACTGCAAAACGAGTATAAACATTCAATCAACACAACACTAACAAAAAACCTCAAAACAAACCACGTTAGAACCCTTCTTTCAATTCAGCAGCAGAAAAAATCAACACCACCACCTTGGCACAAACCTGTCACTGATTTACAACCTATGCCTTACTGAACTTCAGAGTAAGACAGATAGGACAGCTTCAGACCAACAGTCCAGACAACAGTCCTGCCACTACTAAAAAGAGGCAAGCAACTCTTCCTGTCAAAGACAACAAAATGTGGAATCAAGACTGAAAAATCTTCACTTGATCATAATTCTGAAGACAGACACATGCAATAAATCCATTTCAAAGACAATCTTCAAAACACACAGTCCCAGTTTAAAATCAGAACAAAACCTTTCAGAAACGTACAACCCAAAATGTGCAATCTCTATGACAGGTGCTTGTCTGTCCATTATTATAGTCTTACAACATTGTATTTATCTTTTTTTTTCAAAAAGGATTCAAAGAACATCGACTCTTAGTTTCCTATATGTAAGTTTGGAAGAAGGTGACAGAGTGACAAGAGATCTCCGTCACCATCAGATAAAGTTAATGACAGAAAACCAACAGCCAAAACATTTTCATTGACCTGGAAAAAGGCATCAACCTTTACCCTTGAAAAGGTGATTCAAAAGCTGAAGCTACAGGAAACCTTGTAAGGGAAATTCAGAGATTTTCTGTAACTGATTAAAACAGGTAATTTAAGTAGCACTGCTGCTGTTAGTACATTTAAGGAAATACAGACCTTGTAGGGGAAAAAGGCACATGCAGACAGTAAACTGATCTCAGCATACAGTGGGCAAAACACTTCATGACTTTTACTGACACTGTACAGTCTTCAGTGTGAGAACATAACTTGTCCAAAATCTGATCAGCAGACATTTTAGAAGGTGAAAAATTACATTTCCCTGTTCCCCATTTATTAACAGTGCTTTGTATTGTAACAGAAGGAAGCTCTTCTTGAAAACATATTTCATCCCTATTAAAAAATAACAGTAAGCAAAATTCAAATACACTTAAAGAAGAAAAAACATCATTTTACCCAATCTGTTCAGAAATTTCCATTAAATCCATTAAATTTTGATTAAATTAAATGGCCAATTACAAATTGCAAATTAAAAACACAGTCAAAGTAAAAGGAATTACATATACCCATAAATTTCCAAGTGGCAGAATTTGTTCTTACCTGTAATTTTAACCTTGTCAAGGTTCTAGTTCAGTGCTGAAAGAATTAGTTTACATTCCTGCTGCCAAGAAGCATGTAACAGAATGACTTGCAAAACCTTGAGATAACAGTACAGGACACAACATCTGCTTTATTTTGGTATTTCCTAGAAAGAAACAAAGGAAGTAGTTAGCTACTCCAGATGGTGTACAACAGATTTGTACATTAATTTTTTCATGAATACAACTTTTTCCTAAATAGAAGTGTTTGAACTAAAGCTGTGCCTGGATGTGCAAAGACCTTTCAGTAAGCTCTCTAAACACCATATTCAAGATAAACGCTAACAAAGAATCAGATTAATATTTTTCTCTATTTCCCTCACCAACACTGACAAGCACTTAAAAAGTCATCAGCCTATTACCTGTCATTAAAGTCCCTAAATTCAGTAACATAAGGAACAGCTTTTGCATGCCTGCTAGCATCACTGTACCATCTTAATTTTACTCACCTACTCAGATGACAGAGTACGCTCCTTGAGCATTTGACAAGACTTAAGCTCACAAAGTGCAGCATGTGCAATTTGTGAGCTCTTTATTCTGCTTCCTTAGATGTAAAAACGCACAAAAGTTTAAAACAAAAGTACTAAGCTTCAACTGCAAAAGTATTCCAGATCCTCTGAAATAGGAATAATTACATTTCTTTAAAAATAGTTTCTATAAAATTAACCAGAAACTCATCTTCAAATGTAAAGTGGTGAATAACCAAAAATTCAGATATGTGGATCAACAACGGCATCTACCAATTGTTTTGAACGGGATGCAAACATCCCAAATTCTCCATGGATCAGGGACTACATATTTAATCTCATAAACCAGTGCATCTTACAGAAGTTGTCGTAAGAATACATAGTAGAAGGAATTATTGTAGGAAAAATTCTGGATAACAGCCAGCTTTGTCTGGGACAGGAGGGAATAAAAGTTTTACTGAGACAGTGAAGATTTTAAACTGGTAACAGCACTCTGGATGAGATGAGTGATAAAAGTGACCTACTGCAGACCTTAAGTCTACTGATGGAAGAATGGAGCTACAATATTTCTTTATGGCTTGCCTCATCCAAACACTAAGTAGTTCTTTTCAACTACCAAAAGTGTCATAAGCACAAAACTGCAGGAGTTCAGTAAGTTCTATGCCCGTAGCTCTACACTACTCCAAGCCCTGTGTTTTCCCCAGCATTCTCTCTTCTTACGCACCACAATAGGATGGATTGTTCAAGGAACCAAATTAATCCAGAAAAAGTCAATTATTTCCTGTCACTTGAGGTCTTCAAACCAGCTTAGGAAATGCCAGATCAGACAAGTGCCAACAACAGAAATGCAGAATCAGGAGCTGCTGCCAATTAATATTTGTTCCAAGTATTGTGTAACTACACGTTAGGCAGCATTCACTAAATCATTAATAAACTCTGAAAACCCTAAATCATTATATTGAACTACAAGGCAAAAGCCCTCCCCAAAACATAAAGTTTCAATAAAAAATGTTGTTTCCACGTCAAGGAACTTCAGGAGTAAAATGAAACACACCCAGTGCAAATTTTACAAAGTTGTGCAAAATAGCTCTTCCTAAATTTACACACAGGGTTTTAGGGCACAGACCAAAAAACACGTGGCCAGGACACAGCTCCCTACAATGCAGTGTCTCCCACCTTCAGAACACCCCCCAGGCAGGAGGGTTACAAGGTGCTTGCACCACGAAGTGTTCAGGAGCCTCAGTGCTTCTGTGGCCAGTGGCCTGTAGAAGTGACAAACTCACAGAAGTAGCCCCGGTAGATGGGAATTATGCTTTTCTGCACTGTGCATTATGCTTGAACCCTCCCAGATTCTACTCTACAGAGAATGGGAGATCCTTAGTCCAGGATGACTTTTAGCCAGAAGGTTGCTTACAGTAGGGCAGATTCAAAAATAGATATTTTGGGCTAAGAGCATTTTACCTCAGAATATGATTGCATTTATACAAACTCTATGTACACTATCTCACTTCTCAGAAGTGAGGAATACAGTCTTCAGCGCCCCAAAACACAAAAGCACCTTGAGATACAACATCCACCACTGAATATGTCACAACAAAGGGAGAATACTTTGACTTAATCTGCACAGTAGTGACACTTAACTCTCCAAATAAACTGCATGGATTGTTTCCTCTCAGTATGAAAAGACATTTAGATTCATGATACAGCTTTAGGATAACAAACCATTATATCCAGCTCCTAACAATTTGAATGCCAAAAATGCTCACCATACACAAATGTAAATGTCTTGTCCAGATTGCTCATCATAAATTACATCACAAAAATAAAGCTGAATGCTTCCTATTAAAGGCTTAATAAAATTACAAGATGTATTAAGGATTTAGTTTGGGCTACTTAAATCTTTGTACTATGTAAATGTGTAGTATTTTAACAGGACTAAGTTAGTTCAACAAACTTTTCTGCTACTAAGGCACCAGCACCCTGCAGTAGGATAGTTTTTAATTGAGAAAAACTTAAATATTCTTGGGCTAACAAAATATTTGAACTTGACCATGTTTACAGTATTTTCTTCAGAAAGTAAGACCAAACAGACAAAGCCGTCATAAGAAATTAATTGCTAAAGAACTAAACTCAATATTCCAAAATAAGTGCATGAAGAAAAAAATTATGCAGTCCAAAGAAATTTGAAGAAGCCTATCATGTTATTTGACAGAATGTAGCATCAAATGTTGGTTTTCCTGATGAAACACGCACTTAATTCTGGTAGCAAAGCAGTAATGGTCCTCAAGCTGAATTTTAATGTCTAAAACAAACAAAACCACTACAATATCCAGTTCTTTGCAAGTTCCCAAACTCTGGCCAGAGAAGTATCAAAAAATAAACAGTATTTATTCTGCCACGCAACCAGCTAGACCTGGACTCTGACCTTTCATGGATAACCAAATAACAGCTGCTTTAAAACAAGCAAACAAACAAAGCAACTCATTGAACACCAACAGATAGAGCCCTGATCCACTGTATGACAGCACGATATCACCACTGCCAATATCGTCCCCCAGAACTGTAAGCTGGGTCACACACGCTCAAGAAGTAAGAGACAGAAGGGAGAAAGAAAAGAGCAGCAGTGTATGCCACAGGTTAGCTAGTAAACTACAACCTACCCAAGGGCATGCTTCCAACACACAGTAAACCTAAGGTAATAAATAACACCCCTTTCCTGAAAGGGGCATTCACTGGGCTACCTGAATTTTGGGGAAAGTAAGAGCACAGGGGAAATGCATCAGTGCTGCAAATTCATGCTTGTTCCTTAGCTCTTCCTTACTGTACCTATATGAGAAAGCCAAAACTAAACCAGAAGTTATTTTCTGCTTGCTTACTTGATACAATGCACAACTTCCACCCTAAAGAGAGAGTTGTTCCTCCACTGTAATAAAAGATAATGAATTCTCTCTACATTTGCTAAGTGGTTCTTCCTTCTATACAGAACCAAGACTGAACAAAGTCTCTATTTGTGATTCTATTATGAATCAACCAAGACTGAACAAAGTTTTGATTTGTGGGTCTGCAGGTGTGGGAGTTTTTGGTGAATTCTTTTTCCCCCTTTTCAAAGAAGGATGTTGCACTAAAACACTCATATTTATCAGTTAAAGTAAGGAGAACTAACTAAAGTTCAAAACTAAGAACTCTATGAAGCAATTTAGGTGCTTTATCCTTTTTGAAGCACTTTCTATAATATTATGGTTTTGAAAAATCTACAGAAGTATCCTTCCACTGTGTTTTAGAGGTAAAACACAGAACTTCCTGAAAAGCTAAATGCTTGGGGTTCCAGTCAAAGTTGAGTTCAGCAAGTTGAAGTTTGCAACTAAAAGTTCTATAGCCAGTTAGTAATTTGAACTATCAAATGATGAATTTCCAACAGAAGTACACTGTTAGACAAGTATTTCCCACTCACCTAAAAGCCTGCTAACACCATGGGCTTAGCATTCTAATTATGTCCATACATTTAAACATCACCTCACAAAAGACAGATATAAGTTACAGCATCAGAAAGCTGCTTTTTGATAGATCTTACAAAAGATATTCTAAACTTTCTTCCTGCTGACCTGCCTTTAATATATATTTGCACTTCTGTAATTCCTAAGTTCTCTGTGACTCACTTTCAGGTAAGTCTTAGATCAGTAAATTCACATTATGGCTGTGTGGATATGTTGGCAGCAATGGTAGTTTAAGTGATATTTACCCTCAGCAGCCCATTCCTGTTCCATGCTCTGTGGCTAAGCAGACATACAGACAGCTACACTGGTACAAATGAATGCCTGAAGCAAAGACTGCTCATCTGGCTGATGAGGAAATTAAACTTTGTTGAATTATACAAGCAAAAGATGAAGGAAGAGCAAAAGCCAGCCTTACTGGAATTCAGAATGCAATTTGCATTGGCCTACTGGGAGATCACTGGCAAGCACTTACTTCTCTATTCTTCTGTAACAGATCAGAGTTATGCTCAGCGCAGCTCAATCAGAGAAATGTGGAATCCTTCTCCATCAGTTATGACAGGCAGCTTTGCAACACTCAACTTTAGGAAGAGAGGAGGCTGAACAGCACAGACATCTAACACGCTTCAGTAAAAATACCACAGTACAAAACTCTTTCATTTTCAGTTATTTGATCCTTAGCTGAACTAAGGAGAAGGAAGTACTTTCAAGAGCTAAAATGTATTCCATGTATATGTTAGTTTTCTTCAAAAAAAACAAACCCTCAACTGACATAACAAAGTATTGTAAACAGAGGACTCAGAACAAACATGCTTACTGTGGCTGCTAGGACTTTCTAGATAAAAGCTTGCAGAAGTTTCTAACTAGCTTTTATCTTACCTTACATAATAGCTGTAGTGCCAGTAAAGTTCTAGATACACATTACACCTTCCATAGCAATCCAGGAGTCACAGATCGAGAAAGATGTCTTTGTATCCTGTACGGGTTTGTGTTTTTCCTTGATGCAAAAGGCAGAGTCTACAATCATTCATCTCTCTGATGGGTACTCAAAATTCCAGCTCAAACACACTGAAGTGATATGCATGGGCAACCTAAGATCATATTTACTATTACTGCAGTGCCTATCAAGTGAGCACATTCTTACACTGTCTCCCCATGAGGTAAATTTAATATCACGTAACTAGCTAGAATACGTGTGTAGCAACACCTAATGTGCCAGTTTGAAAATATCTGTCCATCTGTTGTCTTTGCTAACATCTGGCCTTCAAACCAATGTTTAAAAAAAATACAACCACTATTGGTAGATTACTTAGATTTTGTAAATGTCCATAAAATCAGCCTGAGCTGATCATCTCAGATGAGATGATTCTGAGAAAGAATCTACCATATCTGTCACCTAATAATATTAGAATGCACATCTTTTCTGAAGTCCTCTGGGACAAAACAGCATGTTCCTAAACCACACCTCACACTTGACAGTCTCATCCACTCTCCCTACTATAGCACTATTCATGAGCACCCAGAGTCTGTCACTCTTTTGCCTAGAAAAGAAAGGCATTAGTGAACTATAGTATTATTCAAGTTCAGACAAAATCTTGAAAATAAAAACCCCTCTGTTTATTATGCAATAGAAAAGGCTTAGCCCTTTCTAGCTAAGCCGTTCAAAGAAGGCATCTTAAGCATAAAACCATAAAAAATTCCTACAGAATCAATTGTCAGCAAAATCAGAGAAAGAACATAGCTCAAATCAGTTAATTCAGCAGCAAGTACATGCTTTTGGATAATAAACTCCCTTGTTACAAACCTCATTGTAGGATAGTTAAAAAATTGACATAGTTGTATAATTTCATTACTAAGACAGCAAAGATGATTGAGCTACAAAATTTTAAGATGCTTTAGCTGCAGGTTACAGTCAAAGTCTGATGGTTTTCAAAAGATTAATATCCTTCTGAGTGTCTTGTATGAAATGGTCGGAAGAGGAAAGAACAGATTATCTGCAGATGGCTACCTTCACTAATTCCTCTGTGACCAGTATTCAGTGATTTTTAAGACAGACTCTTCAAAAATTAATATTTATCTGGGTAGAGAACTTCACCCTAGCTCCTACAGGCTACCACTGCATTTAGAACAGGTCAGGTTTTGAATCAAGTCTTGCTATTATCATTGAAGCCAATTAGGAAATTTTTATCCTCAGCACCATATCTTAAATTTCTGCTGCTCCTCACACTAAAACAAAAGAAAAAACAAGTTTAAACATGTATCTCAGCACAAATCCTGTATTTAGAACAAATATCCCACAAAAGATTCTCAAACGCACAACATCACATTATCACATTTTGTCTATGAGGGGAATGAGGCCATTACAATATATGCATGCCAACTATTCACATTTTCCCCTATCTTACAAATATAACACAACCCTAAGTGTGACCACAAGTATATCCAACCTTCAGAAGGAATTTAAACTTCACGAAGTGGGGTGAAAAACAAAAAGGATCAAAATAAGATTACTTCAGTTAGGACCAGGTACAAAAAACACAGCAAGAATTTGCTAATGCTGCTATGTTTGACAATGACAGAAATAAAGACGTATCAAATTTAAAAGGGATAACAGGAATTGGGTTTTATTTCTTCATATATGAAACCAATGACCAGAGGAACAACTTCCCTTCTCTTGAATAAGGCTCCTTTTCAACTTCTAACAGTAAGTCTTCAGGTATGAATGCACTAAAACTGAGCCATCATAGCAGATTAAAAAAAACCAAAAAAACAACTTGGCCACTGCTGATGTGCAGACAGTTACAGAAGGCATAAATTCTCTACCACACTACTTGGACACTTGGATCTATTAGTGGCTTTTTTTAGCCATGTTACCACTTGCTAAATTTCTATACATCAGGAGTTGAATTAAATGCAAAAAAGGTCATTCAACACCACAATAAAATGACCAGCATGTTTAAATCGGTAACATAAGAAAACCAGTAGTACGAGCTGCCAAATATTAAGAGTTACAATGCTATAGGCATTTCAATGTTTACTGCAAAGCATGCAGCTTGGAGAGTCAACTCAAAGCCTACACACACCATCTTTCAAAAGAAGTAATTTAAG
Source organism: Muscicapa striata striata (assembly GCA_030060385.1). Classification (NCBI taxonomy): domain Eukaryota; kingdom Metazoa; phylum Chordata; class Aves; order Passeriformes; family Muscicapidae; genus Muscicapa; species Muscicapa striata. The sequence continues at coordinate 17,332 of JAREIS010000009.1, read as the reverse complement.
TAATACAGGAATTGGAGGCTCCAAATAGGAATTGTTAAAACAAATAGTTATTATTATATCTCAATTACCGTTCTAGAACATTTTTCCCTGTCTCTTCCAGGCTAAGGTACTTCTTCTAGATACTAGCAGTTACTTCAGTAACAGCACCATTATTACTATTAACAGAATCAGCACGTAGAAATGTAAGGCAACTAAAATTTTTTAAGAGGTTACATTTGTTTAGAAAGTCATTTCCTTATTGCTAACAACGATTTACCACCTTCCTAAATCAACCTGATTTGATGAATTTCAGACAAGGCATACCTCAAAGCATTTTTAAGGCAGTTATAATCAATGCTGAAGAGAAGCAGCTGATCCTACACGATACATAATTATGCACCCTCATACAGTAACAACCAATATACCTGTAGTCATATGATATTCAATGCATAGTATGGTACGGAATGTCATGTTTCAGATCACAGATGACTTGTCCAGACTATTTCAGAAAACACACTACTCTCCTCCCTGCACTTTTACACGATGCTCTACTTCCCATCAGGCTAGAGAAACTTTTTAAAGAAGCAGCCCAGTTAAAAAAATTACTATCTCTAGGAACTGCAGAATGAAGCAAACTTCCATTACCTTTTTTTCTGGAAGCAGGCTCCAGTATCATTGCCTGGACACATGGAATCTTTTTCAGGTGTCTGCATTGAGGCTATCTGACCTGCTTCATTTGTCATCTACACAAGAGTACCTGGCAAGAAGCCGCCACTTGGCAACTTGTAACCTTTAAAAAAGTTTTGTCCAATTCATACTGCAACTTTAGTTCCACAATAGGTCACTTGGACTCACTTTTAATCAATAGTTTAAACGCTCAATTTGCAACATATATTTTGATGCTGAAGTTTCAGATATCTCTATTGAGTAAAAACTGTTTTAATTTTGCCACTATACCAGTATCACAATATATGTTGAACTATACCTGCAAAAATTCAAAGGGCAATTCTGTCAGTAATAATGTTAAAGCTAACACACAAGAAGATCATGCCAATTTTCAAGAAAACAGAGAAGGTGCTTAAGGGCATGACACGCAGTCAATGCCATAATGATAGACATGACCAAGAGGATTGTGGGAAAGTTAGCATGTTAATAATTCAACATTCACTTTATGCTACTCATCATTTTAGACATCAGCTGCAGGCAAATCTAGATAATACAGATTAAGACACCATCTCCAGCTCCACCAAAGGTTACTACTGCTCCTGTACACTGCTGGCTGTAAGACATGCCCTTGCTGGACTGAATAGTGATAGAAACATCTTAGCACAGAGACACATTTAAAAAACCACATCAATTGTAGCAAGGGGACAAACACCCTATTCTGCCATCCCATTTATAAGACAACTCATCAAGATATTTTAAAATTATTTCTGTAAAGCTCGTATCAGCCTTGCCACTTCACTACCATAAAGCTTAACTTGCATGTATTCTATACTAGTATAACAAACTATCTGGATCCATAAAAACTAGGAATCCATAAAATAATCATGACACACAAAGGAATACTCTTAAGTATTCGAGCACTTGTAGAATGACAACTGAAAGAATCAGATTAATTCAGCAGTTTAAAAGAAAAGCAGACAATTAGCTTGGGGATTACACAAATAATTCAGTAAACCCTACTGCATAAAAAATAGACCCCCAGTCAAAAAATATCAGAAATAGGTATGTGAATAGAAGACTGCTGATCTGAGCTTTCGAACAGATGCTGAACACAGCACAAGTGCCAATTTCAGGAGGTTTCCACACCCCCAAAACTCAAGAGCTGGCACTAGGCAACCAGCTGCCTATATTAAGTGATACTTACACATTAGTCCTTAAAACATCTCCCATATCCTTCTGAGCATCTCCAACACCACTTATATGACTAGAGACCGTGGCCTTGTATTCTCTCTTCTATGCAAATACCTGCTCTGTAAAGGGATAGCTATGTGCTTCTCCAATCTTCTAAGAGCGGTTTGGGTTGGAAATGACCTTAAAGATCACCTGGTTCCAACCCACCTGCCACAAGCAGGGACATTTCCTACTGCATCAGGTTGCTCAAAGCTCCATCCAGCCTGGCCTTGGACATGCACGATTTCTCTGGGCAACTGACTGTAGTGCCTCACTACCCTTAAAGTAAAAATTTCTTCCTAATATTCAATCTAAACCCACCCTCTTGCCATTTAAAGCCATTACACCTTGCCCCATTAAAGCACATTCTTGTCAAAACTCCCACTCCAGTTTTCTTGTAGGGACCCTTTAGGTACCGGAAGGCTGTTCTAAGGTCTCCCAAGAGCCTTCTCTTCCCCAGCCTGAACAACCTCAACTCTATCAGCTTTTCCACACAGGAGAGGTACTCCAGCCCTCTCATCTGCTTCATACCCCATATATATAGGTACAAATGTTTATATGTATACCTCACTTTTCCCTGAGAGCGGTGTGGGAAGGACACAACAAATATGATTAACATTTTGTTAAACTGTGCATGTAAGCTGAAGGCAATGGCATCACTGCTGAGCAATGCTAATGGCTCCTACTACTTGACTGTGCTCTAACTCGCAGAAAGGTGATAACTGCACAGATGCTTGAAGCTATGGCTTTATTAAAAGAAATACATCTACCATTTCCTCCAAAATGCGGCAAACCTGCCCTCTGAATCCCAACTATTTCCTGATATTTTGAAAGTGACCAAAATATTACTCAAAAGTGTGGTCACTCTTTGCATTCGCAGAGAATTACAAAGAGCTCAGCACAGGACCAAAAAGGAGTTACTAAGACACTGCCAATTTAGTAAAACATTCCAAAACATGCAACTTAGTGTATCAGTTTTATAATTAGAAACACTATACTACTCAAACATTGCAATAAACATTAGCTACAAGGAGCAACCTACTTGACTATTTTAGCTAAGGAACACAGCCAGAGCTAGCTTATAAACCTCTGATCATCAGTGCATTTCAACAGAAATATGCAGAGGTATTTAATCAGGAGTGTTAGCATTCTGCAGGAATTGAATGCAAGAACTCAAACACTACCATTTTGCCAAGTCTCAGAATTCATGCTTTGTGTCATCTGATCACAGACAATTTTGAAAGTCTTAACTTGAAGGCAGTAAGAAAATAAAATTTCTTTCACAGCTTTGTTTTTCTGATTAAGATTCACTTTAGAGACTCTTCCTTGTATATTGGAGTAAATAAAGCAGAAGAGTCTGAATCTGAAAATAGTAAAATAGAAGAATTTACCAACTTCTCTCCTAGTTCAACACAATATTCAATAAGATCTCCAACTCAAATGCTTAACAGTAACAGCTAAACTGAAACTAAAACTCTGTGAACCACTGGAAGAGGCCAAGCTAGACATTAAGTTCCTATTTGTCTATGGCAATGCCACCAAACATCAAGTGACTGCTTTTCAGTTGTTAAAGATGAAAGTATGAAGTGATCTAAGACACCAATGATTTGATGGCCACAACTTGCCAAAAAATCTCCGCTTTCAATACATACCATCTTTACAGATGTAATGGAAGCAAATCCATCTCCAAACCAGGAATATGTAAACCATATGACAGGGAGAACCTGCATACAATCATGTGTATGTATGGGCATTTAAGTGCAGAGATAATGGCATATAAATGCAATTGTTTACAATAATATATCCACATCCTGGATGTCAAAGAAAAGAAACACTAACAACTGAGATCTGAACTTATTTTAAAGCACAGAAACCATGACAAAGAAGTCTGCTATAGGCCACTGAAGATTGCTTTAAAAGCACAAGCAGAAAGACGCCTAAGCTCTCTTGCTTACAAGAAAGAAACTGAAGTTGCATTTCCCCCAAACCCCTGGGAAGGGCTACCACAGTTAAATCCACTCTGCCTTCACAGATCAGAACACTGTTTCTGCAGCAAGAACCTGCCTCAAGCATTGACTGTTCTGGAGATCCTCTACATGCAGCATCTAAGATGACAGTTCACTTCCTTCTTTGTCCAGGCTTGTGAAAAGACACTAATCTCAGAAAAACCGAGATTTAGTTTCACTACTCAGCACAGGTAACTTCAAATGCTCTACAGATCACTTTGTTGTACCTCAAGGTTCAGAATACCAAAGGTAAGTGAGAGACAAAACATATGGATAACTATAGTGTTATAAAACTTCATTTTTGACACTGAAAAAGAGTATTTTTCCTTTCTTAAATTAAATGCTTATTCAATGAATGTACCTTGCCTATTCCAAGCCTACTCAATAGGCAGATTCTAAGTAACTACTGCTTAATACCAAAAACAATCAACAAGAGTAAGTGATCATGTTAAAAACTACTTTCTTCAGTAGACAGTAGACCCCTGAGAAGCTCCAGCTGTAACTGCTGTCCAGATGGAGTATGAACCATTGATCAGCCACCCTTTAAAATGACTCCTCAACCAGTCTTCATTTGTCTAGTCATCCTCCCATTGAGACTGTAACAAGGAATATGCTGAAGGACACCAAAAGGCCTTGCTAAAATCAAAATTATAAAAAAAAAACCAAAAACACTGCTCTATCCTCAGCTGAAGACCTAGTCATTTAACAAAAGGTAGTCAAGGTCAGTCAAGCACAACTGACCAGGGTAAAGCCAGGCAGACTGAAAATAGTCACCTTTTTAAAAAAATGTTTTTCTACAGATTTATATAAACTACCTATTGATAGTACTATCCAAATAAAGCAATATTTAATGTTTTTATTAAGTGACACTGAAAGCCTTCTTTATTATATAACATAGCAAGGATGCCTGAAAGAGTGAACAGGAACCATCTCTATGCTTCAACAATTTACAGAATTCACATGTTCCAAAGCCTAAATACAAGAACCCTGTGCCTTAAAAAAAAAAAAAAACAAAAATCAGGCCTTGACATGTGAAACACAGACATCAAACAATTCAGATTTTGGCTAGTTTTCAAAGTATTGGGCTACATGACAGTAAACAGCAGAGGTTATAAAAGAGAAAACTTGGTCTTTGTAACAGTATCTAAAATTTATTACAGAAAGGGATGGCTGAGAAAGAAGTGGAAAAAACAGCAAATGTCCAAGAAAACTCAAACATGTTTCACTATGAACATTGTAAACAATTGCTATGATTCAGTTTGCTTCTATCCTTTCAGATAGCTTGAATTTCTCCCCAACCTTATTGCAAGAGACCTCCAAAACTCAAAGAATAGGGAAACTCCTGGTCACCGAATCAGCCAGTGCCTGACAAACAACTGCAAACTCTATTCTTTACTGGTGATGACATTACTCATGTTTCACCCAAAATAGTTCAGTCCCTCTGCAGTTCATCAAAACCTAGGCTTGAAACAGGCGGTGGGTAAGATACTGTAACTGCACACTAAGCAGTGATAAACACCGCAGTGGATGAGCTGAGGCAGTCCTCTACCCCTAAGGAAATCTGCAAATGTGACAAAAAGCAAAGAAAAACAGCTTGACTTGCTCAGAAACTTTCTGACAAACTCCTTGCCATGACCTTTGCTATGCAAAGTTTTGGTTTCTGTTGCATTCTCATATACCTACAGATATTCTCGTCAGCAAGTGCTGGTATTTAATTAAACCGGAATGACTACTACGAAGGGAGTCATATAAATATATAACCTGTAGCAGGCTATGCATTTGGGGAAAATCCCAAAGAGGGGAATGGACCTTTTTAATTTAGTTATAATTGATGTTTTCATGCCAACATTTAATTCCACACTCTTTTACTTTAGGACTGCAACATGACTGGTGACACTACCAAGATTGCCACAGTTATGTGACTTCTCTATGTCTTCAGCAGCAGTAACATTCCAAGTAAACACAGAACTTCCATTCACAAGATAGCTTATCAGGTATCTGAACCACCAGTGTCAAGAACCGACATCAGTAACTACACAAGAACCTCATTTTAAACACCTCAGCGTGTGGTCTTCTTACAGTAAGTGAGGCTAAGCTGAACTGATAACTGCTGTAAGCTCACCTCCTGTCACAGGTAGTCTCTACCCCAGCTTTGGCATCAGCTGCTCTCATATCCTCATGCAGCAAGTTGATTCAAGAAGCCAGAAGAAAATTCATCTCAGCAATATGTACCAAACATGTGCACATTACCCAATTCTTAGCACAAGATGAGCCATAGCCAAGTATCAACATGAGAAGGAAAAAGATCCTGCACATGGTCAGAAGCGGAAAACTGCAGAAATACAACAGCATTAACATACTTGGGTAACTACACAAGAACCTCTTCCTTAATGAAAGTCAGGATTATGCATGGGTTCCAGAAGTAAATGCCTGAGGGTGTGCAGATGCCTAGCAAAAACTCTATTCTGTACTGTATCAACACTGAAAAGTGGTGAAAAACCAAACTATTCTAAGGACCTTTAACCTTTAAAGAGAGGAATACCAGACACTCACCAACTGGGCAGCACACAGCAAAAATCTGTTTGGGTAGATGGAACAAACTCTCCATAATAAGAGACAAAAACAAAGCTGCATTATCTACAGTAAGTGACTCAGCTTACAAGAATATGCTATACCCATTGTTTTTAAACAACTACAAAAACGAAACAGCGGTGCCTGGCTGACAAAGGAGTTGATGTACCTAGTGCCCAGCACTCACACCAAGGTAGCGTTAAGATTTCATGACTAGAAACCAACACAGAAGCAGCAAAGCTTCAACTGAATTATATGCTTGCCACATGAACTCTCCTATCTATAGAATTTTGAAGGCAGAACCCTTTGGCAGTTGAACCTAATAAGGTTTATTGCTTTTTCCCCCCCCTCTTAATGTAAAAATTAATCTGGGGTCACATCAGCTCACTCTTACTTTCCTTCTCTGAACACAGCAGTTCATAGTACATCTTTTCAGTCATCCAAAGACCATAAAAGAATCCTTGCTTCTTCAGCAGCTGTGAAGCAAGTCTACCAATTCCATGACATCTTAAATCCATAAAGCACTAAGTTTTTCCACTATCTGCAGGACTTTTTACACAATTCAGGGCGAAAAAACCCAACAACTTGCACAGCTCAGGAAAAAGCACTATAGACTAAATCTTCCCTCATTCCCCCCCAGTCCTTCTCAAGAGTGGATTCACCAGGAGAAAATGAGCCCAAAGGAATCAAACATAAACGAAAATAAGAATAGAGAAAAAAGACTAATAGCAAGAAGCTCCTCCCCATCTCACCCAGCAATGTCAGTGGTCAATTTTTACTTGTGGGGTTTTACTCACGCCAGTATCAAAAAGAGTCAGGATACCTCCAAAAGGCAAGCAGATGTAGTGCCAGGCAGCAGAACTTGGTAATAAAAGGCAGGGCAGTGTATGTGCTGATAAAAATCTTTAAAATTATGTACAGGCAAAGAACAAAAAACAGATCCCCAGGATGAGAACAAGAAGGAATACTCCTTGATGAATACTGTGCTCTGCCTACTCAAGTATTCTCTGGATTAGCTGAAGTTATCAGTGAATTTATGCAGTAAGTTCTTCAGAAAGCATTGTAGCTTTCTTCCTTATCCAGGACACTACTTTTCATGTCCTCTCCTGACTTCACTTCAGTTTCTCTCTTGCAGTAATGACATCACACTTTGACTCAGGGAAAGGAGAGAATAAACACTGGCTGGAAAAAGCCAACCTCCGAAATTGGAACTAAATGAACTGCACAGAAGAAAGGCTGCTCACAGGTAGACCTGGTTCACCAGTTATTGTACTAGTGGCAGCTTAAGATGCCAACTACTAAGAAGATAAATAGAGAAAAGGATGATGGAGTTTCCAACAGTGTTCTAGGACCATCACTTGACTTTAGGAAAAGGCTTTAAGCACAAATCTGACAACTCACGACAGATCTAAGCTGTCAGATGTGCTTTGTATGCAAGAGCTTGTTTTAATCAGTGCTTCAACAAACAAACAAACAAGACCTTTGGAGGAAGGGACAACAGGGAGAGACCTATTAACAAGTTTTCCACATTATCTTCCTGTTCTTTGTGAAACTTGAGAACATAATCAGGTTCCAAGTCTGGACAAACCTTAAGATACCTTTCCAAAAAATCACTTCAGTTATGACATTGCTACTCCAAGCTTTTGTTTATACAAAACGTATCTGAATCTCCTAAGCCTGAACAAAACAGGATGGTGAAAAAAGATTACTTCCTGCAGTAACTGAGCCCTACATTCCCTCTCTACAGATCCAGACACACAGAAAACTTCAGACTGAAACCAGTGTGTTGCTAAATCTGTGAATTTTTCAAGGATTTTCCACAAATCCTTTTTTCCAAATATGAATTAATAAAGTACAATTGCAGAGTACCTTTCATAGTGATATTTTTCTAGCCATGTTAAATTGTGTTTCCTGCCATTGGCAACAGCAGCACACAAGCTAATTTGAAGAATCCTGAACTATACTGGAATTGTATTTCCTCCCCTCTGACTCCAGAAGTACAGAAGCACTTTCACTTCATGTTAAAAGATCATGAGAAAGTGTTTCCACTGTTTGCAACCTTATCCTCTTCCCTCTAAAAGTCATATATGCAAAGTTCTTTTTTCTTTTTTTCCTTTAATTTAAAATAATATTGTAACAATAGTCAAAATCACAAAATAAGCTGTTTTCTTTAACAACAGCTACTATACTTGAGTTCACTCAATATTTAATAGAAGTTCTCTGGCCTAGAATTACTTGTGCTCGGTATGTTACAAACCAGCTATTGATCTTCAACAGCTCTTAAGCTCCATTATTTTCACACTCAAATACTGTAAGAAGACATAATAATACAGACATGGTTCAGCGTAAGACAAACCAAAGGCCAAACAAAAGTAAAATAAATTTATTGTTTACTATAATATAAAAGTAGGACACAAAACACCACTGGCACTCTAGCAGACTCCTAACTATACTTTCCTTCCACATCACACCCAAGCCTAATTATTGCTTCAATTTTAAAACACAGGAAAAAGTTAAACTATCACTTCTATCACTTATGGAAAAACAGATGAGCTCTTAAGGCCTGCCTGCAGAGGAGAATGCACAGCTATTTGATTCTAGGAAACACTGTGAAACATCTCTTTCCAATGTAATCATCCACAAAAGTGGTATGCTTGTCTCTTCCCTGATCCTACAAATTACTTGTAAGAAACAGACACATTGAACTGCGTCCAGTTTCTTTACACTGCTAGAGATGCACAGAATCTAAAAGAGGGCTAGAAGGAAAACCTCACACAAAGCAAACAATTCCTATTATTAATACATTTTTTTAAACTACTGAATGCTTATGAACTGGAGGCTATCTTTTGAACAGCAGCTTGAATTGCAGTGCACTTATTAAGGATTTACAGAACAGGTTTCACACTCCCCTCTTCCTCCCAGCTCTAGCTATTGTTTTCACAACATTGTTTTCAAATTGTTTACGTATAAAACCTCTATTATTTGAAGTCTTGTGCACAACCTTCTACTTGTTTAGATAACTACTCCTCAGAGTAACATAATCAGACACAACCTAGGCTTTGGACGTGTCCAATAAATTCATCCACCAGCGTAAGCAATCAGCAAAGAAAAGAGCAGGAAAAACATTATCTCGGAGAAGAGTGAAACAAAGAAAGCCCTTGCTTTTCTTGCTGTAGTATGTCTCCTGGAAAAGCAATAAAGGCACAGAAAACATTACAAGCTAGCAAATGGATAAACATCCCATCTGAGGAGTCCATTTGATACATGTATAGGCATTAGTCCCACAATTACTGAATAACACTCATTGAGTGTAAATCCCACCTGTAATTAGACATTGTTAATAACCTCCTTAGAGGCGTCACTTCTGTTCTTACTGACAACACCCAAAGTGAGGCATTTGTGAGCCTTAACAGCCTGTACTGTGCACTAGGGCTCTCTCAAGCTAGATGGAGCTTTACTTTCCAAGATGAGGGACTGAACACTACCTGGGGCGAGTCAATGGACTGCCTCTGCTATGTCTGGATTCAAGTTTTACAACAGCTGAAACAAAAACAGGAACTTCATGTTTCCTTTGAACATGAACACTCAAAAAAAGGTACTCTTTTAGTGAAAAGCTAGCTATAAACAATTTTTATCAAATGTTCCACAGAGAATCAAGCTTCATGTCAGACACCAGAAACCAGTGCCTGCAACTGCTACCACACCTGAAGAGAAGTCTTGTGCACAATCTAGTATGCAGAGTACCTTTTGACCAGGATAAGATTTTCCTTTCAGGAACCAGAACAAATAGCAGAGACATATTTTATTATATACTAGGTAAAGAGAGCAGGAAAAGAAAGGACAAAGAAAAAAACTCACAGATGAGTAACATCTATGCTATTTTCTCCTTTCATACCTTTACAGCTCTCTGAAGGCAGTGCTTTGAATATAGACGCACTTCAAACAGAAGCAAAAGGAACAATTTCTTCAGCTTTATACACTGAAGACAGAACTCTCAAAACAGCCCACAGTACCACATAGTTTCAGTACAGTACTTCTCATCTGAAAAGTTTCAAAGCACATGACCGTTTCAGCAGTTTTTCAAGGTCACAAGGGCAATCACAAACACAAGTCCCTGCCCCCTCCAATTGCTAATCCACCACCCTCTAAATCCAGTCTAGCTGTACTCCCAGAGACTTATGCAATGTGAAAGGCCTCATTCACTTCTCTCCTAGAACCATGGTCCAAAACTACATGTGGTACCATATAGACAGCTGCAACATACAAAGGCAACTTTACACCTGTCAATATTTATTTGGATGTGGTTTAACAAGCATGTTAAATACTCTCAAGAATTTTATCTATCTTACAGAGAAGAGATTTTCAGCATCCCTTAGTAAGCTGCCATAAAGAACACAATTTCCTATTTCTAGATATGTTCCCTGAAATGTTGATGGGAATATACTTTTAACGATTTTGGAAGAAACTTTAAACAGTGGAAATTATTTTTAAAAAAACAAACAACCAACCACACGCACAACCAGTAAAACAAGAAATAACATTAGCGGAAAATAAAATAAAATCCTTGCAAGCCAAGCTATAGTGCATGTTGTCTGTGTCCCCACAGTTTCACTGAAACACAACTCAAAAGTTTACACAAGGGTAAATATTTCACAAATAATCAGGTGCTATGAGTTTTGTGAAAATAAACCGTCACATCAAGGAGAGACATCCAAACTAGTGCCCCCTGAGGACAAGTGCAGCAGAAGCTCAGCTGTTTTAGGAACACAATCGTCCCATACAGGATAGACAGTGCCCCAAACACATGAGAATACTTACAGAACTCACAATACCCTACACCCAGAAAAACCCAACCACAAGACATAAGCCACAGGAAGTCAGGCTTCATAACTTGCTGCTCACACAGCTAGTTTCATTCTTGATTAACTGAAGTAAAAACATGAAATAATTACTTTACAGAATTTATTGTAGTTTTACCACCAGTCATTTGCACACAAAATTTCAAAACTAGGGACAAATAATTTGGGAACAGATATTCAGTTACCAGTCAAGATAAACAAGCAATCCTTAGTCAGAGAGCAACAGGACAATTTCTGCAGGCCAGGCAAATCTTAGGAAGCAGCAGAGGGTGGAACCCACTCCCCCTGGATAGCTCTGCACCCTCTGGAGTGCTCTCACATGCCTTTTGGAAACCCAGTGGTACAGCTGTATTAGCACTTCAGTCTGAGTTAGGAGAACACTTTTGAAGTAAATCTGTCACCCACTTCTGTATTTTGGTTCACATCTCATAGAAGTTTCTGAACACATTATCTGGACATCTCCAAGATTAACCTACACCAAAACTCTGGGAAAGCTTGGAACATACTCAGCCCACAGAACCAGACCACAATTAATCTAAAATAAACCCAACAAAGTACACACACTGGGGACACCAAGTCTACCAAACTTACAGTTTCACCCTACAACCTTCTTCAAGTGCAGCATACTGCCTGCTAATGTAAACATAATCTATGTGGCAGATACTGTCCATTCATTTATGACAGCCTCAGGCAGCAGGAAGTAAACCCACAGACTTAAGTGCCAACATGCACCTCAAAAGCCCTAGAAAGAAGGCCTGCACAGGGTGCTCCTTTTTCTAGAGTAATGATAGCAGCAGCCCATCACCACTCATCTACTTTTGTTTCCACCCCTTACAGGTCAGGAGTTTCAAAAGCTAGTGGGATACTCTAGAAAAGCTTTCTGAATAAAGAAAAAAATAACGCACCCAAGATCTACATACTTCATGCATCACCTACAATTACTGTTTTATAAAAGTTTTCAAATAACATTGAAAACACAACTCAATCAAAGGTTCCACTGGAGGTGGTGATAGGAAAGAAGAGCAGCATGCACTTTTTATGCTTTTTATGACTTGCACATCAGCTTAACCAACAAAGCCACTCAGAACAGAGGATTTTTTTCTTTTTGAATAAGCTGACCAACATATTCATTGTTTCACTTGAATCAAAACATCAGTTCTTTACGAACAGTTCCATCACTGAGATGTTCTCTCTGGATACCAATTTTTGTTTTTCTATAAAATTTTAAAAAGAAGATAATTAGTTTCAAACATATACCTGCCTTTAGCAGGACCAACAAGCTGGTGAGAACAGACCAAAGCAGTACTACATGAAAAACTTACAATAACGTGCTACCTCCTCTGCTCAACAAATCCTTATCTTCTTACTTCATTACCTCCTTGATAAAAACAATTTATTCATATGCTAACCATGCAGGGCCATGCTTGCTCTACATGCAGTAAAGGTCAAGTTCCTATACTGGGGTGCAGACACAAAAGTAGGATTATTGAAGATGACATTTTCAGTTAACACACTAATCCCATGAAAACAGCAAAGAATGAATGACACTTTCCTTTGTGATTTAACTGGAAGTTAGTGGTTATTGACATGTCATTACCATACTCATCAAAGAGCCATCTTAAACTCCCCAGCAGCCCAGTCTGAAACATCCTTAAGCAATGTTTTTCTTATCTGTTTCATGTTAACTCTTGTGAAAACACAATAAAGCACCTAGTTGTACTATTTGCTTGAAAGAAAACTCAATTAATAAAGTTATTTCCCATCAAAGATGAAGAGCATCCATGCCAGGAGATAGTAATGTAGTGACATCATAAAATGACACACTGAAGTAGTGCTAATGAGAAACTAATGGCGCACAGGGGGAAAAAAAAAAAAAGAGTGGTGGATAACATTTTTCATAGCAGAACAAAAATACCTGGGCCTGAGTAATTTCCTTCAAAATTTTAAGTAAGGCTGCTGTCTGCTAAGACAATGAGTCTTCCCTTCTGTCATCATTCTCTACATTAAAACATCTTTGCGCTTTCCCTCCCAACACAGGGTTTTCCAGGAGCCAGAGCTGAACTGCTCATCTCAAGAAACTAGAGATGAGTTGCCCCAGCTCAGTAATTTCTTACTGAAATCTTAATCTCATGAAGATTTTCAGACCAGTTGTCTTCTGGAGTGACACTCATAAATTCTTCCAAATATTTATCTGACTTTATCTTATCACACAAATACAAATTTGTACAAGGCTTAAGTAAATTATAAGCAGTTTGAACGAAATTTCCCATACTATACATCTGTCTAAAGCTGAAAGACATCATCCAAACAGCCAAGGAGTTTTCAAAGTTGTTTGTTAAGTAAAAGCAGTACTTATAATCTTCCTCGAAACTCTGCATCCTTGTTCTTACATCAGGGATCATCTCTCAATTTCTCTTTTCTGAGCTTCTCTAATTAGAGGTCATTCTATTTGGGTGGCTTTTTTTTTTTTTTTTAATCAAGAAGCTGCAATTACTGGTCCAGATTTTGACATTAAATTCCCTGAACATTTTATGTATAGCAGGTACGCTGTAGATTGGGGCTAAACCTGACTCCTCTAAGATGCATAAAACATTTATGCTGCATTCACACTGCTAACAGACAGTGATGAAGAAGTCACAATTCACACCCTGTACAGCTGTAAGCCAGATCATGAAGACCATCAAGCACAAACTGAAGCACAGAATTTAAAATGTAATACATAAAGAAGGAACCAAGACAGCAAAAGTTTTGATTTCAACAGTTTTCCAAAGAAATCATAACTGCTCTCCTCCAATTTACTGAGAACAATACTCAGATTGAATCACTTCAGTTGCTAAAAGGCCCAAGATCTGAAGAGTGCTTCTTTTTCATAGGGAAGTGCAGCACTGAACCAGAAGTCAGTGGACAAGTGACAAGAACTTAAAAAAAAAAAAAAAAAAAACTAAACAAAAGAGAGCATATTTGACTAAGGTAGTGGACAGAAAGAATCAATACTAGGGAGGGGAAAAAAAACCACCCCAACAACTATGGACACAAAGATATGCATGGCCTGTTACAGTAATCACTCTTTACAGTCCAAACATGGTGTCTCAAGCTCATTCTTTCACTAAGGCTTTCCCATTCACTTGGAAGAGATGGTGCTTGTAAAAACCAGTGATTAGTTAATTACCTTCCAGTGATGACTGGAAAAGAACAGCCATTTCCCACTTCCTAAGCTACAGCAGTAGACCTATATGGCAGCTTCAAGCATTCCTACTGGACTGATGATGCAAGGCACTACCAAATGATCAATTTCCATTTTTAGTGGGGTTTTTTAAAGAAACAAAAAAAAAAAACAAAAAAAAATCCCACCCCCCAAAAAAAAACAAAACAACAAAAAACAAAAACCAAAACAACAAAAACCAAACAAAACAAGACCAAACTAAGGAACAGAAACCATACTGACACACCAAGCCCACTCCACCCCACCGAACGCTATGGCAGCACTCAGCAAGGTGTGCTGCAGTTTGCTCCATTTAAGGAGGACATTCAGTACTCACCAAACACTTCTATTCACATCCCCATCTCCTGCTGCAGTCTAAAAAAGATCTGCTCCAAAGAGGAGCAAATACTTCATAAACACAGATTTTTACATCCACTACTAAGAGCAGATTTTAGTGCCTTTCCCTTTTGTAATATGGAAGCAACACATTGATGCAAGAAATCCTCTCTACTCTCCACTGGACCTCTGACAGCAGTAGTTTTTGACAGTGAGCACATGAAACAATTGTTCAACACACAGATTTCACAGACTTGAATTTCAATTGTAATAGCTTTTTATTTCTTGAGACAAGTTTACTAAGTCAGAAGCACATATTGGTGATTATCACTGGAAAAGTTTAAAAGAGCAGCGCACAGCAGAGACAAGAAGAAAACTGGATTGTCCAGGATAACTACAAGACAACTAATTTCTTTCTCTTGTTCCTTACGTCACTAACTGATCTCCTCATGGCTACCACTATAAAAGAAAAATGGGTTCTCAGCACCCTCTATGCAGCCCTCTCCATACTATGTTAATTACATTTCCCTCATCCTGATGTTGTGTGCCTTAATTGAATCACTGCCCTATGTAACAGCCTCCTCTAAATATCAGCAGAACAGATGAGGGGCTACACAGATAAAGAGAACACTCTATCCCAAACTTGCACAACATGGGATACACACATGTAATTACTCCTCATTTCCAACTGATCGAAGCAGTTTTCCATTCTAAATGGATCATCTCTTCACAAATCTCTGACCCTCAAGTGTTGATGCACTAACCCTCTCTCACACACAAGTATACATCCAGTACAGAAGATTTCATATCTTCTGGATATGCAAACTCAAAGTATAGAAAATGCATGTAATAAATACCTATAATGGATATACTAGAGCCCCTGAACTCACACACACAGGACCTTGTCTACCTATACCATATTAAGTGCTTTTAGTTAGCTGCTGACCGTCAACACCATTATGAGAGCTAGTTTCAGCAAGAGTTTACCCGTAAAGTTAATGGTCAATTTATCCAGTGAAACAAACAGAACAAAATAAACAAACAAAAAAGCACTTTACCAGAAACCCCTTGACTGTCCTGTAACCTCCTTTAATCCAGTAATATTCATAAGAGTACTAAACTACCTCATCATTGCTATTCACTTTTTTCATTTTCACCAGGTGTCATAACTGTGAAATACTTCACTCCATACTATGAGCAGCAAAGAATCCCCTCAGCCTCCAACCTGTCTAGGACCCTGGAGCCAGTTCATCATCCCTCCCCCACACCATTTCAACTTTTCGTAGCCTCAGCCAAAAATGCCTGCCTCCTCTCTCTATACACAGACTAACTAACTCAGCAATAGGAAAACTCCAGTTTCCCTTTTGCACAAATACCATTCCCCTGATACACACGTGTATACATAGCCTAACATAATCTTCACCCTGTATACAAATTCATCCTCCTCCCCATTTTCAACTGTACACAAATATCCACCGAAGCTCCCTCACTTTCCTACAGTCCACAATCATCCTTGAAAATTTACCTACAAGAAGACAGTGTTGGTGACCTAGTAGCCAAAAACTGAGAGTGCCTGATACCTGTCAAAAACATGTGTAACTATAGTTCTACAGCTCCCCAGCATATGCACAGACTTGTCTCCAAAAAGTGCTATCATGATTCCAACACGTGGCATCTGCTATATGTTTTCCCATTTGTATTCCATGGGCCAAACAACAAATTTCCATTTCATTACAGGTGAAACATCAACTCACAGATCCCCTCAAGTCCCCAGGACACAAACCACCCTGCTTGATGCTCTAGCCCATCTCCACACACCAGACAGAGCTCACCGTGCTGGTGACAGCCGGGCATCTCTCTCAGCTCCCAGTGTGAGCAGCAGACAAACCAAAGCACAGCAGTAGGAACACGCATGACTTGCTGTCCACATACCAGCTCATATTACACACGAAGGTCTCGCACATTAAGCCTAACCACACTGGCCACGAAACAAAACAAGTTCAGAACCCTGTAGCAACCTGTTACCACTGTGCCTGTAATTCGTACACAGGCTCCCCTACCACCCAAAGCCTCCCTTCTACACAGACTTTAGATGCCTGCCAACTTACCACCTTACTTCTCACAACAACACAGAAGGCTGTTTACCTATTACTCCTAAATCCACAGGTCTTCCTGTACCACTACTCCCAAATACATGTGGCTTCACTCACACCTGCATCCCCACGGTATAAACAGAGCCCTCAACCTACCGCAGCA
Organism: Muscicapa striata striata; assembly: GCA_030060385.1. NCBI lineage: Eukaryota > Metazoa > Chordata > Aves > Passeriformes > Muscicapidae > Muscicapa > Muscicapa striata. The sequence continues at coordinate 227 of JAREIS010000009.1, read as the reverse complement.
CACAAAACAAGACAGGTGCAGATTGTTCTTGCTGCCTCCAACTCAACTCATCGAAATGACTCCCTCCTTCTGAGAGAGGTATTACTGTAAATTATAGTAAAAGCATATCCATTAGGTTCGCATAACCAGCAAGCTCCAAACTACGAGCAGGAACTGCCTTCAACTCCTTTCTCCTAAACACTCCCAGGCACTGCCCATCCGCCGGGGATTTCATCCCCGTCTCGTCA